>CM053584.1:188436803-188452821 GCA_028627135.1 Pseudochirops cupreus | reverse complement strand
CAGAAGTGTGTACTTTCATCAACCCTCCCCCACACCCTGCCCTCCCCTCCATCATCCTACCTCTCATCCCCATTCCCCCTATTCTCCTGTGTGGCAAGATACCCAGTTTAGAATTTATGTCATTCCTTCAAGTTCAGTGAGAGTAACGTTGACTCTTTCCCTTTTGCCTTCCTGTTCTCCCCCCCTATTGTAGGAAGACTTGAAATCTTAAAAGTGTTTGCTTTCCCAATCACAATGTGTGATACTTTTCCCAACAAAATAACAGCAGAAAAAATATCCACTCAGTTGTAGCATTATTTATTGTATCTTGTACTGTACATACTCCTGACATTGACCAGATGAAAGAATATTGAAAGATATTTTTTGCCTGTGAATTACATTCAAATGTCCTTTTAAAGTCTCTGGAAAATTTAAATAATAGTTACTTGCTGGACACAAAACCTTTTGCCATTGAGCAAATCTTAGCTTTGGAAGAAGGGAAATGCATTCCATTCCATTTGACGTGTTAATTTAATAATGCCTTTTAATAGGCTTCCTATCATAACATTTCATTCTGCCCTTTGGTTTTAACTTTATGTATTTCAAGAGTAAGCACTAAATGTTATTTACATTTTTTTTGGCTTTTTTTTGGACAATTGGGGTTAAGCGACTTGCCCAAGATCACATGGCTAGTAAGTGTTAAGTGTCTGAGGTCAGATTTGAACTCAGATCCTCCTGACTCCAGGGCCAGTGCTCTATTTACTGTGCTACCTAGCCACCCCCGGGTTGTACATTTTTTTAAAAATGTGTCAGGTGTTGTATACTCCTAAAAGAAAAAAAATCCAGTATGCCCTACTGCCTAAAAAAGAGTGGGAACATGCAGCCATAAGAAATGATGAGCGGGATGGTTTCAGAGAAACCTAGGAAGACACATGTGAACTGAAGCAAAGTGAAGTAAGTAGAAGCAAGAGAACTATGTACACAGTACTAGCAAAATTATACAGTGATCAACAGTGAATGACTTAGCTGTTCTCAGCAACACAATGATCCAAGACAATTCCAAAGGACTTATGATGAAAAATGCCACCTGTCGTCAGGGAAAGAATTGATGGTGTTTGAATGCAAATCACAACATACTTTTTAAAAAAACTTTCTTTTTCTTGTTTTTTCCCCCTTTGGATACATGTGTCTTCTTTCACAACATGACTAATATGGAAATATATTTTGTATGACTGCAGATGTATAGCCTATATCAAATTGTTTGCCTTTTCAATGAGGGAGAAGAGGAAGGAAGGAGAGAGAGAATTTGGAATTCAAAATTTTTTTAAATGATTGTTAAAGATTATTTTTACATTTTAATTGGAAAAAATAAAGTATTAAATATATATTCCTCCCCCCAAAAATAATGAAGGATTTAGTGTTGCCAGATCTCTGTGAATGTCAGGAAATAGAAGAGTAGTTAGGGTTTTTGTGTGTGTGTTTTTTTTTTATTTTAGATTTTTATACGCACAATATGGAAGCAAGAGCGGGTAACAGAGCATGAATACAAAAGCATTTCACAGTCTTGTAAAAATAATAGGAATGCTAATTGTTAATTTAATGTGAATACTGGTAAAGAAAGCTAAAGACAACAAAAAGAGGTGAGGTTTTTTTGCCCTATATTGGTTAAAAACGTGATTAAAAAAAAAGATAGGAGTGCTCTTTAGGATAGATAAGACAGTAATAATTAATAATGTAGAAATTAGTGAAATATTCAACTTTTTATTTTCCTTCTGCTTTCTCTGCCAGAGAATAATTTTAAAAAATAGAAAAATAGTGAAAAGATCTTAAGAGGGAGTTGAAACCCAAGATAAGTAGTAGGAGACTACTTAGCTGCTCTTGATGAATTTAAATCACCACATTCAGGCAAAGTATATTTCAGGGCACTTAAGGAACTATGATTCTAAACCAGTGTGGAAGAAGTAAGAAGAAGATGAAGTTTGATCTTTATTGCTGACAAATTTCTTGATTGTATTGACATAAGACTGATTAGTGAATACTAAAAAACTTACTTCATGAGTTCAGATCTGGTCTCCTATACTAGCTATGTGATCCTGGGCAAGTCACTTAACCCTGTTTGCCTCAATTCCTTATTTACAACATGAGCTGGAGAAGGAAATGGGAAAATACTCCAGTATCTTTGTCAAGAAAACCCCAAATGGGGTCATAACTGAAAAAAAAAACTGGGGTAAAACAACAAAAAGTAATTTCTACTATTATTTTGGATAAAATTGTTTGGAGCTTTCTGGATTTAAAACTATTTAAATAATGGGCCCAGAGAATTGTCATTAATGATTTGGTTTCATTGTGAAAAGAGTACATTAGTGGAGTGCCCAATAGATCTATACTGGACTGTTTGCTTAGCATCTTTATCAACAACTTGAATAAAGGCTTGGATGGCATGTTCATCGCATTTACAGATGACACAAACAGAGGTGGAATAGTTTACACATTGGATGATGGATTTAGGATCCCACAATGTCTTGATAGGCTGCAATATTGAGTCTAATCAAATAAGATGAAATTTAATAGGGAGAGAGAAATATAAAGTAGTCTGCTTAAGCTGAGTCAGCAGTATAATGTGGCTTCTGAGAAGTCTGATACAATGTCAAGCTGCATTGAGAAGAATAGTGTCACAGATTAGAATTGAGAAGGAGAGAATAATCAGAGATGTTTCTGAGGTGAATAACTGGGACGACTGGGACTATAGTGATTTTCTCCATAATCGGTGAACACAGATTTATTTGATGCCTGCTGTGTGCTAGACCTGGCATGTGTGTTGTAAATACAGAGGCAAAAACAAAACAGTCCCTCTATCAAATATGAAAACATAAATAGACACAAAATACATAGAAAGTAAATGCTAAATAATTTTTTAGTAGCCCCTAGAGAAATCAGGAAAGACTTTGTGGAGGAGGTGGCCCTTAAGTGGATCGTTGAAAGAAACAAGAATTCTAGAAAATTCAAGTGAGAAGGGAATGGTTTTCAAGCACAGGGATGAAGCTGTACAGGAATGTAGAGACAGCAGAGGGAATGGTGAATGCCAGAAATAGCAAGTAAGTCATAGAAATAAGAAAATTTGTTAAGGTAGACTTAGGGGGAAGATGATGAGATCACTTTTGGAAAATGCATCATGCAGATGGAACTGTTTGAGGGAGGTATTTTGTCAAAGGAGCATGTGGCCCTTTCATTGCAATATGTACCACCGGAATAGTGGCAGCAGTGTTGGCAGTCAGGGGCCCCTGCTTTGGACCTTTAATGGCAAATGGAGAGCTGATCATAAAGTTCTAGAAAGCCATGAAAGAAATTACTCTTGTTGGAGAGAGAAGTAGTTACATCCCCAAATGAAGTAGCCCAGAAGAAAATTTGTAGAAGATGGTCTCTAGACCTTATCGCTAAGCCTAGGGCTATCAATTTCCTGAACACACAGAAACATGACCTATGCTACTGCTCTAGACTTAGTCTGATTTACCAGCTCTATGAATACAAAATTACAGTGTCATAAATATGACTGTGCTTTCCCATTTCCTTTTAGTCTCAAAAGAAACCAGATTTGTTCCTTTTTTTCAGTTTTGTTTATGTTTGTTTCTCCCTACCTACATACATGTTTTATGAACAGTAGATCCTATTAATTAATAATGTTATTTTAAGAGACTTGCCCAGGATCACACAGCTAGTAAATGTTAAAGGCCAGATTTGAACTCATTAAGATCGGCCTTCCTCACTCCAGACCTGATGCTGTATCCAGTGTACTGTCTAGCTGCCCTTGGAATAAATATGCATGGTCAAGCAAAACAATTTCTCACGTTGCTCATGTCCAGCAGTGTGTGCTTCATTCTGCATCTTCAGCTTATAACCTCTCTGTTAGGAGGTGAACAGTTAGCATAAATCACAGTCCTGTGAACTCATGTTGGTTATTGCTTTAATCAGAGTTCTTAAGACTTGAATAGTTATTTTTCTTTTCAGTATAAATTATTCTCCTGGTTTTGTTCAATTCATTTTGCATCAATTTATGTATCCTCTAATTTGTTCAGCCATTCCCTAATTAAAGGGTGCCCCTCTAGTTTCTAGTT
The DNA here is from genome assembly GCA_028627135.1 of Pseudochirops cupreus. Taxonomy (NCBI): domain Eukaryota; kingdom Metazoa; phylum Chordata; class Mammalia; order Diprotodontia; family Pseudocheiridae; genus Pseudochirops; species Pseudochirops cupreus. Next base: position 188,448,730 of record CM053584.1, on the reverse strand, counting down.
CTTTATGACTTCATAAAGCTGCTATAAATATTTTTGTACATTTCAAGTCAACATTCATTTATTAAGTTCTTACTGTGTACCAGGTAGGCACTGTGCTAAGCACTGGGAAGATGAATACAGTCAGGAAAAAAAAAGTCTTTGCCTTTAGAGATTTTATATTTTAATGAGGAAGACACATAAAAAGAAGCTGAAAGGTGGGCCAAGGGAAAAGGTACGCATGCCAGGTTATGGAAAGTCTAGAGATTCAAAAGTGAAGCCTGGGATGGAATGAATACATGGCTGGCCTGGGAGGAACCAACCAATTGGAGGAGGTGGATCCATGAGCAGAGTATATTTTCTCAATGAGAAGTCCAAGAGTGGAGTAAACTTCCAGGATAAGAGACTTCTGTGGCATGATAAAGTCCAGAGAGTCAGAATTAGAGCCTAGAGAGGAATGAAGATATGACTGGCCTGGCAGTTTTCCTTAAAATGTCTGTTCTAGGAGAATCATCTATTCAGAGGATGGAGCTACAAGAACAAAGTGTATTTCTAGTGTAAAAAGTCCGAGAGTAGAATGAACTTCCAGGGTGAGATGGCTTCTGTGGCATGGTAGAGAATGTCTAGGGAGTCAGGAATGGAGCCTGGAGAGGAACAGGGTCTTTTCCTCTTTCTTTGCTTTTTGGGGGCATAAACCTGGTACTACTATGTCATTGGGTATGTACAATTTAGTCACTTGTTCAACATATTTCCAAATTGCATTAATGTGCCTGTTTTACTGCTACCTTTCTAATATTTGTCTTTTTCCTTTTCTGCCATTTTTGCCATTTGATGAATGTGAGATAGAACCTTTCTATTCCTTTAATATGCTTTTCATTCATTATTAAATGATTTGCAAAATTTTCCATTATTCTTAACGCTTACAGATGATAAACTCCTAGAATATTAGCTCCCCCTAGTCAAAGACTTCCCCTCTCTCATTTATCTTTGTATTCCCATCACTATTACCAGACATTTAGCAAGTACTTGCTAAATATTATTAAATTGAATTTTTAGTCTATATTGTTGGTTAAACTGTTCTGCTTTCTCTTCACCTCTTTGGGCTTACTTGCTCATTTTTTTTTTGTTTTAATTAAATTTTATTTTTTCAGTCAGCAAAAATCTGCTTTCTCTCTCTCTCCCACTTCACCCCATCCCCAGTAGAGAACACAAGAAAAACAAAACCCCTGTATAGTCAAGCAAAATAAATGTCTGCATTGGCCATGTTATACACACACAATGTGTATATAAATATGTCTGCACATATCTTGTTCTGCACTCTGATTAAGAAGTGGATAGGATATTTCATCATTAGTCCTCTGGAATCATGATTATGCTGAGAAATGTTCCTGGGAAAAATCTTTTATAGGCAGTTCCTCAGATAACTGACTCAAAGGTCTCATATTTCAAATACGTGAAGAACTTTGTCAAATCTATAAGAATGCGAGTCATTCCCGAGTTGATAAATGATCAAAGGATATGACCAGGCAGTTTTCCGATGAAGAAATCAAAACAATTTGTAGTCCTATGAATAAAATGCTCTAAATCATTATTCATTAGAGTAATGCAAATTTAAAACAACCTTGAGATACCATTTTATGCCTGTCAGATTGGTTAAAACGATAGAAGGGCAAAATGACAAATGTTGGAGGGAATGTGGAAAAATTGGGACCTTAATTCATTGTTGGATTGTGAGCTAGACTAACCATTTTGGAAATTTGACATTATACCCATATTGTTATTAAACTGCCTTTACCCTTTGACCAAGCAATAACACTGTTAGGTCTGTTTCCCAAGATGATTAGGGAAAATGGATATCTACATGTTCAAAAATATTTATAGCAGCTCTCTTTGTGGTAGCAAAGAACTGGAAATTGCTGGGGTGGCTGTTGTTTGGGAAATGGATAAACAAATTATGGTGAATGTTCATGATGGAATATTACTCTGCTATAAGAAACGATGAGCTCAGTGATTTTAGAAAAGCACGGAGAGACCTCCACAAAATGACAAAAAGCAAAATGAGCAGAACCAAGAGAACATCGTATGCAGTAACAGCACTATTACTTTAAGCACAACTTTGAGCAACCAAGTCATTTTGACTAATATAAATTCCCAGATTAACTGCAAAGATCCTATAAAGGAAGATGCTGTTTGAATCCAGAAAAAGAGCTGATATATGTGTGTGCATATATGTATTTGTGTATACCGGGTATATGTGTATATGTGTGTGTGTGTGTGTGTGTGTGTGTGTGTGTGTGTATACACACACACACACATATATACACACATCCATAATTGAGTCTAATATTAGCCATCTCAAAGTTTGGGGTCGGGGAAGGGGAAAATCACATGATAGCTTTGTTGTATATTTGAAAGAAATAGCAAGTTGTACATAACAGATCTGTAATTTCAAGTGCAGCCCTCTGTTTATTTATCCCACTTTGTTCTAGAAATGCTTGTTTGATTTCTTAAGTTCAGAATAAAATAGATTTTAAAAAAGAAGTATTCCTAAGCCTTTCATAGTTGTTTGTCTTTACAGCATTGTTGTCATTATATAAATTATTCTCCTGCCTCTGTTCACTCTATATTAGTTTATATTGGTCTTCCCAGGTTTTTCTACAACTATCCCCTTCATCATTTCTTATGGCACCATAATAATTCCATCATATTTTTGTACCATAATTTGTTCAACCATTTTCTAATTGATGGACACCCCCTTATATGCCAATTCTTTGCTGTCTCTAAAAGAAGAATGTGTGTGTCTATGTGTAAACACACACACACACACACACACATATTTGTACAATATGTCCTTAGAGTAGACCTGCACAACATGCAGCAAGCAAAAAATGTAGAGGTTGTAAAAGAAAGTAAAGATGTAATGAATGCTTTGCCCATGTCCCATTTAATCTGCCTTCCACTAGTCACTATTGTGCTTGTCATGTAACTAGGTGGGTGGGTTGCCACTGTGCACTCTCTCCTGTTTGTCTTGTGACTCACAGCAGCCAATCATCATCAATCTGTCTGTAGTCTGAGAGGAGCAAGAGTCATATTATTTTTGCTGTGTTTTCAGTCATTACTGGTGTTGAACAGGGACAAAAGTGAGTGCAGCCACATGCTACTGCAGTTGACACCTGCTACATGAAGAATGGCAATACTTCTTCAGCTCCCTCGCTATGCAGCAGCCCTCCAAGTTACATGAATGTCTAGTTCTCTTTCCAAGGTCAGATATTCAGTTCAGTATTTCTTTATATGTAAGCAATTGCTGGTAGATTTTTTGGTTCTAACATTAAAGTCTGAGGGGAGTAACTTTGTAAAATGGATGATAAAAAGAAATGGAAGATCAAATCAGAACATAGAGTATTTAATCCAGAGCAGACAGACACTTGTTTACTTACAGGAGAGACAAAATATTGTGCCTTGTTTGCCAATAAATAATAGCCATTCCAAAGGAATACAGTCTTCAACACCATTTCAGATCAAAACATCTTGACTTAAGCAAATTGGACACTAGAGCAAATTAAAGTGTCTAAACTGTTGAAAAATCTCAGTGGGGAACACAAGAAGTGTAATATGTCCCATTAACTAAATGTAAATAGTAAGAAAACCTGAAAAATATATTAAAATTTGTACTGCTTAGTGAAGTAATGTTTTAACATTAATGTGATTTCATGATTAATAAAAATCTTAAGTAATAAATGTAATTCATTGCTATTAATTGAAATTTCACTTTTTAAAATGGTATTTGCAAAATAATTTAATCATTAATTATACCTTTATTTGGAAAATGAACCACTAAAACCTATCTGCCTGAAGAAATTTAACTTATTTTAACTTTGCCCCCTACCTACTGCCAGGTTGTGCAGATCTACCTTAGAGTTTGTTTTTCTTATAACTAACTCCTCCCTTAATTAACCTTCCCTCTAATTCTTCCTTCTTTCTCCCCTTTCCCTCTTATTTCTACGTTGAGTGAAACAGATTTCTGTTCCCAACTATGTGTGTATAGTCATTCCTCCTTTAGCCATTTTAGGTGAGAGGAGATTCAAGTGTTAGCCACTCTCTTCATCCTTTCCTCATTGCTTGAATAGATTTCTATTTACCAAGCATTATTATGTGAGATAATTTTCTCTGCTTTTCATCTACTTTTTCCCCTAATGTATTCCTCTTCCTCTCCCTTTCTGTTCTTATTTTAAGAGCATCAATCCCTAATAGAACAATGTCCAGGCCTTCTTAGATTTCCTATATGATCCCTGATGAGCACTGGGTTCAGAGGGGACACGTGTATAATCTCCCCATATTTGAATATATGCAGTTTATCCTTGTTTGGTCCCTTGTAATTGTTCATTCAGATTTACCTTTTGATGTCTTTCTTTACTAAGTTTCTTTGCAACTCTGGTGTTTTCATCAGAGATGCTTAGAAATCCTCAATTTCATTAAAGATCCATTCTTCCCTTCCCTGCCCTTCCCCCCCCCCCCACTCTCCATATGATTATACTCGGTGTTGCTGGCTAAGTTATTCTTTGTTGTATGCATTTCTTTTCTGGAATATTGTGTTCTAGGCTCCCTGTTCCTTTCTAGTGTTTTATGCAAAATCTTATGTGATCCTGACCATGGCTCTTTGATACTTTACTTTTACTTTGATATTTTAATTCCTTTTCTTACTGATTTTTTTCTTTGACTTGAAAATTGGATGGTGGCTATAATGTTCCTGGGAGTTTTCATTTTGGGGTTTTAGGGGGTAGCTAGTGGATTTTTTTTTCTGTTTTCACTATTCCCTTTTTCCCCTTTTAGATTGTAAACTCCTGAAGGGCAGAGACTGTCTTTTGCCTCTTTTTGTGTCCCCAGAACTTAGAACAATGTCTGCCATAGAGTAGGCACTTAAATGTTTACTGATTGGTTGATTGGTTCTAAGAGATCTTCTGAAGTTTTCTCTTAATATTTATCGAAACAAGATATCTAGGATCTTGTTTTAGTCATGGAATTCAGGTAGTCCAGTGGGTCTTAATTTTTTTTCTCTTTGATCTGTTTTCCAGGTCAGTTATTTTTGCTATAAGATAACTCACATTTTCTCCTATTTTTCGAGCCTTTTGACCTTGTTTTAATATTTGTTACTGCCTAATGAAATCATTAACTTCTATTTAGTCCATTCACAAGGTCCCATGTACCTGCACAAGGCAGACCACACCCATCTCAAGGCATCAGTAGGCCTTGGGAGCAACTGAATCCACAGAGATACTTCCGAAACTCTCAGTAAGGCAGTCTGACAACTGCTCCGAAGATTAGAAGGAACCCTTTCCTGGAACTAGGCACAGGGCTGTATTGCATTCCCTATACATGGTTTTGGGTCACAGTCCTAGGGCAAGGAGGAACACTAACATACTAGAGCTCCTGGCCACAGGGGAGCAGATTCTGGTCATAGTCCCAGGGCAGAAAGAGTGCTTGTGGTCACTCACACACCAGAGGACAGGCCAGGAGAGCAGTGATTATACCTCTCCTTAGATCCAACCACCTGGGGAGAAATGGAAACTTACAGAACTTCAGAATTAGTTTGGAAAACAACAGAACAAAAATTCTGAAGCTTGGGATAGTGCCCCCTTCACCCTGGGAGCAGAGCCCAATTTTAACATAAAGTGAAAAGTTAAGAAATAGGCTAGAAAAATGGGCAAGCATAAAAAAAAACCCTGATCATAGAAAGTCATTATTATGACAGGGAATCCACCAAACCCCTCCTGAAAGAGATCCCAAAAGGAAAACTCACAGGAATATTAGGCTATCTCCAGAGTTCCCAGATCAAGGAGGAAACACAGCAGGCAGCCAGAATGAAACAGTTCTAATATTGTCGAAATTTAGCACTTCTACATTGAAGGACAAGAGGTCTTGGAGTGTGGTATTCTGGAGAACAAATGAACTAGCAGTACAACCAAGAATCACCTACCCATCAAAACTGAATATAATCCTTCAGGGAAAAAATGAATATTTAATGAAATAGACTTTCAAGCATTCCTAATGAAAAGACCAGAACTGAGTAAAAAGTTTGACTTTCAAATAGAAGATTCAAGAGAAGCATAAAAAGCTAAGCTGGAAAGAGAACTCATAAGGGATTCAATAAGGTTAAACTACATGAGAAGATGATACTTGTAACTCCTAAGAACTTTCTCATTACTAGGGCACTTAGAAGGAGTATACATAGACAGAGGGCATGAGTGTGAGTAGACTATGATGGGATGATTTCTTAAAAAGTGGTTTATATTTACTAATTAAGGTGAAGCAACTTGAAAAGTTAGGATTTTCATCATGTTCATTGGAGACACAAGCATTTAGTAAGTTCTTAATAAATGCTTGGGGCAGCTAGGAGGCAAAGTGGATAAAGTGTTAGATCTGGAGTCAAGAAGACTCATCTTTGTGAATTCAAATCTGGTCTCAGTCACTTACTCATGCTATCACCCTGTGTGAGTCACTTCACCCTGTTTGCCTTAGTTTCCTAATCTATAAAATGAGCTTCAGAAGAAAATGGCAAGCTCCTCCAGTATCTTTGCTAAGAAAACCCCAAAATTGGGTCATGAAGAGTTTAAACAGCTATAACAGTCCAACAACAATAAATGCTTCTTGACTGACAGCCTGATGATAATTCTTAAAATCTATCTAATCTAGTTGCCATATTACCTTGCTATTCAGTTTGTAAAGGTCAAATGAAAGGACTTAGAATTGGGACAGTGTGATTAAACATTTAATGTTATTAGACTACATAAGGAGATAAATAATTTTTTATAAATGGAATTTAATATAGTAAATTCAACACTTCAGATTGCCCTGTAAATGATGTGTTGGTAGTGTAATATACAGAACTCTGAACAGGATATGTTCTGAATTAAGCATATAGCGATATTTGCACCAGCTGATATTTTGTAATGGCTCAGTTTGGAGCTCACAAAAGCAGGGAAAGCTGTAGTGAGATATGAGTGCAAGAGAAAAGGTCATGGAAAAGAGCTCACAAAGAAAAGGACAGGGGGGAAAAAAGCATTATGGGCAAAGGGAATGTGTCAGTTATAAATGTTACAGACCAACAGCTATCTTGTTTTTGTATTTTTATTTGAGCAAGTAACATAGTGCCAGACATATAGTAGGTTCTTTATGCAACATAATTGTTTATTTGTATTTCAGTGAAAACTATGACTAACAAGATGAAATTTTTATAGTATGCTGCTAAATAAGAGGATTAACCTATACACGTTTCATTAGTAGGAGATTCATGATATACTTAATAATCATCCTTATACTTGCATTTCACATATAAACTATTTAACAACTGTAGAATATCACAAATGACTGGATATTTTTCAGGATCTTTCAGGCCTTTTTTCTGGTTATATTCCTCTCAACCTAGATTTGTACAATTAGCTTGGATGAAGATTAAGACAAGGATGAGGGAAAGGGAAAGTACAAGGAAGATGAGATTGAAGCACATAGTAGGTTCTTAATAAATGTTTGTTGAATGTAATTGTCTAACTAATCTTATTAGACGATTGTCACAAACTGTCAGTTCCACTAAAACTCTTTCTTTCTTTCAAAATGTGCCCTGGCTGTTTAAGAGGCATGTGCTGTAGGGCATGTGTATAGGAATTAAAGGGCCTAGGTTCTTATTCTGTCTCCCCACCCAAACCCCTCTACTAATTAGCTGTGTGACTGGGCTTAAGCTTGGACTAAGGTTTCTTCCTAATAGGACCACTAAGATTCTTACAAGGGGCAGCTAGGTGGTGCAGTGGATAGAGTACCAGATGTGGAGTCAGGAAGACTCATCTTCCTGAGTTCAAATCTGGCTTTAGACACTTACTAGCTGTGTGACTCACCCCATTTGCCTGTTTATCGTCTTTAAAAGGAGCAGGAGAATGGCAAACCACTCTAGTATCTTTGCCAAGAAAACTCCAAATGGGGTCACAAAGGATTGAACGTAACTGAAATGACTGAACAACAAAAGGTCTTACTAGCTAAAACAATTAAATATTTTGGGTGATTACATCCAAGTTCTTAAGAATCATGGAGTCCAATTTGGAAAGAACCTTGGGGTACATTTTAGTTTAGGAATTTTCAAGCTAGGTCTGTTAACTCATATTAAAAAATATGTTTGTAATTATTTCAGTATAATTGGTTTTATTTATAATCCTGTGCATTTTTTTTTGCATTTTAAACCAAGAAGGGCTTCACCAAAATAGGCTTTAGCAGACTTCCAAAGGGATCATGATATGAAAAGAAAAAGCAAATTAAATAAACTTATCTAATCTAGCCTAACCTACAGTGGGGTGAGAATTCTTCCTGCAACATACCTGACAAGTGGCCATCTAGGTTTTATTTTATTGAAGACCTCCTGTGAAAGGAGGATCCCCTACCTCCCAAAGTAATAAAACCTATCAAGTATGGTCGTATCACACACATCCTTTTTTTCCATAAATAATTGATGAACTATTTTTAAGGAATATACTTTGTTAGCGGGAGCTTATTTTGTAATTTTATTTTAAGTGTTTGTTTTCACAAAAATGTATTGCTCTGTTTCAGAAAAGGGGAGTGGCTGAAACCTTTGATTTCATTTAGACTCAGAACTCCCTGAGTGTAGCAAGTTATGAAGAGCTTTAAATGCCAAGTAAAGGAATTTATATATAATCCTAGAGGTAATAGGGAATGGAGTTTATTAAGTAGAGGCATGGCAGGATCAGACCTGTGCTTTAGGAAAATCCCTTTGGTAGCTGTGTAAAAGATGAATTGGATGGGGGTAAGAGAGACTTGAGATAGGGAATCCAAATGGGAGACTATTGAAGTAGTTGCAGAGAGAGATCATGGGGGTTTGAATTAGGATATTGGTCTGTGGTTGATGTAAAACAAGTGGAATTTCTGAGTGCCTCAGTGATTGTGGTGAATCAGACAGTGACCCTCTATAAAAAATACACATGATATTTCATATTATTTGGATTCCTGTGTACTTCTATACTGATTAAACTCACTCTGGCCTTAAGTGATCTATGAATAAAACAGTAAAATTATGCCCATCTTAATGTGCAGATCTGCTTAACATTGAATAAAATCTTTTGCTCTAATACATAGACCAAAAAAAGGCCTTTTCTTTCTTAAGCTGGCTTTTTTTTCCACTCATAAATGTGATGGTTTTAAGATTGAATTCTCCAAATCTTGATTTCTTCCAGGGTAAAGAATAATCTGAAGAAAAGTATTCCTTGTATCAGCTTGATGTTCAAAGTTAGTGCATTGGCCAGAATGATACTGAGTTTTAACTGCATTAAACTTTTTAAATTGAAAGAAAATCCCATGCTTTTTGTCATATGTTTAATTCAATTTCCAGTCCTACTTTGTTCCAATTATAGTTGAGTACTCCCTTTATTTTTAAAGTCTTAGAATTGTATTATTAATCAGATGTGAAATTATGTTGTATTCCATTCAGGGAAATTTGATGTACATTGTCTTCTCAATCAAACTCAAGGGTTTTTCTTTTGAAGCTGAGAGCCAGAAATTACCATATTGGAAAAAAAGTATTTTGCTAAAGTGCATGTAAAGTATTGTCTCAGGAGAGAAAATTATGCTTAGGAATATTGAAACCTTGTCTATTCTAAGGCACTGTACAAATCCAAACAAAAAATTAGACTTATCTGTTAGATTTTATATGTGATATGCTTAGAAGGGGCTCCAAGGAAATACATGATCAAATTGAGGAGTTGCTTAAAAAAAAAACCCTGATAAAATTATAATATGTAGCCCATTGTTAATTTCTGGAAAAAAAAATGAAAAAGTTTGCTAATCAGTAAATCTTTACAACACGTTTTTTCTGAAAAAGGTGAGCTCCAGTGCTTACAAAATACAAATATAAATAAGTCCTCAGCATTTCTGTCTGTTACCGGTCAATCCCAGCCGCGAGGGACAGAGAGAGATTCTGTTTTAAAATACCTGTGGACGGTCTAAGATATTTGGGATCCACCTGTCAGGACGAACCCAGGAACTGTACGAACACAATCACAAAACACTTTTCACACAAATAAAGTCAGATCTAAATAACTGGAACATATCAGTTGCTCGTGGCTAGGCCAAGCTAATGGGCAATTCTGCCTAAATTAATTTACTTTTTCAGAGCCATACTGATTAAACAACCAAAAAATTATTTTGTAGAGCTAGAAAAAATAATAACAAAGTTCATCTGAAAGAACAAGCAGTCAAGAATATCAAGGGAATTAAAGAAAAAAAATACAAAGGAAGGTGACCCATACTAGACCTAAAACTACATTATAAAACAGCAATCGTCAAAACTCCTTGGTGCTAAGAATTATAGCCGCGGATCAGTGAAATAGGTTAGGTGCACAAGATATAGGAGTCAGTGACGATAGTAATCTACTTTTTGATAAATCTAAAAACTCCAACTTCTCGGATGAGAACTCACTCTTTGACAAAAACTGCTGGGAAAACTGGAAAATAGTATGGCAGAGCCTAGGCGTAGACCAACATCTTACACCATGTACCAAGATAAGGTCAAATTGGGTCCATGATTTAGACATAAAGGGTGCAATGATAAACAAATTAGGAGAGCAAGGAATAGTTTACCTGTCAGATCTACGGAGAAGAGAAGAATTTATGATCAAAAAAGAGATAGAGAACATTAGGAAATGGAAAATGGATAATTTTAATTTAATTAAATTAAAAGGTTTTTGCACACATTTAAGGAGGGCGGAGCCAAGATGGTGGCATAGAAGCAGGAAAACTCTGTGGCTCCCCTCATAACTACCTCAAATACCTATAAAATATGACACTGAACAAATTTTAGAGCTACAGAATCCACAAAGTGACAGAGAGAAACAAATCTCCCACTGAAGGCAGCCTGGCAGGCTGGCAGAAAGGGCCCATCACAGCGTGCTGGGAACGGAGCCCAGCCCAGTGTGAACCTGCGGTTTTAGCCCCAGGGCAGTCCCAACCAGCAGTTGCAACAGACTTCTATAGAGTGGATTACCAGCAGCAGTGGCAGTTTCCAGAATTATCAACTCATAAATGCCAAAGAAAAAGTGAGAAGTCAGTGGAGAACTCTGTTGGAACTGGGAGCAATGGAGGAGTGGATCTGACCCCTGCTCCCCAGAGCTAGAAATGGCAGAGGCGTGGCAGCCCTGCAGACACCTCCATGCGGCTGCTTCAGAGCTCCTGGCTTGCAGATCATAGGGGGGGCAAGCAAATACTCCGAGGGTAATCGTTCTTGCTTTAACCTGCCTGGATATGGATTATGGTCTGAGGTGGTGGTCCTAAAGTGTGGGACCAGTGAGCCAGAGTTTGTGGGGGCTGCAGAGACGCTACCCTCCTAATAACTCTGGCAGCTGCAAAAACCCCAGCAATTTGGGACAAAGCTCTCCCCTCTGGAAGCAGAGTTCTACTGTGGCAAAGAGCTCAAAAGTCAAGTAACTGAGTGTCAACATGGGCAAGCAAAAGAAGCAAAGCAAGCACAACAATCTAACTTTAGATTCCTTTTTTGGGGACAAAAAGGATCAAAGCATGGAATGGGAGGAAGACAATGAAGTCAGAACTCCTGCACCAAAAGCTCCCAAGACTAATGTGAAATGGTTACAGGCCATGGAAGAGCTCAAGAAGGATTTTGAAAATCAAGTAAGAGAAGTAGAGGAAAAATTGGGAAGAGAAATGAAAATGATGCAAGAAAATCATGAAAAGAGAGTCAACAATCTGAAGAAAATAACACCTTAAAAAATAGATTAACTCAAATGGCAAAAGAGGTCCAAAAAGCCAGTGAGGAGAAGAATGCCTAGCTGAATTTGCCAGATGGAAAAAGAATTTCAAAAGCTCACTGAAGACAATAATTACTTTAGAATTAGAGTGGAGCAAATGGAAGTTAATGACTTTATGAGAAATCAAGATACTATTAA
>CM053584.1:188413425-188436303 GCA_028627135.1 Pseudochirops cupreus | reverse complement strand
CAAAGGGGCAGGGTCAAAGTAGAGAATAGAACAGGTGGGGGGCGGGATACAATGGAGGGAAATAATAGTCCATCTTTCACAGTATATCCACTGTGAAAATGTTTTACGTAACTACACATGTACAGCCTATATTGATTTTCTTATCTTCCCAGTAAGGGTGGGTTACGAGGGCAGAAGGGAAAGAATCTGGAATTCAAAGTTGTAAAATCAAATGTTTAAAAAATTATCATCATCATTATTATTATTTTACATGCAACTGGGAAATAAGATATACAGGTACTGGGGTATGTACATCCATCTTGCCTTACTGGAAAGTGTGAAGATGAATAGGGGAGGATATAGGAGAGAGCAGATTGGAGAAGGGAGTATACAGTGGGATCACTGTTTTGGGGTGGTGGGTAGGGGAAAGATGGGGAGAAAATTTGTAACTCAAAATCTTGTGGAAATGAATGATGTAAACTAAAAGTAAACATAAAATTTTATTTAAAAAAAAGGGAAAAAAAGTTTTCGCACAAACAAAGCCAATGCAACCATGATGAGAAGGAAAGCAGAAGGCTGGGAAACAATTTTTATTGCCAGTGTTTCTGATAAAGTCCTCATTTCTAAAGAGAATTGAGTCAAATTTATAAGAATACAAGTCACTCCCCAATTGATAAATGGTCAAAGGATATAAACAGACAATTTTCGGAGGAAGAAATTAAAGCTATCTCAGGTAATATGAAAAAGTGCTCTAAATCACTATTGATTAGAGAAGTGCAAATCCAAACAACCTCATAACTATCAGCCTCGCTAATATGACAAAACAGGGGCATTAAAAATACTGGAGAAGACATGGGAAAATTGCAACACTAATGCATTGTTGGTGGAGTTGTGAACTGATCCCGCCATTCTGAAGAGCAATTGGGAACTATGCCTGTAGGTCTAATAAAACTGTGCGTACACTTTGATCCAGCAATACCACTACTAGATCTCTATCCCAAAGAGATCATAAAAAAGGGGAAAGGACCTACATGTACAAAAAATATTTATAACACTTCTTTTTATGGTGGCAAAGAAGTGGAAATTGAGGGGATACTCATCATTTGGGGAATGACTGAACAAGTTGTGGTAATACGAATGTAATGGAATAGTATTGTGCTGTAAGAAATGATGAGCAGGCAGATTTCAGAAACACCTGAAAGACTTACATGAACTGATGCTGAGTGAAGTGAGTAGAGCCAGGAGAACATTGTACACAGTAACAGTAACGTTGTATGATGACACCTTTGATAGACTTAGCTCTTCTCATCAATATAATGATCTAAGTTTCCAAAAGACTCATGATTGAAAATGCTATCTACATCCAAAGAAATAACTATACGGTCTCATTGCCAATTGAGGCATACTATTTTCTCTTTTTTTTCTTTTTCACGGTTTTCCCCTTTTGTTCTGATTCTTTTTTCACAACATGACTAATATAGAAACATATTTAATATGATTATACAAGTATGGCCTATATGAGATTGTGTGCCATTTTGGTGAGAGGGGAGGGGAGGAAAAGAGGGAGATAAAAAATTGGGAACTCAAAATCTTATAAAAGTGAATGTTGAGGGATATATATATGTATACATGCAAACAAGAGCCATTCCATCAATTAGTAAATGGTCAAAAGATACGAATAGGCAGTTCTCAAAGGAAGAAATCCAACCTTTCAACAACCATATGAAAAACTTCTCCAAGTCACTAATAATAATAAATCTAAAATAAAGCTATGAGAATCTCACCTCACACCTGTTAGGCAAAGATAACAAAAATCGAAAACCACAGTTGTTGAAGAGACTATGAGTAGATAGGAGACTCATCTTCTTGCATTCAGATCTGGCCTCAGAAACTTGCCAGCTGTTGACCTCAGTTCCTCATCTATACAATGAGCTGGAGAAGGAAATGGCAAACCTCCATTATCTTTGCCAAGAAGGCCCCAAATGAAGTCACAAAGAGTTGAACATGACTGAAATAACTGAACAACAACAAAGGCATATACCCCAAAATGTCAAAGACTGGGGGGCGGGGAGAAACCTATTTCTACAAGAATATTTATAACAGCACTTTTTTTTGCAGTAGTGAGAAATAGGAAATAAAGTGGGTGTCCATCACTGGGGAATGCCTGAATCCATTATATGAATATAATGGCATCTGATTGTGCTATGAAAAAGAGAAACATGAGGTGACTTACATAAACTGATGCGGAGTGAAATAGCAAAACTAGGAGAATTATATATGCACCACTGTAAGAGAAAACTGCTTTAGAAGATTTAAGAATTCTGGTCAGTGCAATGACCAGTCATCATTCTAAAAGAATGATGATGAAACAAGTCTCCTACATCTTGGCAGAGAAGTGATAGGTTTATAGATGAAGAATGAGACTTAGTTTAAAAAATTAATACTTTTGTCTTTCCTCTGTAATTTATAACTATCACTATTCTCCTCCGCCTCCTCCAGCACAATCTCCCTGTTGAGTAAAAGAAAACTAAACCAATGTAACAGATATGAATAATCAAGCAAAATAAGTTCTCACATTTGCCATGGTCAAAATGCTATTAATTTTTTTTTTTGCTTTTATTTTGGAGGGGCAAAAGTAGGGCAATTGGGGTTAAGTGACTTGCCTAAGGTCACACAGCTAGTTTTTGTGTTAAGTGTCTGAGGTCACATTTGAACTCAGATCCTCCTGACTCCAGGGCCAGTGAGTGCTCTGTTCACTGCACCACCTAGCTGCCCATGCTATTAGTACTTTTGTACATATGGGGGACATACACTTCAAAACATGACCTATACAACACACATTTTTTTTCTGGATTATAAATGGTGTCCCAAAAGTCTTAGTGCACTTTAAAAGTCTTTCACTCAGTAAGTAAGGAATTAAGAGGCAGTAGAGTGGGGGGAAAAGGTGATATAAAAGAGAAAAAAGTATCAGCAAAGCATTTTTTGAATATTCAGAAGATAATTAAAAGATGTTTGAGAGAGATTAGAGTCAGAACATTATCGGTACTCCCACATTAAATTTAATACATTTTTTTAAAAAACCCTCAACCTGTATGTAAGAGATTATGGTTTTATATGCAATCTGCTTTTTATGACCTTTTAAAAATTTTAAATGTTCACTTTTTATGATTTTCTAATTTATAATTAGATAATAATAATAAAATTCAATTAAAACGAAAAGTTTCCCAGCCAGACTGAAGGGGCTTAAAGGCAGACACTTTTAACCTTTTACTTTTTTTTTTTGTTTTCAACATTTACTTTTATAAGATTTTGAGTTTTAAAATTTCCTGCTCCTTACCTTCTCCCTTTCCCAAGATGGCATGTAATCTGATATAGGTTATACATGTATAATCATATTAAACATATTTCCGCATTAGTCATATTGTGAAAGAAGAATCAGAACCAAAGGGGAAAACCCAAGAAAGAAAAAAGAGAGAGAAAAAATAGCATGCTTCTCTCTGCATTCAGACTCCTTTGTTCTTTCTCAATGTGGATAGCGTTTTCTCTCTTTTGGAATTGTCTTAGATTGTTGCATTGCTGAGAAGAACTAAGTCTCTCAAAGCTGGTCATCGCACAGTGTTGCTCTTTCTGTGTGCCATGTGCTCCTGGTTCTGTTCATTTCACTCAGCATTGGTTCATGTAACCCTTTCCAGGTTTTCCTGAAATCTTCCAGGCAGACACTTTTTTACATTTTTTCTAAATCAGAAATGGTTAAGAAATTAAAGGATCTCAATAACAATTTACCAGTAAGACCTGGAATAAAAAAGATGGATAAGATTGCCTTAATAGGGTAAAAAGGGTCTGGACATCTCTTCTCAGATATGTACAGTTATACTGGTTGATCTCCCAATTATGTACCTTTAGAAAAACAACATTTTATTACACTAAAGATCATCAGACAAATCATGAGATCATTAGCCACAGTGACAAAACATTTTAGAGCACAGAATTCCAGAGATATAAAAGACTTCAGAATTCAAATAGTACAAACTCTCCAGGTTACAGGTGAAGGAACTGAAACTTATAAGGGGAAGTGACTTGAATTTTTAATGGCAGTCAGGGCTCACACTCAGGTATCTTGACTTATAATCCAAGTCCTTTCTATTTCAATCCAATTTTTAAAAAGGGTTAAGTTTGTTTTAGATGACTTAAGTAAAGTTTTAAAAAAGACACTTAGAAAAAAACCGCTATTTTATTCAAACTTTAAAGTAGGTACAAAGCACAAAGCTTTAGGGGCTCATAAGACATGACAGGTAGTTTTTAAAAAATAAAGTTTTGTCAGAAATAAAAAAAAACCTAGAGATAGCTCTGAAAAATGAGACAATTGTAAAGTACTTGTTAAAGTAATCAGTGATAATAATATACGTCTCAAGTTGCCTTTGAACCTCTTAACTAGAAGAATAAAAGAATAATGAATTTAGATGAAAATTGCAATTTGATAAGAGTAGAAAGCTTCAGAAATTCTTGAAAAATGACAAGTAAATGGGATAAGAATAGTTCTTAATTAAATGAACCCACCAAATAAAAGGAACTGATTTTACTTTCACTACACAATGCTCAAATATAATCCTGATAATTTGTTATACTTTTAGTATTTAAAAAACTGGTCTAAAACTCAAAAGGATTTTTTCCCAATCAGCAAAGTTCAAGTTAGAGCCAAATCTAGGAATTTTTTCATCATAGGTCAACAGACAAGAAAGGCACTCTTTGTTTAGGTGATGGGGAATTAGAGACAGAGATCCTAGGACATTGATACATAAGAGGGGAGAGGAGCTCATCCCTAGTGGTAGCTTCTAATCTACTCCAACAAATGATTATTATGTAACTCTTTTGTACAAGGAACTCTGCTAGGTGATAGGCGTAAAAAAGACAAAAAGAAATGTTCCTTGTGCTCAAGGAATTTACATACATAGTGTTATTCAGTATGAAAATAGATAAATATACCTGTGCTAATAAGAGAAGGAAGAAAGCACTAATAATTAGAGGGATCTGGAAAGGCTTACTGAAGGAGGTGATGAGCTGAGCTTTGATGAAATTTAAGAAATGTTAAGAGGTTAAAGTGAGGAGGGAGTGCTTTCTAGGTGTGAAGAACAACTTGTGAAAAGGCATTGCTGTGGAAAGTGAAACCTTGAATTCAGGAAACAGCAAGTAGGTGAGTTGGGTTGAAATATCGTATATATGTAAAGGAGAGTTATGTTAATAACTGAAAGGCCAGAGCCAAAATGTGAATGGTTTTAAATGTTAAGTTGAGAATTTTGTTTTTTATTCTTCTAGAAGCAATAGAAAGCTTCTGAAGGTAGAATAGTCAGAATCAATGATTTAGAAAGATTATTTTGGTAGCAGTGTGAAGTATGTATTAGAGGCAGGAAAGACTGGAAAGTAGGAATCAAATTAGGAGGCTATTTTAGGTGAAAAGTGATAAGGACCTGAACATGAGTGAATAGAGAGAAAGTAAAGGATATAAGGGTTTGGTTTTTTTTTAATGGAAATAGAACTGATAAAACATAGCGACAGGTTGAATATAGGAGGATGAGGGAGAGGGAAGAGTCAAGGCTAATGCCAGTGTTGTGAATTTAGGGGTCTGGAAGGATAGTGACAAATATAAAGAGTTTTAAGAATTTTTTTTTCTTTAGTGGGGTGATTTGAGAATGGAGAGGTAGATAATATGTTCTGTTTTAGACACGTTGAGTTTGAAATGCTTAAGAAAAGGAGGTATAGGAGTGGCTAGGTGGTACAGCGAATAGAGCACCATCCCTGGAGTCAGGAGGACCTGAGTTCAGATCTGGCATTAGACACTTATTACCCATGTGACCTTGGGCAAGTCACTGAACCCCAATTGTCCTGCCTTCTCCCCTCCAAAAAAAGGAGGTATATAAAAGAAGTGTTGTTTAACAAAAGAGTAAAGTGAGATAATTTTCCAAGCAAGATATCATTTATTAACAGGAATATATGGCCCATAATAAAGGATAGGTCTAATGGTCCTGCCTCTGACCAAAAGACAAGACCAGGCCAAAAGACCCTGAATTGAGGATGCAATACATTTTTATAAGCATAGAACAAAGATCAGAACAAAAGTCATGTAATTGTCCAGCATGACAGAGATGAGAGATTATGATTGGTTATATCAAAGAAAGCTGACGTAGTCCCCAGGTGGGGACTCTATCTCTGTCTAAGAAATGTTTTTGTGAATGTTGTAGGTCCTAGTTGAATCTTGAGCTTACTGAAAAGGGCCGACTTACTGACCACTGGGGCATTAGGTAAGATCGCCTTAAGTGTTAAAGATGGGACAAGGTGAGGTAGTCCTGGCTTCTTAAGGATATCCCACAAGCCTTGAAGGAAATGCTGGGATAATGTTTTATGAGCATATTGAGATCAGTTTTTAACTGGCAGTTATTGTGGGAAAACTTTACCCTGATATCTAACTTCAGAGAGGGGGAGACTGAACTTTAGTACACATAAGCTTCTCTCAGCGAGAAAGAAGAGGCTCAGGCTTGTTATATAGAACACAGAATATGGTTAAAGAATAAAATCACAGAGTAAAATCAAATTTAAAAATAGAGGATCAAGAATTAAATCCCTCAGTAACATTGATGAACTTTGGGAACAGATTTAATATGGAGTGATTGAGAGTCAGGAATTGAAGATTTCCCCTAAGTTGTGAGCCTGGGTGACTAGGAGGATGTTGATGCCCTTGACAGTAATAAGGAAATTTGGAAAGGGGATGAGGGTTGGGGAAAGGTAATGAGTTCTATTCTAGATATGTTAAATTTAATATGTTTATGGGACATCCAGTTCAAGATGTCCAATAGGCAGTTGTATATGCAAGACTGGAGTTCAGCATATAGATGATCATGGAATCCATAGGAGCTGATGCGTTCACCAGGTGAACTAACATAGAGAAAGAGGAAAAGGAGGCCCAGAACAGAGCTTTATAGGACAACTGTTAGCAGACATGATCTGAATGAAGATCCGGCAAAAGAGAATGAGAAGGAGTGGTCAGATAGGTGAAAGGACAGCCTGTAAAAAGTGGTGTCCTGAAAACCTAGAAAGAAGAGAATATCAAAGAGAAATGGGTGATCATCCATGTCAAACTACATAAAGATCAAGAAGGATTGAGAAAAAACCATTAGATTTGACAATTAAAAGATTGTTATTAATGTTGCAATTGTATTTGAATGATGAGGTCAGAAGCCAGACTATATGGAGTTAAGAAGAGAGTGAGAAGAAAGGAAGTGGAGGCATCTATTATAGAGGGACTTCTCAGGGTGTTTGGCCATAAAAGGGAGGCAAAATATGGGATGAGAACTACCAAAAATGGACAGATCAAATGATGGGGTTTTTTTTGAGGAGGGAAGAGACATAGGCATATTTTTAACATGATACAAAATTAATCTGCAAAAATTAAGAACATTTCTGTGTAGCATTGAGAAAAAACGGAGAAGGAAATAAAAGAAAGGGAATTCTCTTTCAAAATAACTACAAAATGTATAAAACGTCCAGAAGTTAGTTTCTGAAATATATTCAAGACCTGTATAAATTCAGTTTCAAAATTCTAAAAACAAATAATGACATAGCAAGTTGTATGTATGTTAATCACTCATCACTAAGCTGTGATATTATGTTGTATTATGTATCTTAATATAATATATAATTATATTGTATTACTCTGACAAAAATTATGATACATAAATTTCAGATTAGTCCTACACCAATGAAACTACAAAGGGGTACTTCAAAGGGCTGACAAAGTAATTGCAAAATTCATTTGAAAGAACAGAAATGCTAGAATACTAAGGAAAAGGTAGTAATTTAAGAGGAATGTACATCCAAATCTCAATGAAGCGAGAACAACCACTTCAAAAGTATGGAGTGTTGTGTGTGAATAAGTCAATGTATCTTGACTGTACAGTATGTAGAAGGGAATAATGTGTAAAAAGTCTGGAAAAATAGGAAGGAGCAAAAAGCTGCTATAAACATTTTTGTACACATTGATCCTTTGTTTACTCTTTTTTTCGGGGGAGGAGGTATAGGTATAGTAGTGGTAAGCTGGGTCAGAAGGTATGTGCACCTTAGTGACTTTTGAGGCAGCATACCGAATTTCTTTCCAAAATCCTTGGACCAATTCACAGCTCAACCTACAGTGGACAAGTGTGCCTGTTTTCCTTCATTTCTCTCTAACATTTGTCATCTTTGCCAAATGTTTGAAATGGAACCTAATAGTTGCTTTAATTTGTGTTACAGTAAATATTAGACATTTGGAACATTTTTTCATACAGTGTTTATATCTTGAATTTCTTTCATTGTTGTTGTTGTTGAGTTGCTTTTTAGTTGTGTCTGACTCTTCATGACCCCATTTGAGATTTCCTTAGCAAAGTGATTTGCCATTTTCTTCTCTAGCTCATTTTAAAAACTGAGGCAAACAGGGTTAAGTGACTTGCCTAGGATCTTACAACTAGTAAGTCTCTGAGGCCAAGTTTGAACTCAAATTTTCTTGACTCTGGGCCCAGTACCCTCTCCCCCTCCCCACAAGTGCTCTATATTTCTTTTTCTTTGGAGGGGGTAAGGTAAGGCAGTTGGGGTTAAGTGACTTACCCAAGGCCATATGGCTAGTAAGTGTTAAGTATCTGAGGTCACATTTGAACTCAGGTCCTCCTCACTCCACGGCTGGTGCTCTATTCACTGCACCACCTAGCTGCCCCTGCCCCATGTTTCTTAGTTTGAAAACTACCTATTCATGTCTTTTAGCCAGTTATCTATTGGTGTATGACTCTTAGTTTTATTAATTTGAATCATTTCATTTTATATCCTAGAAATGAAATGGTTATTGAGACATGTTGCAAATATTTTTTCCCAGTTATTTGCTTCCTTTTGAATTGTAACTACATTAAACGAAGAGTATGGAAATTTCTGTCACTTTTTTCACATAATCCCAAATTATTTTCCAAAATGATTGGACTAGTTCACTACCCCCACTAACAATGTATCCACATATCTCTATTCCCGTAGTTCCTCTAACAGTGACTTTTTCCAACTTTTGTCATCTTTAACAATGTGCTTCAAATAAGATGAAACCTTGGAGTAAAACTTTACTGTTTATATTTGAGATTTGGGCAGTTTTTCATGATTTTTAATGTTTTACAGTTCTTTCGAGAGAGGTATGTTATTTATTAGCATCTTGGGCTTATGTATTTAAGTTAATTCCCTGTTTGTCTTGTACATCAGACCTTTATCATAGAAACCTGGTGCAATTTGCCTCCCTTCCCCATTCAGTAGTTTCCTTTCTTATTCTTATCCAAATACATTGATTTTGTTTATGCAGAAGTTTTTCAATTATATGTAATCAAAATTACCCTTTTTTTAAGAAAAAGCAATATGATATTGTAGGTTAGAATACTGTATTCCGAATCACTAAGACCTAGGTTTGAATCCCACCTCTTATTTTTGCTCACTGTTTAGCTACAGGCAAATCATTTATCCTTTCTGATTTCATCTGTAAAATAAAGGGGTTAGACTAGATGGCTTCTAAGTCATGCTCTAATTCTAAATATATGATCCTTTTACTTTCCATATTACATTATCTCCTTTCATATATTCTTTGTTGTAGTCAAACTGATCTTCTTGCTGTTTCCTATGTATCTTTGAACAAGATATTCCTCATGACTTTCCTTTCTTTTTTTTCTTCCCTTTCTTTTTTTCCTCTTCACCCCTTGGAATTCATAACTTGCTTCAAGGCTCAGGTCAAGTGCCAGTTCTTATATATTCCTTTTTAAATTTTTATTTATTTATTTTATTGATTTGTTTGTTTACTTTTAGTTTACAAGATTCAGTTCCACAGTACCTTGAGTTTCAAATTTTCTCCCCACCCTCTCCCGCCCAACATGGTGGCATGCAATCAGGTATCAGATCTGCAAATTCTTTTACATTAGACATTAGTGTGGTTGTAAAGAAGGGTTTTAACCAATGGAATGAACAGTGGGACATTGAACCATCCTTGCATTCCTGGAATAAATCCTACATGATCAAAATGTATTATTTTTGTGATAAGTTGCTGTAGTCTTTTTGCTAATATTTTATTTAAAATTTTTGCATCTATATTCATGAGGGAGATTGGTCTATAATTTTCTTTCTCCATTTTGTCTTGTCCTGATTTAGGTATCAGTACCATATTTGTGTCATAAAAAAGAATTTAGTAGGACTCCTTCTTCACGAATCTTCCCAAATAGTTTGTAGAGTATTGGGATCGATTATTCTTTAAACATTTGATAGAATTCACTAGTAAATCCATCTGGCCCTGGAGATTTTTTTCCTAGGGAGTTCACTGTTGGCTTGTTCAATTTCTTTTTCTGAGATGTGGTTTTTAAGTAATTTACTTCCTCTTCAGGTAATTTGGGCAACTTATATTTTTGTAAATATTCATCCATTTCCCCAAGATTGTCAAATTTATGTGCAAACAATTGGGCAAAATAATTCCTAATTATTGTTTTAATTTCCTCTTCATTGGAGGTAGATTCACCCTTTTCATTTTTGATACTCAGTATTTGGTTTTCTTCCTTTTTTTTTTATCATATTGACCAAAGGTCTGTCAATTTTATTTCTAATTTAGTATTTAATTGGAGATTTTCATTTGTTCTTTTTCTAGCTTTTTCAATTGAATGCCTAATTCATTGACCTCCATTTTCTCTAATTTATTCATGTATGCATTCAGGGATATAAAACTTGCCCTAAGAACTGCCTTTGCTGCATCCCACCAGTTTTGGTATGATGTCTCAATATTGTCATTCTCTTGAATGAAGTTATTGATTGCTTCTATAATTTCTTGTTTGACCCACTCATTCTTTAGGATTAAATTAGTTAGTTTCCAATTAGTTTTTTGTCTGTCTTTCCGTGGCCCTTTATTGCATATGATTTTTATTGCATCATGATCTGAGAATGATGCATTTAATATTTCTGCCTTTCTGCACTGAATTGTGAGGTTTTTATGCCCTAGTACATGGTCGATTTTTGTGTATGGGCCATTTACCACTGAGAAGAAGTGGGAAGTATCCTATTCCCTCCCCTGTTTATATTTTTGTATCTTCCTTTTCCCTTCACCTCCTTAAGAGTTTTCCTTTTGACCACTGCCTCCCTCAGTATTCCCTCCATGTGTCCCTCCTCTTTACCTACCCTTTCCCCTTACTACTCTTTCCCTTCCTTCTAATCACCCTCCCACTTTTTACATCCCCCCCTTACCCTTCCTACTTCTTTTTATCCCCTTTCAGTTTTCTCCAGAGATCTATCATGTCTAGCCTCTCTAAAATTCAATTTGCCTCCTTAACTTCTTTCTTGTTTATTTTGAGGTTAGATTTATCAAGTTCAGAGAGGGGGAGATTGAGGTCCCTCCCTAGTATAGTTTTGCTGTCTATTTCTTCCTCTAATTTCCTTGACTTTTCCTCTAGGAATTTGGATGTTATACCACTTGGTGCATATATGTTAAGTAATGATATTGCTTCATTCTCGATGGTGCCTTTTAGTAGGATGTAGTTTTCTTATCTCTTTTAATTAGATTTATTTTTGCTTTTGCTTTATCTGAGATAAGGATTGCTACCCCTGCTTTTTTTACTTTAGATGAAGCATAATATATTCTACTCCATCCTTTTACCTTTACCCTGTGTGTATCCCCTTGTTTCAAGTGTGTTTCTTGTAGACAGCATATTGTAGGATTGTGGTTTTTAATCCATCTTGCTATCCACCTCTGTTTTATGGGAGAATTCATCCCATTCACATTCACAGTTATGATTACAATCTGTGACTTACCTTCCATCCTTTTCCCTCCCCTGTTTATATTTTTGTATCTTCCTTTTCCCTTCACCGCGTTGAGTTTTCCTTTTGACCACTGCCTCCCTCAGTATTCCCTCCCTCTGTCTCTTCTCTTTACCTACCCTTTCCCCTTGCTACTCTTTCCCTCCCTTCTAACCACCCTCCCCATTCTTACACCCCCCCTTACCCTTCCTACTGCCTGTAGAGCACAATGGATTTTTATACTTAACGGAGTATGTTATTCCCTCCTTGAACCCAAACTAATGTGAGTAAATTTCATATAGTGCTCTTCTCCCTCCTTCCTTTCCCTCTATTATAATGAGTTTTTGTGTCTTTTCATGTTAGGATCCTAAACTTAACTGATTATGTTGATCCCTTTTTTAATTAGAACCAATGACAATAACATTCATATGATGCTCATCTCCCTCCTTCCTTCCCCTCTACATTAGAATGTTTTTATGTCTCTTCATGTGATATAATTTACCATTTTCTGCTTCATCCTTTCCTTTTCTCCCATTACAATCCCTTTTTCCCCTTAATAGAGTTTTTTTTTATCTTCAGATTAGTTCATTTATACCCACATCTTCTATCTATGTACATCCCTTTTAAGTGTTGCAATAATTATACAAATTTCAATATTGACAGATATAGGGATGTAAACTGTTTGCTTTTATTGAGTCCCAAGTTATGTGCACGTGCGTGTGTGTGTGGGTGGGTGTGTGGGTGTGTGGGTGTGTGTTTTCCTTGTTAACTTTTTTATGTCTTTTTTGGGGCTT
This sequence comes from Pseudochirops cupreus, assembly GCA_028627135.1. Classification (NCBI taxonomy): domain Eukaryota; kingdom Metazoa; phylum Chordata; class Mammalia; order Diprotodontia; family Pseudocheiridae; genus Pseudochirops; species Pseudochirops cupreus. The sequence goes on along the minus strand of CM053584.1, from coordinate 188,423,713 downwards.
GTGAATGGAGTTCACATTTTCCACTGACCTCTGGCTTTTTCATCAGGAAATTCTGGAAGTCCTTTATTTCATTAAATGACCATCTCCTTGCCTGAAAGATTATGCTCAGTTTTGTCGGGTAGTTGATCCTTGGTTGCAGTTCTAGTTCTTTTGCCTTACAAAATATCAAATTCAATCCCTCTGATCTTTTAATGTAGAAGCTGCTAAGTCCTGTGCAATCCTGACTGTAATTCCATGATATTTGAATTGTTTCTTTTTGGCTACATGTGGTATTTTCTCCTTGACCTTGGAGCTCCGGAATTTGGCTACTATATTTCTTGTAGTTTTCAATTTGGGATCTCTTTCAGGAGGAGTCTGGTGAATTCTTTTGATAACTATTTTACCCTCTGATTCTAGGACCTCAGGACAGTTTTCTTTGACAGTCTCTTGGAGGATTTTGTCCAGGTTGCTGTTTTCATCATGGCTTACCGGTAGACCAATAATTCTTACGTTATCTCTCCTAGATCTTTTCTCCAGATCAGTTGTTTTTCCAGTGAGATATTTTACACTTTCTTCTAATTTTTCAGTCTTTATGTTTTGTTTGACTGACTCTTGATGCATCATAGAGTCCTTAGCTTCAATTTGACTGATTGTAATTTTCAATTAATTATTTTCCTCAATTAGTTTTTGAAGCTCCTTTTCCATATGTTCAGTTTGCATTTTTAGGGAGATATTTTCTCTAGTTAGATTTTTGAACCTCCCATCCTAGTTCTCCAATTTTACTTTTTAAGGATTTGTTTTCTTCAGTGAGATTTTTTTCCAATTTGTTCACTGTAGATTTAAATTTATCTCCTTCCTCTCTAATTTGGTTTTTAAAATCTTTCATGAGCTCCTCCTGGATGCTTTTTGGGCTTGAGACTAGTTTATCTTTCCGTCTGTGGTCTCCAGTGTGAGTATAGAGTCCATGTTGCCCTCTGAATTTGATTGTTCTTGCTCACTATAGAAGAATTGTATGGTTCTAGATCTCACAGATTCCTTCTTCCTCATTGTGGTTGCCTATAGCCTGGATTTTTAGAGTGATATCTGCTTCTGGGGTGCAGGACTATTGCGCTTCTCAGGCTCGGAGGTAGGGGTTTGGTTGTTAATTTCGTGAGCTGTAGCCTCTGAGTGTCTAGACTGAGGCCAAGGCCAGGACTCTCAGTGTTTCCCCTGAGTTACCCTGATGCTCACAGAGTAACCTGTCGGGGAGGGGTGATCTGGCCACTTCAGGTTTCTACCTCTGTGTCTCTGGGCTACAGCTCAGGCAGGCTCAGCAGCTGGAGGCCGGCAGAGCTGGTATCTGCAAATTCCCCTGTTGGTGCTAAGACACACCTGGGCTTGTGTTGTTAGTGCTTGCTGGCTCCCCCCCACCCCCCACCCCCTGGGCTTAGACTCCATGCTGCCTCACTTCCTCCTTCCTCAGTGACTCCCAAGCCTGAGGCTGTTTCCACTAATTCATGATTTTACTCTGGGTGGGACATCTATCTCTGGGTTTTCTGGGTCAGGGAGAGGGAATTGGAGCAACTAAGTTTTATTTCACCGTCTTGAGTCCTGGAAGTTCAGGTTTTTAAAATTTTTTTAGCATGGAGGATATCGGCTATAGCCCCAGGAGAAGCTGCTGTCCCTGCTGCAGGCCCTGTGTTTTCTCTTACCCAGCTCTTATGATCCTCTGTCCTGCAGTGAGATAGCTGCAAATTGCCCTTGGGGTGGGTGAATCTGCTGGCTGGGGCTCCTCCTCACTCTGCTGTAGTCTGCTCTCAGATCCATGCTGGTGCAGCCCCCATGTGCTCTGTGTTCCCCTTGACCTTACCTACATAGACATTTTCCTGGGCTGGGAATATGCCACGCTCTGTCTTCCAATGGGTTCTGTCACTCTAAAATACATTCAAATTCACTTTTTAAAGTTTAGCGACAGAATTCTTGGAGGAGCTTAGAAAAGTTACTGCTTTCTTTCCGTCATCTTGGCTCCACCCTATATGAGATATTTCTGATCTCCTCAGATGTTAGGGTGCCCCTAGTCAGTCTGCCAGATGACTTTGTGTTTATCTCTCTACACAGCTATTTCTCTTCTCCTCCTGGATATAAGCTTAAGAAGAGGGGCTATTTCATTTTTTTTGTCTTTGCATCCACAGTCCTTAACACAGGTGCCTAAATAGTGCTTGGTAACAACTGAAAGTCTCTTTTTTGGTTTAAGAATTTTTTCCTTAAGTGAAAATCTGCTCTCTTACTCAAAGATAATGACAGTCCAAAAAAGCTCTTAAGGATGAGAGGGGAATGCTTGTCCCTCATCTTTCTTGACCTCTCTGCAACCTTTGACATTGTCCGTTACCCTCTTTTCCATGATGCCCACTTTTCTCTAGATTTTCAAGACATTTTTCTCTCCCCCTACTTATCTAAGCACTTCTTTTCCATTTCTTTTTACTGGATATTCATTCATTTTACACAAGGGCAACTATGAATATGCCAGCATAATTCTGAATTGCAAAATATAACAGACTCTCCATAGAGAAGACAGAAACAAAACATTTGTTCAGAAACCTGAATCTCAAAACCAGAAAGTCAAATCCATCATAGCAACAAAGAAGTTGATAAACCTTATCACCACAGAGAGTAACACCATGCCTTCAGCCTTCCCACAAATACTCAGAAGCCGCACTTCATTCCATGCTTGCATCCTCTCTCTCCCACCTTGCTAACTGCTCTGACTCCCAGTTTCCTGCTCCATTTGTTCAGCAAACTCCTCCCACCACAAACTCCATGTGATTATATTTGACCTATTAGGGGAAGACCTTCAGATTCCCTTAGGCCTATTAAGGGGCCAGGAAGATCTTCAAATTATCATTACCATTACAGGTGTCCCCCTAAGCTCTGTCTTGGGCTTTCTCCTCTTCTCCCTCGATAGTCTTTCACTTGGTCATTTAATTAGCTCTTATGATCTCAGTTACCATTTCTGTGCAGATGACTCTCAGATATATTTGTCTAGCCTTAATTTTTCTCTATATCTTCACTATTACATTTCTGTCTTTTAGACATCTCAGACTGGATGTCTGATAGACATCTTAAAATCGAAATGTCCAAAAATGAATCCATTATCTTTTTGCCCAAATCCTTCCTTCTTTCTAATTCTGCTGTTATTGTTGAAAATACCACAATCCTTCTTGTCACCCAGGCTTACAACCTAGGTTTTATTCTCTACTCTTCACTCTCTTTCACACACACCCTCCCCCCCATACAGTTAGTTCACAAGTCATGTTGTTTCTATACTTCCTTCTCTTCTCTTAAACTGCAACTGTCCTGGTATAGGCCCTTATCATCTCATGCGTAAACTATTCCTTTAACTAATACTTCTAAGACATGGGTTGGTAGACTCCCCCCCACCTATTTCTTTCTTTTCTGTTCCTTGAATAATTTCTAGGCCTTAGGCTTGCTAACTACATTTATATGGCGTTCTCTTTTTGAGGAATATCTTATTTTTAGGCCATAGCTAACAGAAGTGACTCCATCTTTGACCACTAATTGATCAGCCCTTTTACTGGATAGTTACTGTGTACCCAGTACCTGGTTTAGTTAGATTTATTTAGGCAAGGCTCTCCTCATCATAATCAAGTTAGCTGACTTTTATAATCACAAAGTAGTTGGGGGAAGGGTCAGAGTTCTGGTTACTCATTGATTGACTCTCCTAAGGTCCTTCTCTCACTTGTTCCCTGTGCATCTTTGTAGCAACATCAATCAGATATAAGGGCAGCAATCCAGATTTCTGGGCTTTAGACCATTTTGTTCATCTCATAGCTTGTGTTACATTGGGATTGAAGGGGTGGGAAACTTTAAGCTTCCATGTTTGTGAGTAATAAACTACCTGACTTCTTCTTGATTATTTGTGTTCCTTCTTGGCACCTCACCCATAATCACCTTGCTCCCTTCTAATAATTAAGTGGTTTGACTTTTGCATATTATTCAGCATTAATTTGCATGTCAGATGTCTGGAATTAGCTTGATCTCTTCAGTAATTGCCTAGAGGTTTGTTCCTGGGAAGATTAAAAGCTCCAGTTATTTTTTTTTCTTTTAGAAATGGCAGAAATGTTGTAAATGAGGAACCCTGTACTGGTTATTCCCAACTTCCTCAAATATGCCTAATTTTCTCCTGTAAAGAATCTTTTTTTTCTTCAACAGACATTACCCATACTCCCCAGCTAATTTTTTCCTCCTTTTCTCAGCCAAACTCCTTGAAAACGCTATCTGTATTCATTCCTTCCTCTTCCTTTTTCTTTAAGTCTCTTCTAAATCCTCAGCCATATGACTTCAGAATCCAAAACTCATCTGAAACTTCTCTTTCCAAAGTTACCAAATGATTTCTTAATTGCAAAGTCCTTCTTTGACCTCTCTGTAGCATCTGACACTCTTGAGCAAGTCTTTCTGTGTACTTGCTCCCCTGTAGAATTTCTAAGTTCTTTTAGTTTTCCTTCTACCTATCTGACCATTCTTTAGATTCCTTTGTTGTATCGTCATCTATGCCATACCCTCCTACAGTGGGTTAAACTACTGTCCTAAGCCCTTTTTTCTTTCTTTGCTTCCTTACTTGGTGATTTTATCTACTCCTGTGTGTTTATTATCTTTGCAGATGAGAGGGACAGCTAAATGGTGCAGTGGATGGAGCATCAACCCTGGCATCACAGGAGGACCTGAGTTTGAATGTGATCTCAGATACTTACTAGCTGTGTGACCCTGGGCAAATCACTTAACCATTTGCCTCAGTTCCTCATCTGTAAAATAAACTGAATAAGGAAATGGCAAAACATTCCATTATCTTTGCCAAGAAAACCCCAAATGGGGTCAGACACAACTGAGAACAAACACTAACCAAAGCACATGCAGATGAATCCTAGATCTATACTTAAGCTTTAATCTCTTTTCTGAGCTCCAGTCCCATGTTACCAACTGCTTGTTGGACCTTTCAAACTAGATTACAATAGGAATCTTAAACTGAATAGCTATAAAATAAAACTCATTATCTTTCCCTTTAAGCCCTCCCATCTTCCTAACTTTCTTATCTCTGTCAAGAGTACCACCATACTTCAAGTCATCCAGGTCTGCAATATCATTACCACTCTTACCTCTTTATTCTTATTCTAATCATTTTACCAAATCTTAACATTTCTAACTTCATAAAATTTCTTCCTTTTGTTTCTTCTTTATTCACATAGCTACAACCTTATTTTTAGTTCCTTATCACCTCTCTTCTGAACTGTTGACTCCTATCTGGTCTTTTAACCTCATCTCTCTCTTCTGTTCTCTTCTCTCTACACAGTTGCCAAAGTACAAATCAGACTATGTCACTCATCTCCCCTATAGTAAACTCTAATAGTTTCCTATTAATATTAAATATAAACTCTTTTCTCTAGCATTTAAAACCTTTCCAATCTTATGACATATTTCTTTCCTCCACTTACTTTACATTCCAGCCAAACTATGATTCGTGCCATGCCTTCTCCTTTCTTTTGCCCTTGTACTAGGTATCCCTAATTCCTGGGCTCTTCCTCTTCACTTGGCTCCTAGAATCTCCGGTTTCCTTCAATACTTAGTTCTGGTGTCACTTTCTATATGAGGCTTTTCTGGTAGCCCAGTGCTAATACTTCTCTCCCCCAAGTTACTTTATCTGTTTTTATATGTGCTTTACATATATCTGTGTCTTACCTATGTTTTACATATGCCCCATTAGAATGGGGTCTTCTAAAGGGCATGAAGGAGGTCCTTAATCAATGCTTTTTAATTGATTGATGGGGAATAAAATTTTAAAATCTGTATTATTCCACTTGTAACTGAGTAGAAGATTCTGTGGTAAAAGTTTCATTTCTCATAAGGTCCTCAAAAACATTTTCTGTCTTGCATCTGTTTTCTCATGACAGGTTAATAATATTGTGTGATTAAAGTTGGAGAACTTTGATAAGTGATTTTTTTATAGCTACTTGTAAGATCCTCTCTTTATAGATAAAACTCCCAACTTTGATGAGAGTGTGGGTAAATTGAATCTGATGTTTCTCCCTTGGGGGCATCCATTACATTCTGTTGACTTTATTGTAAGCTGATGGTAGTCCCTTCCTTGGATCATAGTAATTCTGACAAATTTTCTTAATCAACTTCTACAAAAATGATAAGTGGATTCTTTTTTTTTTTAACATTATTTCATTTGAGCCCCATAACAATAAGTCTGTGAGCCAGATGTTACAATAAAGGTTATGATACCTAGCCAGATTATATCATTGTAGATTCAAGAAAGGTTTTGCTGTTTTTGAAAACTGATTTTTGAACCTCTGTCTATGTATTACCCAAAGAACTATTTGGCTAAGAATGACAAACTAACCAATGAGCACATACTACCACTTAGATTTCTTATCAAGGCTTTTTATCACCTGGATCATTAGTAATCAGGCAATAAGAGATGACGGTTTATCTGTCTCATAAATTTCATGTAGTTAGGTTAAGTAAAAAACTAATAGTGTGGTGAGTCCATTCTATGTTAGACTGTTAAAATTCCAAAAAAAGGTCTTTTGTCCCATCAGCTGCAACCTGATGTGAAAGATTCCACCACCCTGGCCTTTCTTATGATGAAATGTTGACTTCATCATAAGTGTTAAAATTTCATTTTCCTAGAGTCTACATGGTATTGTAATGATAAAATATAAGTTGTATTTTGGTTACTCTAATTATACATGCAGTTCTTTAGGAATGAAAAGGAGTACCACAAATTCTGAATACTGCAAAAGGAGATTAAAAAAACATAGATTATAAATAATGGTTTTATAATCCTACAAATATGTGTGTATCTGCAAAATAAGCAAATAAATAAATAGAAATTTTAGAAAAATGTTCTGTATAGCAAACCTGAGCTGGTCTGATAAAGGCTGGATAAGAGAAAAATTATCAATGGAGATAGTTTTGTAATTAGGGCATTGTGAAGCAGATCTCTACTCCACGTATGTTCAGGTAAATATTTAAGTGATTAAGGAAATAATGACCCTGATTCCCTTCCAAATAGAAAAATTGCAGTTAAGGATATGATACATCAACCTGAGCTTGGACACTCCTATAAAGAAGCCAGAAGGCTCTATTGGCGCAGACTCTCAATATATATGTTTAACCCTGAACTGAGTTATGCAGGGTGGGTGCTATGAATGGAGGAAACTAGGCTTAATTTCCTAATCTCTTAAATTATAATTCTTTCATAATCTCCACACTACTTTAGCTGCACTCCCCTACCTTCAGCATCCCTCTAAATGTGGGCAGCAGAAGTAAGGCCCTGCTTGCATTAGTAAAAAAAAAAAAAAAAAAAGAAAGAAAGAATCTAGAGTAAAGAAGGAGAATTGCTATTTTTGTCTCTTCTCTGCTACATGGGAGGGACTTTTTGTGAAGGAGAGAGAATCATGATGATTTCCTATAACTACTTATTCAACTGCTTTCTGCCAAGGCATTGAGAGTTCTTCCCACGTATCTCATTTATCTTCTGATAACTGTGAAGCATATTTGCTAGAAGTGTATAGGAAGTCATAATAATACTTATATAATGGAGGTTCCTGATTTTATGCCATTCTAAGCCATGAGTTTCATCCCTGGCTTACTTTTCTTAACATAAGTAAATGTCTTGGCGACTAAAATCTCTCAGGAGTTGGTCCCAGCCAAAGGGTGATTTCTTTCTCCTTTTTGTTTTTACATTTGATTTATCACTTAACATTCTAGCCAGGCTCAGTGGATGTTCAGAATATTATAAATAATGTGGATTGAAAAGACTGCTGAAATGTTTATTGCATTCTTAGAAAGAGACCAGTAATGGCATGGAGAAAGAGAAAGGGGCAGTGGTGAGGAGGGGTATGAGGAGAAAGAGAAGGCAAGTCTAGCCCTTAGGATATTTTAGTATGTCAATAAAAGACAGTGCTCTTAAAGGAAATAACTTATATTGCATTCCTGCTATCAAGAATGTAGAAGGGCTCCAGGGAGTATAAAGAATATACTTTAAGAATGAAAGGGCCATAAGGAACTAATCATTAGGAATTCTCTCTCCTATTTCTTTGCCTGCAAATTCTGACAGCCATTAGAGGATTGGCTGGCTGCACTTTAAAACTAGCCTTTCAGCATACTATCTTTTGGTTTTGTGTGTTGGGATCTTGCCCCAAAGATTGACAGCTGAGGAGAACTGAATGCAAGTAGCAGGGCCCATTCTGGTGACTCAGTTGTACTGGTTGCTTTGATAATCTGAATTTTTAATTATTTCTTAAACTTGGGGAGTAAAATTCCAGTATCTCCTTTGCAGAAGGAGACTCGAGTTCAACTTGACAAACATTTGGAAATTCTGGATAAAAATGTTGGCTCAGCTGTGATGATCATTTATTGTGTCTCACATTGCCATGGCAATGCCTCTAGAAATGAATTGAAGGTTATATTTCACATTGCCAAACCATACAAAATTTGACATTTTACCACTTCGTAAGCTTGTCTAATCAGATTCAAAGCTAAAATCATACCTACTCCATGTAACCCTAGCAGTCTTCATTTCCTAATAATAACAAATGAAAATAATTATTAGAGACTGGTGTGTTTTATTATATACAGTTAAAAAGGATTTGCACAATGAAAAGCAATATGTTTAATTTTTTAAAAGAAATAGATTGAGAAAATATTGGCAATAAATTAATTGGATAAATGTCTCACAACTTGGATCAATATAGATCTATATAGAATTAATCTATTAGACTGTAATGCTGTCCAGTAGAGTAAAATGGTCAAAGACATGAACTGATAACTTTTGAAAGAGAAAATGAAAATTCTTAAATAACTATTTTAAAAGATGCTCAAATATATAATAATCAGAGAGATACAATTAATTCCATACTTACTGGCATAGCAAAAACAAGAGAAAAATTATAAATTTCAGTTGTTGCTGGGACTGCAACAAACATACAAGAAGAGTCACAAATCTAATTATGCCTTTTGAAATAGAGGCTCCTTTAATGGAACTTTATCCTAAATTTTTTTTTACTTAAATACTGTTATTAAGACATTGTTCTCATCACTAGAAAAATCATAAGTTATATGAAAACATTTATTTGTGTTGCCAAAAATTTCAGACAATTTTTGTGATTGAATTGGAATCATAAAATTGATTAAAGAGTTATTGAGTACAGTATGATGTTGTTAACCTAATGAAATGCTATAGAAACATAAAAATAAGATATATTATTACAAATACAACACAAGAAGATACAAAGTGAGATCAAATATATATTTGCGCTAGGTGGTGCAGTGAATAGAGCACTGGCTCTGGAGTCAGGAGGACCTGAGTTCCAATTTGGCCTCAGACACTTGACACACTTACTAGCTGAGTGACCTTGGGCAAGTCACTTAACCCCAATTGCCCTGCCTTACCCCCCAATAAATAAATACATAAACATATAAATAAAGCAATGCCTGTATATTAGAACTTCAGACAGATTTGTAGAGATGCAGAGAATGTATTTATTTTTTACTTTCTGTTTGTTCTAATGCTGAAATAATGTTTTATGTAAGATACCATTCCTTATTTTTATATTTATTTTATTATGTGTCATCCTTCGTGGTTACTAAAGTTATAATAAAATATTACTATATGAGAGTCATAGTAAAAAATTACAAAAGTCTGATCACCCCTCATTTTACTCTTCACAGGCATTCAATTTTTGATTACCTTATGTTACAACTACCTGATCATCACATCAAAGACAATTCAGTTCAGTCACTCAGTTAATAAGCATTTATTAAGCTGTTACTCTATACTAAGCCATGAGTTAAGCACTAGAAGTATATAAATACAAGCAAAAAGATAGTCTATGTCCTCATGGAGCTTACAGTCTAAATGGAAGAAGATAGCACATAAAAGGCAAACTGAAAAGTAGGAGGGAAGGGAAGAGGACAAGATAACCATCTAGGAGCATAGTAGCTGAGTCCAGGGATAAAGGATGGGTGTTCTGGGACTTTTTCCAAAATGGAGCTTCAGGAAGAACTCACCAGTGAGAGAAGGGTCCAGTAGGAATTGAAGTAGAAGGCAGCTGGGGCATGGCAATATAGTTCAGAAATTCAGAGATGGCTTGTTTGGAGCCCTTCCTCTTTGTCAAATTTTCTGTTCAACTCTGGATTTTCATTAAGAATGCTTGAAAGTCCTCCACCTCATTGAATGACCATATTTTCCCCTGAAACATACTCAGTTTTGCTGGGTAGGTGATTCTTGTTTTAATCCTAGCTCCTT
>CM053584.1:188376172-188405132 GCA_028627135.1 Pseudochirops cupreus | reverse complement strand
TCAGTTTAGTTCTGTAATGTCAGGAATTTTTCAAAAAAAAAATTAAAAGATGGACTGGAGTTTTTTCCTTGTGAATAGAAACTGGATGCCACAGTGCTTCATGTGGGTTTTATTCCTGTTAACTTCCCTTCTGTCTGTGTCCCTCTCACCTGAATCACTGTGGGATCCAGAATCCCAGTCACTGAAGATTGGAATATAGAGCCCTCCCCTCCCCCTCCCCCCCAAAAAAGATGCCAAAGTCTACCTTCTATGGAAGAAGTCGGCCCAGGAGTGAAGAGAAATGCTCAAGAATAAAATTCTCAAGACACAAAGAGAAACAATTCCAGTGAAGTGAAAAACAGGGCACTTCTTTAAAAGATTATAATAATAATAATGAGGAAAAGTGCTAACAAAATTCTTTAAGGTTTGCTAATAGCCTTATATATTATTTCATTTTTTTAATGTGAAAAATATGGAAACAAGTGCAAGTAACAGAGAATAAATGAAAAGCACAGCAGTCCTATAAGCAGAGTGTGAGAAATGTTAAGCTTTAGAATGAACTGAGGATGGCAAGAAAAGTTTTACAAAAGAGGGTGTTCAAAGTTTTTTTTTTTTAATGCCTTTGAGAGAGCAAAGAGGAAGATGAAACGAATATGACTGAAGCTCAGGGTGGATGATTATACCAAAGATAGAGATGGAGAGCATCTTGCCATTTATAAAGAGTCCCACTTACCAGGTTCAGATGTACTATATACAACAGGGTACTGAAAGAATTGGCAAATGTGGTTGTCACTGTTGGTGATTTTTGAGGAATTGTGGGGAACTAGAAAGGTACTGAAGAGCTGGAGAGAGAAGGGGAGTGGAGCCGGAAAATTATAAGCTGTCAGTTACTGATCAAGTTCTCAGGCATAAAATTAAAGTGTATTTAAGTGAATATCTGGTGAAAACAAAGCGTCAACAAACTTTTGCAAGAAACAGATCACGCCAGATTAATTCCTGTCTATTTTCAAACTAATAGCCCGTCGCTAACACCTCTCTTTCAGGGTTATTGTGAATGTAAAATGGTAGGTGATAAAATGATATTTAACATTTCTTTGAAATTTTAAAAGTGCTGTATAAACGTATGTAAGGTATTACCATTGTAACTGTTGTCATGGCTATTCTCATGCATTTTGCCTTCTGGGCCCTCCTCGTCTGCATCTCGTGGGTGAGTCCTATTTTAATCAGGTATGTATCTGCCTTGAATCGCCTTCTGTTGCCATTTGGGTTTCTGTTCATTTGTCTGTGACCTTGGTGATAAAGTTGGTCCCAGCTCTTTACTTATTTCCCCCCAAGGCTATACGATGTTGGTCTTTTTCACCTCTAATAGACACTTTTTGTGTGCTGAACTTTTCTGCCTTCACTTAAGGCTTTAGCACAAGTCTGGCACTGAGCCATTTTTCTCCTGTGGAGTGACTTACCTCACCCCAGTAGTGTTTAGGACTGAAGTTGTTAGTAACCCCATCAGAGTAACAGCTTCTTCTCTGAATAAAGTTTTCATCTCTATACAAGTCCTCCTCTGGGGTGTTACAGTAAATGTATCTGTTTTCTAGGCTTTTCGTCTCCTCCTGTTATTACTGAAAATCAGCGTGGACTCAGTAGACTCAGTAGTTTTGCATTGAGATTTGGGCTTTGACACGTAAGACTTAGTTGTCAGAGGGAGTCTCTTAACTTTTCTGAGCTGTAGTGTTTGGGGGCTACCATTAGTTATGTAGATTATTATATTTGTTGTTGTTCCATTTGTCCAACTCTTTGTAACTCCATTTGCGGTTTTCTCGGCAAAGATACTGGAATGGTTTGCTATTTCCTTCTCCAGCTCATTTTCACAGATGAGGAAACTAAGGCAAACAGTGAATAATTTGTCACATGGCTAGTAAGTTTCTGAGGCCAGATTTGAGCTCATGTCAGATACTCTGAGGTATATGGGGTGCTCAGGGAGGACTAACACCTCTGGTATGAGGGAGAGCCCTTTTCAAGGCTACTCATTCACCTTTAGTGTCCACCTGTCACCCAACTCTCACCTCTCCAAGATGCTGTAGCATGCATAGAGGCCACAACCCAGTAAAACTGTCTCAGCTGAAAGGTTAAATCAGGTTGGGGGAACTAACAGGCCTCAGACCTGTCAGTGAATTAGAGGGAATTCTACCCCAAGCATGTGAAGACTTCCCCAGATGGAATGGGTGGATAAGAACAATTTGTTCCAGTGGCCATGAAGATGGCTGAAGCGGGCACTGAGGAAAGCTTAGAGTTTAGTCATACATTGAAAATCATCCACTGCATCCTGGGCCATTGCCAGTTGTTTTGACTTTTGCCTTACTACTGACTGGACTTTGATGACTGTGGAAGAGAGAATGAGGCTGAACCCTTTGTGCAGCTCTGCCTCACTTACATCCAGTTGACTCATGACACATACATGAGTCAAGACATCACCCATATGATGTCTTTGGTCTTCTTCAAAAACAAAGGCTGAGTAGCAACAGCTTATTATGTATCTTTGAAACTGTATACTTTATTAGTTGATGTTGTCAGACAATCAGTGCCAGATATTTATTACGCAAACTTCATGTACTGCTGCCCAGTGATAGGCACTGTGGTAGAAAGAAGCAAACACAAACACGGGAAATATCAACCCTAGAAAAAAATAGCAACAGAAATCAACAGTTTGAGGGCTGTTACAAAGTAACGAGCAATATTCTAAGCTGTGTGAGAGAGCTAAACAAGGTGGACCTTGGACTGGACCTCCTAGGCCATGCAAAATTTGCTAGCATTTTAGAGAGAAAAACTGAACAAAGGAGTAAGGTATATTCAGGAGATCAATGGTTAGATAACTGTGATTGGAGTGGAAAATTTGTGTAAGATTAGTAGGAAATAAATTTGGGAATATAGTTTGTGGTGAAATGAGAGAGGGCCTGAAATGCCCAACTGGGCATTTTTTAAAACTGAGACCAGTGGAAGGGCATTGACTGAGTTTTGTTTTTGTTTTTAGTTAAAGGAGTGACCTGATAAAATGAGACTGGAAAAAATTAATGTCAGTGATACACAAGAGTGGATTGGAAGTGAGGAAGACTAGAGGCAGGGTGATGTAAGAAGCATTATGAAAGAAGAATGAAATCAGAGATAATCTGTAATATTTTTAGCTTAAATACTATGTCCCTCAGTTTCTTCCATTATAGAATGAAGCAGCCAAATCCTAAAGTACATACATGCCATGTGTATTATACACAGACACAGACACACACACACACACACACACGCACACACACACACACTCTAACCCAATCCATGGACATACATTCACTCCTGAGAAGGACTTATGAGCCATTTTGAGAAACTGGTGTTTCAGGAAATAAGGGAATCCCTAGCAAAGCAAAAGGCTCTCCATAGTGTGACAGTCTTGTACAAGAGCTCATCTCCAAGGTAACTTCAGTTTTCAAAATACTAAATCTTAAAATCACTATGTAAATATTTTTATCTTCTCTGCTTGAATGCCCGTCTTTTCCCATTTTATTTGCCCATTAAATGGAACGTTTGCATGAACTTTTAAGAACAAATATTCCTATTTTGTCTTTTCTCCTGCTTATTCCACCTGAACTCAGAGGTCTGCAATGAGAGTCCTATTTAATGAGCAAGAACAAACTAGTTAACTCATAAGTAAATGTCACCTGTTGTCAAGCATAACTGAAGCGAACTTGCTAGCAAAATCTCTTTTGTGTTCTTGTAGGTCATTTTGGAATTTCAAGGGTGTGGGAGTTATTGTCCTTGACTTTTCCAGTATAATGTAGAAGCCTGGGAATAAGAGAACTATGAATCCCCTAAAAAATTTTAACATTAGGAGTAACCTGACTTAATCCACCCCCCTCATTTCACAGATGAAGAAGAAAAGTGACTTGCCCATCTAGTAAACCAGGACTCAGTTTCCATTCCACTGTTGCAGACCTTAATTAGAAGAGTGTTGAATTTGGAGTTAGTCAACACTTGGCTGTGAATCTCACTTCTAATAATAGTTATTTGGTATCGGTAATCATTTCCCTTTTCTAAGATTTAGTTTCCTCATCTTTAAAATAGAGATAATCGTAATATTTAACTCAGAGGGTTATTGTGAGGACCAAATGAGATAATGTAATGGGACACACTTTGTTTCCAAACTTAAAAGCCCTAAATAAATGTCAGCTATTATTATCTGTTCAAAATAAGAACAAGAAAACAACAGTTTTATTTTCAGGAGAAAAGTCTTCCAGATAATTTCTACAACACGTTTTCCTATTATGTCCAATGTTTATGAAACACTTTCTTTGTACAAGGTACTATGCTAGTATCATAAACTGTGCCTGCCCTTAAAGGGATCATACTTTAACAAGGAGAAGATAAGATACATATACAGCTAATTATGGTACACATACATAGGAGTCATCAAACATTGTGATGAAGGATTTTTTTCTTCCTTCATTCCTTTTGTAGACAGAGGAAAGAGGAGCTAATACAGAAGCCAGTATTACCTATCAACTAACTAGTTATTCACTTTCCTGAATTCCCATCTGATCTGAATAGAGTGAGCCATTCTCAGTGTCATATTGCTTTTGCTGGTAAGCAGTTTGCACTCACACACACACACACATACACACGACTCCCTCAATCAGATAAGCAAAAAACATTGCATTTAATATCTTCTGTCAAAAAGGTGTTATGATTTCTTTTTTAATTTTGTCTCTTTTTAGATTTTATGACTTGGACTTGAAAAATATTATAGATAGAGTAATATTTATCTGGTAAACATATAAACTGGATTGACCACTTTTCCCACTTTTTCAAGCCTCAATATTCTAATGATGATTATTAAAGAAACTTCCTGACATTCAGCAGGAAATTCTGCAATTTCATATGAAATTATGCTAGTGGGTTTTGGTATGTTGAATGGACTGCTGAAGATACTGCAGTTATAAGAAAAGGCCTTGGTGTAGGTATAGGGATGCTTAGGTTAAGTCCAATGAGTGGTTTGAACTGAAACCAGTATTAATGAGAATTAATTTTTCATATATTTGGATTGCCTCTGCAAATAGATTTAAGCTCTTGAAGGGCAGAACCACATGCTTATTTTTGCCAGTTTGTATTCTCCATGATACCCGGCACTGTGCAGTGCATGAAAAAGACGTTCAATAAATAGCAATTTTTTTTGTTTGATAACTGATCATTCAATTTCACAGTTATATAATAAGCAACATAATTAATTTTCTCTGTTGCTCTAAGGATTATAAAACACTTGAGAAGTTATGAAATGTAAAATCTCACTTTTGCTAAAGGATAAATGACCCTGCTCATGTTGAAGGCTTTTTTTGAATGGAGAAAAAGTTCTCTCTTCAACATTAACTGAACACTATTCAAAGGCTTCCACATTTTTTTCCCAGCAAGATAATTCCTTGAGAAGAAATTTCTTTAATCTTGACATTTTGAAGGATTTTTTTCTCCATTCCTTTAGGAAATATCATATGTATGTGAACAATTATCTCAATTTTATGATTTGAAGATTTTTGAGCCCATATGAACTTGCCATTTTTTCTCATTTAGGACACTAAGAAACCATTGGTAATGCTCTTCATGTTTAAAAAAAGAATTGGATTGTACTCATTGAAAGAACCTTTGCCCATCAAAAAAAAGTAATTTGATATCCCTACGATCACATACCAAGAAAAACTAGTTTCTTGGAAGTAGATTATTTCAGATTGTCTCAAATGAAACTCAGTATACCCCTAATCATTTTGAGCTTTGTCTCATCTTTGTAAATTGCTAATGTAAAGTTATTTTCTCAGTTACAGTTCAAACAATATCAATTTATTGAAACCTCCTTTATCGGAGGATTTTCATTTGCTGCTAATATTCCTCTTTAAGTAAAAATCATATTTGTCTTTACTCTAAAGGTCCCAACTTTTCACTTCTGGCCAGTAGTATAACTTATAGCAACTAGTTTAGCAATAC
The DNA here is from genome assembly GCA_028627135.1 of Pseudochirops cupreus. NCBI lineage: Eukaryota > Metazoa > Chordata > Mammalia > Diprotodontia > Pseudocheiridae > Pseudochirops > Pseudochirops cupreus. Next base: position 188,399,144 of record CM053584.1, on the reverse strand, counting down.
AAAAATATATTTCTAAATGGCATCAATGTGAATATGTATCTATATGTACACATATATGTAAGTGTGTATATACACCTACATACATACGCAATGACTCAGTAGTAAAGATGAATTTTTAGTTTTTGTGGACATAGACCTATCACAGATTCATAACAACTTTACTCCATCCTGTCATTTTTTTCTATTGTTCTGTGACCTTATTGTAATATGTCTAAGTTTGTAGCTCTGTGTAGTTCAAAGAATTCTATAAAGTCAAAAGACATGGGTTCAGATCTTGGACCTGTGTATTACTTACCAGCCATATGACCTTGGTCAAGATACTTAAGATCTAAGTTTCTTCATCTGTAAAATGGAAATAATTAATACTTGTAAGTTTACTGTTATCTTTAGTAGGTTATATTGTCTTCTGGAGGATCAATATGAACAAGGGCAAGATGTATTAGAGAAAAGAGACAAGTTCTTACAAGACTAGATAAGAGGCACCAACAGGGAGAAGGCAGTGTGAATGAAAATTCTGGAGTATATCAATCACTTAAGTCATTTTCCAGAACAGAGAGGCTGTCTTAGTCCAAAACAGTATCTTATGGAAAGTTTAAATAAATGGAGTATTTGCAATCCTATTTTCTTAAGTAGGGGACATGGCCTCATATGTAAGAACATGCTGGTATTTTTCAGTGTAGATGGCTAGCAGAGAACCATGCCATTTCAAAACACTGATCTAAGTAGTCAGTGACTACATTTGAATAAAATAGAAGTCTAATAACATATAAGCCTCTTAATCAACATTTAGTATCAGTTTTAAAGATGTTTAGCCTGCTCTCAAAATGCTCTTTTTGGAATAATTTTACAATAAATTATTTGAGATTGACTAGCACCAAAAAATTTTCTAATAGAAGCATTTCAGTTTACAGTTACTATTTTATGTGAGCTTGTCACTTTAAGAAAAAAAAATTGTTTGCTATAAGAAAAAACCTGCCTCGCATAGTTATACAAAACATATAAATTTAATAAGTCTATTCACTTAACATGTATTGAGCATCTACTGTATGTACGGAAGGCCTCTACTAAAGACCTATTCTCAAAGACTATGCCAGCAGAGGACCAATTTTGGCAGGCCCTACCAAGCTAGAAAGGAGTTTGAGTCTAGGCCCCAGAAGGAAATTGAAAGATTTTTGTTCAGAGATAGATACATTTGGAGAGACTCATAACCAGGCTGGCTTTAGGATAATCAACTTTTTGCCATGACAATTCTTAAAAGTCCATCCAGTAAGTTATAGTGCGGTTGTGTCCTGAACACCAATTTAATTACAGATCCTTGAAGTATTGAAATACATGTGAGGTACTCTGGACACAGAAGTGTTTAAAAAACAAAACCAAAAACATAGTCTTTTCATCAAGAAGTTTTTAACATAGGTTGGGGAGATTGTATAGAGAGAAGAGATAGTGTACACATTGAAATAAGGAGGAATCTAGACAAGGTACTTTAATATAAAGAAGAGATTGGTTAGGAGACCAAGGAAGGCTTCATGAAGGATATGACTGGGAAGAAGTATGGTCCAGACATGAGGAACAGCCTGCAACAAACATATAGGCAGGGGAGATCAGAGGGCTGAGTAAAAGACAAATTCAGGTATAGAGTACATGAAAGGGAAAAGCTGGAAAAGAAGATATGAGTCAGATAGTGGGTAGCCTAAAATTATAGGCTAAGAGTAACTATTTTAACCTGCAGGTATTAGAAGGATTTCTGAGAAGGGGTTTTATCATCTGACCCATTCATTTTCAGTTTGTGTACATGATGAATGAAGGCAGGAAACTGAAGGGTGAACTGGATCCAGAAAAGCCAGTTAGCGGATTGGACTACTATTTTGGATAAAATATAATAAAGGTCAGGAAGGATGGTGGTGGTGAAAAGGAGAGGATAAATGTGATGAATATTTTGGAGGTAGAATTGACAGGATTCAGAATCATAGATTTTGGTCTAGGAGGAACCTTAGAAGTCATCTAGTCCAGTTCCTTCATTTTACAGGTGAGAAACTGAGGCTCAGAGGTTAAATGATTTGCCCATGGTAGTAAGTGGCAAAATAGCAAGTTAACCCCAGGTCCTCTGACTCCAAGACCAGCAAGCACACTTTCCATTGTGCCGTATTGTCTCTTTATTCACAACTGATTTGATATGGGAGATGAGAGGAAGGGCAGAATCAAAGATGACTCCAAGATTTCAAGCCTGAGTATTGCCATTAAAAGAAAAATAGAAGATGATGAGTTCAGTTTGGACACGTTGAATTTGAGGTGCTGGTCAGACTTCTGGATGAAGCTGTTCAGTAGTGAAGGATGTGAAATTGGAGGTTAAGTGAGGGGTTGTATTTGTATATACATAACTTTAGGAATTATCTGAATAGAGATGATATTTAAGGTCTTGTGAGTGAAAGTTCAGAGAGAAAAGAAGGCCCATGGATAAAGATTTGGGAGACACCTATTGTTAGGGATCAGGATAAAGAAGTTGAATAAATACAGTTACCTGCATTGAACAGTTATGTTGAATAGAATCCTCTTTCGGTTCAAATTGTACTTTGGTAGGTCACTAATAACCTCCTCTCAAACTTACTAAAACCTAGTGACTCCTGGTGTTAATCCTCTTTCTCTTTGATCTCTCTACAAAACGTGATGCTGTTGATTACCACATATACCCCCAACACCCCTTTCTTGAATCTTTCTCATCTCTAAGCCTCTTTAAAACTATATAATCGTGGTTTCTCCCTCTCCCCCCAATCCTTTTCTTCTTCCTTCAAGCTGCTTTAAGAACAGTTTGGATATCCCAATATTTTCTCAGACTCCCTATGTCTTAATATGCAGACTGTTCATATTCTTTGCCAAGAGCAGTTCCCCTTCCAGATTCCCCTATATCTGTTAGTGGTATCATAATTCTCCCAATTCAAGGCTTAATACAATGAAAAAATGTCTCTGAGTCATCTCTTTAACCAATCAGACACCAAATCCTTCCTTCATATTCCCTAGTATAATGCTTTAAATATATTAAGTAGGTATTCAGTCGATATCTTTCGTATATAATCTCACTGCCAGCACTCGATTTTATCCTGCCCTTTCTTACTTCACAACTGGACAATTGAAGTAACAATTTGAAGCTTTTGAGTTTTAAATTTTTTTTATTATGAACTTGAGTCATTAACAAAAGCAAACAAAATACAAAATACATGCATACATAAAACTGTGAATTCTCAACTATTTTTAAAAGTAAGATCCGTGGATTTTTAGCAATTTGTGCTATTATGATGCTTTTCATCTGTGAACTTTAAAAATACAGCCCCAGTTAGTATGTTCTACTTTCTTTGCTCTGCACTACTTTATGTATCTTTATTATTATTATTATTATTATCATGGTAGCCTTTTGATTGGTCCCCCTGCTTTGTCCCCAGTACGGTTCATCCTTTATGTTACCACAAGACTAATTTTCCTAAAACATTGCTTACCGTTTGTACCTATGTAGGTAAAAGACTTTGCAAACCTAAAATACTGTATAAAAGGTCAGTGATGATTGATGATGATGATGTCGATGACGATAATGATAATGATAATGACACTCTCTTGTTCAGTGGCTCCCCATTGCTTATAAGACAAATGACCAATTCTTCAACCTTGTATTCAAGGTATTTCACACTCTGGCTGTGTTCTTGACAGTCTTATATAATGAACGTGGACATGGTAGACAAGCCTATGTGTGATACAAAGTAGAAAGTGCTAAGACTAGAGAAAGTATCTAGACAAAGTACTTTAAGTAATAAAAGAGGGCAGGAGAGGCTTAATTAAGAATATAGTACCTTGGCTGGGTATGGTTGTTCTTTCCATGTTGATTGTTGTAGTCATGGTGTGTATTGTTTTCCTCTCTGTTCACTTTTCATCAATTCATGAAAGTCTTTCCATGCTCCAGTCGTTGTTTCTTTCCGCACAGTAATATTTTATCACATTCGTTCATGTTTAGCCATTTTCTGAGCAGTGAGCACTACTTTGTTTCCACTCCTTTGTGATGACAAGAAGTGCTGATATAAATATTTTGTTGCGTACGGAGCCTCCTTTGTGTCAGCGACCTCCTCGAGTCATGTACTTGGCAGTGGAAGCAATCTCTAGGCGCAAGGGTCTGGCCAGGTTAGCCACCTTATTCACGTGATTCCAAATTGCTTTTTGGAATAATTTTTACTAATTCATAATTTTGCCAACAATGTATTATTACACTAACGTCTGTCCCTTCCAACATTAATTGTTTCTTGTCATTTCCAGTACTTTGGATGTGAAGCGAAACCTCAGGGTTGTTTTGGTTTGTATTTCTATTATTTGTGATGTAGTATTCTTTTCATAACATAATTATTAATAGTTTGAACTTTTAGAGTTTATGTTTTGGATTACTTGTTAATCAGGTATTATATATTTCTCATAGTTATTATGTTAGATAATCTATATATCAAGTCCTTGTCAGATATTTGATACAAAGATTTTTTCCCCATCTAAACAAAGATGCATTAACTTTGTACAAATGCTTTTCAATTTCATGCAAATTTTCTATATTATCTTTTGTAATGGCCTGGTTATTGAGTTACATTATTTCTGAATCTCTCTCATCTACTCTTTTCTATTGATTTGCTGTTCCCTTTTAACCAATTGACTTATTTTTTATAGTTTTATTTTATTTGTTAATTTTTAAAGCAGAGACTTTTAAATTGTTTTTAGTTCTGAATTCTTTCCCTCCTTGTTCTCCACCAGATAAGAAGGCAAGAAAAACAAAACATATTACACATATTTATAGTAATGTCAAACAAATGTCCACGTTAGACATGTTCACCCAAAAAATCAAGTAAAAGGAAGAGAAAAAGTATGCTTCAGTTTGCACTCTGAGTCCTTTAATTCTCTACCTGGAGGTGACTAGCATCATAAATCCTTTGGAGTTGTGATTGGTCATTGTATTGACAAAATTGACTAAGTCTTTGGAAGTTAATTATCTTTATTACTGCTACTGTCTAGATTATTCACCTGGTTCTGCTCACTTTGCATCAGTTCATATACAACTTCCCAGGTTTTTCTAAAACTATCCTCTTTATCATTTTAAGAAACATTTTATTTTTTTCCAATTACATATAAAAACAATTTTGAACATTCATTTTTTAAGATTTTGAGTTCCAAATTCAAAAAATATTTGTCGTTTTCCTTTTCTGTCATATTAGCCAGTCTGATAGGTATGAGGTTGCACCTCAGAGTTGTTTGAATTTGCATTTCTCTAATCAGTAGAGATTTAGAACATTTTTTCATATGACCATAGATACTTTGATTTCTTAATCTGAAAACTTAAATGACTCTTATTCTTATAAAATTTGACTCCGTTCTCTGTGTATTTGAAAAATGAGGACTTTATAAGAGAAATTTGCAGTAAAAATTTTTTAGGTATGATTATTACTATGTATTTTCTTCCACCTTATTTTCCATTTATCTCTCTCCTTTCACCCTGTCCATCTGCAAAAGTGTTTTGCTTCTAACCATGGCCTCCCCCAATCTGCCCTCCCTTTTGTCAGCCCCATGCCTTTTTCTTCTTCTCCCTCCCTCCTACTTCCTTGTAGGCTAAGATAGATTTCTTTACTCAGTATGTATGTTGTTCTGAGTATGTATGCTATTCCCTCTTTGAGCCAATTCTGATGAGAATAAGGTTCAAGCATTGGCCATCATTCATACGCCCCATCTCCACTGCAAAAATTCTTTCATGCCTTTTTTATGTGAGGTAATTTACTGTATTCTACTCCTCCCTTCTCCTTTCTCCCACTGTATCCCTCTTTTTTACCCTCTTTTTTTTTTTAGCTATCCTTCTATCATAGTCAACTCACACTCATGCTTTCTGTCTTTGTTTCCTTCAAACTGCCCTAATAATGAGAAAGTTCTTTAGGAGTTGTAAGGATCATCTTCCCATATAGGAATGTAAACAGTTTAACCTTATTGAAACCCTTATGATTTCACTTTCCTGTTTATCTTTTCATGCTTCTCTTGAAGCTTCTATTTGAAAGTCAAATTTTCTATTCAGCTCTGGTCTTTTCATCAGGAATACTTGAAAGTCCTCTGTTTCATTAATTATCTATTTTTTCCCCTCTGGAGGATTATTCTTAGTTTAGCTGGTCAGTGATTCTTGATTTTAATCTTAGCTCCTTTTCCCTCCAGAATATCACATTCCAAGCCCTCTGATCCTTTAATGTAGAAGCTGCTAAATCTTGTGTTATCTCTGTGACTCCATGATATTTGAATTGTTTCTTTCTGGCTACTTGCAGTATTTTCTTCATGATCTTGGAGCTCTGGAATCAGGCTATAATATTTCTGTGAGTTTTCATTTGGGGATCAATTTCAGGAAGTGATTGGTGGATTCTTTCGTTTTCTATTGTACCCTCTAGTTCTAGAATATCAGGGCAGTTTTCCTTGATCATTTTGTGAGAGATGATGTCTAGGCTCTTTTTTTGATCATGGCTTTCAGCTAGTCCAATAATTCTTAAATGATCTTTCCTGGATTTGTTTTCCAGGTCAGTTATTTTTCCAGTGAGATATTGCACATTTTCTTCTGTTTTTTCATTCTCTGGATTTTGTTTTGTTTGTTAATATCTCATGGGTTTCAGCATTTATTTTAATGTTGTTTGGAGCAGAATTCGGGAGAGGTCATTCAAGTCTCTGTGTTGCCTCAACAGCCCTCTCCCAATTGTTTGCTACAAATAATATTTCATCACATTCATGTGGCACAATTTGTTCAGCCATTCCCCCAATTGATGGGTATCTTCTTAGTTTTCAGTTCTTTCCCACCACAAAATGAAATGCTATAAATATTTTTGTACATATGAACCATTTTCCTGTTTCTTTGACCTTCTTGGTATAAACCCTATATCTGCTTCTTTCATGAAATCTTTCCAGAATAACTCTAGCCCTAGATAATATCCCCCTCTCCCCTGCATTGTGAATTCTTGTAACACTTATGTAGGTAGTGCAGGGTCAAAGGGTATGCATTTTAATAGCTTCTTGGGCATAGTTCCAGCTTGCTTTCCAAAATGGTTGAGTTAGTTCACAGCTCCACCAGCAGTACATTAGTATACCTTTTCCCCCACAAGACTCCCAGCATATGTCATTTTACTTCTTTGTTATCTTAGCCAAGCTGATGGGTATAAGGTATTGATCTATTTTGTAAACCAGTACCAAATGCTTTTAATGATTGATGCCATATAGTAATATATTAGTCCTAAAGTTTAAGTTCTTGAAGTGCTATTCCCGCTTCATTCCAACATTTTTTCATTAATTCTTTTAAAAGTCTAGATTTTTTTTATTCCTTTTAATGAATTTTATCATTATGTTATCTAGCTCTATAAAATGTAATTTTGGTGGTTTCATTAATCTAGCATTAAAACCATAAATTAACTTCAGTTTATTGTCATTTTATCACATTGGCATAGTTCAGCCATGAGAACTAAATATTCGTCAAGCTATTTAAGTTGCCATTTATTTATTTAAGAAACATTTTATAATTGAATCTATACTTGTTGGATGTGTTTGGGTAGATTGATTCTCAAACATTTCATGCACTTTTTAGTAATATTGGATTGGATTTGCTTTTTGCATTTTGTAGTTATTATATAGAAATGCTGTTGATTTGATGGGTTCATTTTGTAGCCCACAACTTGGATCATACTGTTAATTGCTTTGATTAGTCTCTTTACTGAATTCCTTGGATTTTTCTAAGTAAACCCTTGTGTTGTCAGCAAATAAAGATAGTTGTAGCTTCTCTTTATCTGTCTTTACACTTCTAATTTTTTCCCCTTGTTTTGTTGCTAACATTTCTAGAGCTATGTCCAGTAATAATGGGAAGAGCTGTCATCTTTCTGTTATGCTGTATTTATTGGGAAAGCTTCCAATATATCACCATTGCACATATTGCCTATTTTTTGTTTTAGTTAAATACTTTTTATTATGTTAAAATTATTTTTAAAAATTTTGAACTGATATTCACTTATTGATATTGATCTATAGTTCCTCTTTGCTTTTATCCTTCACCAGTTTAGGGATAGGGCCATGTTTGTGTTATAAAAGGAGAAAAGCCATTTGGGGGAGGCACTTTATAAGTACAATGTTTAATTTTCCCCAGGAGCAGAGACCTTTATGAAATTAAGAAAATGGACAAATATGGCAATTGTGTCCTAGCTAATTTTCTAAAAGGCAGGAGTGTTGTGTTAGTAGAGAAGATGAACGTTGACAGGAGGAGGAACTCAGGTCCTAGAATGATTGGCCAGCATCCTTTGGCATTTCCTGAACTATCCCACGTAACAGATTCTTACCTCATCAGTTGTGGTAGACTAGAGGCAGTGACACTGGACCCCAGCAGAGGAGAGCAGATTCAGACTCCAGTATCCACAGTGCTTCTCTTATGCTTCTTGCTTTCTTGTCCTATAAAAATAATTGTAATTTTTCTATGTCTGGCACATAATTCTTCATTATTTTTTTTTTGAGAGAGCTAGTGAGGGCTGTAGAAAATTCTGCTTCCATCTTACTGGTCACATGACCAAAAAGTTCCATTTTGAACTTTTCAAGAATGCTTAGGCATTGCTACCTTTTTCTTCAGAAAAGGTTTACTAGAATGTTTTCTTTTGGAAATGTCATTTCAATAAAATTAAAGATGTAATTTATACCTTTTTTTTTTTCAGGAATGATGATGGTGATTGTATTGCTGCTCATTGCAATTGTGGTAGTTGCAGTCTGGCCAACCAGCTAACATGAAAAACCATTGCAAATGGACCCTCTCAATGGTGGAACCAAATCCCAGAAATTCCTTTGGTATATGAAACAATGCTGTAAATAAATGGAACAATATTATACTGATGCTATGGTCCCCTAATCATCATTGATCCTAACCAAACTTATAATGTGGGCTACTCACATTGAAGAGGTGACAATTCTCAATAGCTTCATTGTGAATAATGTGCATATAGTCTTACTTTGACATAGAAATCAATGTAAAAGGAGCAGATTTCTCAGTATGGATGTTTGTACCAATTTGGGTCAGCATGTAAGTATGAAATGGTGTGGATAGGCTGAATACACAAGTGTTACAAGAATTCACAATGGTGGGAAATGTTATCTAGGGCTAGAGTTCTGGAAAGGCTTCATGAAAGAGGCAGATATTGAATTGGATCTTGAAGGAATGGTAGTGTTTGAATTGTCAGAAGATAAGGGGGATCATCCATTCTAAGTAGGAGAAACAGAATTATAGAGTGGATTTGGAGGACTCGAGTTCAAATCCTGGCTCAGATCAGTTTTGTCATCTCAAAAATGAGAGTTCAACTAGAGGATCTCTAAGGATCCCTGTAGCTCCAAATTTTATAATCCTCTAAACAGTATGAACAAACACGGGTAGGAGTGAATGAGCATATGAAGACAAGGAGAGACACTTATTAAGAAGACCAGCCAAATTGACAAGAAGGGAATAATTGTTTTATGGAATAAACAATGATTGAATAAGTGAATGGAAAGCATTTACTAAGTAATTACTTATTCTGTGCCAAACTCCATACTGATCATCCCAATCTTGGCTTTCAGTGAGATCACATTTTAATTGGGGGAAACAACATAATAGGAAGGCATAACTCTAGGGCAGATGGAAAGGACCATTATTCCTTAGGGAACAATGCCCCTGGGGCTGGAGTAGGGGCAGGACAGATAGTAAAATATGGTGGTGACTCCCAACTCATCATAGTTGTGTGAATGGCCATGTCTGAGAGACCCAAGTCTGCTTTTCTGTAACTTCAACCCATTTTTTGGTCCTCTGGAGTTGAGCAGAACAAGTCCCCATTCCACATCATAGCCTTTCAGATACTTGAAAGCAGCTTTTATACTTGCATTAAATGTTTCCTTCAGGCTCACCAAGGCCTGTTCTTCTAAACTGATCCTCATTAGGCATAGTTTTGAGTCCTCATCATAGTCGTCACCTTCCATGCTATTTATTAATAGGGGTAGCTAGGTGGCACAGTGAATAGAGCACTAGCCCTGGAGTTCAAATCTGAGCCTCAGACACTTAACACTTACTAGCCAGGTGACCTTGGGCAAGTCATTTAACCCCAATTGCCCTGCCCCCTCCAAAAAGCAAAAAAAAATTTTTAATTGATTTGTTCATTTATTTTTAGTTTACAGGATTCAGTTCCATAATCCTGAGTTTCAATTTTTCTCCATTCCCTCTGCCCCCCTCCCCACCCAGGGTGGCATGCAATCAAGTATAGGATCTGCAAATACTTTCACATTGGACATTAGTCTGGTGGTATAGAAGGGTTGTAACCGATGGAATGAACAATGGGAAAGAGGAAACAAAACTAAACATGGAAAAGAACGAGAGCAAGTAGATTGCTTCAGTCTCCATTTAAACTCTGGTCTTTCTAGATCTTTCTCTGAATGTAGACATCTCCTTCCATCCTGAGACTTGTAGAGTTGTCTCATAACCTTGCGTTGCTGAGAAGAGTCCAGTTTATCAAGGGTGGTCTTCACACATACGATGTGTCGGTGATTGTGTACGAATTTCTGTACTAGCCATCACTTCACGTACGACCTACCAAGGAAGAGCTCAGTAGAACTGTAGCCCCTCTTGCTTTAGACATTGTGCTCAGGTCACCTGGCCCTTGTGTGCTATGTTTTTAGCTACTACAAGAACTGGAGGTTATATTTGCTGAGCCGTTATTAGTGACGTCTGAAAGACTGCAGAGAACTTGAGAGGTACCACAGGACTGAAAAAAAAGACAAACGTTGCCATTTCCAGAAAAAGAAACAGAAGAAAAATCTTTAAGTTATAGGCAAATGAGTTTGCTTTTATTCCTAGCAAAATTTTAGAATATATCATTAAAAGAACATCTAGGAAGGGAAGGAGGTAATCTCAAAGACCCAGCATAGTTTCCTTCAGAACTTGTCATGCCAGACATGGTATTATGTCACCTTGGAAGGGGATCTGTGGTTGAGGACCTTGGGGGTCTTTGTTTAGCCTTCTACTTACTGGTTTACATTTTAATCAGTGACTTGAATAAAGATATAGATGGCGTGTTTATCATATTGACAGAAGACAAAGAGCAGAGTGACAAGGCCCAAAAAGATTTTGATAAACAAGAACTCTGGGCTGAATCTAATAAGATGAAATGTAACAGGGATAAATGTGAAAAGTAAAAACTTTTTAACTAAATTTTGTGAAGCTTACACCACTCTATTTTTCTCTTGATGCCTTTTATTTTTTACGTTTTAGACCTGAGTGAAAAGATCAACTTCACACATAAGATGCAGGTAGGTCTAGACAGCAGTACATCTTTAAAACAACCTGACATTTTTCATGGACTTCATGGTCAATATGTGTTAACATTGTGATTGGATAACCAAGAAAGTTAGTGCAGTCTTAAGCTGCATTAAAAAGGAGATAGGGTCCAACATTAAGGAGTTGGCATTCCCACTGTATTCTGCTTCAGTTAAAGCACATCTGGTGTATTGTGTTTATTTCTAGGCACTACATTTTAAGGATTTTGATAAGCTGGAGAGTATACAGAGGAAGACAATCAGAAAAGTAAAGGGTCTTGAGGTAACATTGATGATAATGTCATCATTAACAAGAATAGTAATAATAACTAGCATTTATTTGGGAGGTAATGAGTGCCTCTTCTTTGGAGGGCTACAAGCTAAAGTTTCAGGGACAAGTAGGTCTATATGGCCTTCGAAATTCCTTCCACTAAAGAGGTTGTGTGACTGATGCTATTAACTTGGCTGGAAGAAACTCACTCATATGTGATCTTTGAGCAAATTCAGCAGAATGGGGAAGATAAAAGTGAAATCTTAGGGAATTAAAGAGAGAATAATTGGTGTAGAAATGGAGCCTGGCAGTATAAGTTCCTCTTCCATAAGTTGTTAAAACTGGAAGAGACCTTAGAAGTCATTCTAATCCAACCCACTCATTTACAAATGAGGAAATTGAGGTAAAAGAGATGAAGGGACTTGTCCAAGGCCTCACAGTGTCACATCCATCCCTTTGGGTGATATGTAGGATGACACTGACAAACACTGCACAGAATTAAAAGGTATGGATGAGTAACGGCTGGGTTTCATTAGAGAATAGATCCACATCATTGAGATGGATCACAGCTCTTTTAAAATATTAAAATCACAGAAGTAGTAATAGCTAACATTTTTAGAGAATTTTAGAGAAAGTATAGTACACATACCTCATTTGAGTCTTTCAAAAACCCTGAGAAATAAACACAATTATCTTATCTCATTTTAGCAGATTTAAAAACTGAGACTCGGAGAAGTTAAGTGATTTGTCCCATAGTCCCACAACTAATAAGGACAAGAATTCTTATCGAACTTAGCTCTCAACTCCAAGTCGAGCACTCATCCAGTGTTAGATTATACCAGGCTATCTCTATTACTGTCATCTGAAGGCAAAGGGAAGTGAGCCAAAGGGAGGCCACAACTGAAAATGTATGTATAAGAATTTTCCATATGATTGATTGATTATACGTTGTAGTTTATCTTAGCATTTTTTTCTTAGCAGAGCATACAGTATCATTTACAGTAATTATTTATTAGATGAATAAAAGTCCGTATATCTAAGAATGCCTCTTAATTTTTTCCAAGCAACTGTGATATGAAATGAATTTGTTTAAATTACAGTCAACTCTCAGCTATCTACTTTGGATTTACTGGGAATCCATTAAGAATCTGTTTGTCTTTCTAATCTCCCCTTGACTTTCTCAGTGTGTAGTCCCAGCAAGATCATGGAGTGTTCTTGTACTACAGCCAGCCTTCATTCCCATAGTGCTGGCTTAGTCATAACAAAAAAAGGGGGGCGGAGGGGCAGGGGGATCTTAGTTCAAGCCCGGAGACAATCTACACATGACAGAATCTATTATTTTCAATGAACTATTAGAAAAAAATACTTGACTGGGATTCACTGCCCCTAATAGCTATGTAACTTGGGAGAAAATAACTTACCCTGTCTTATTTTCAGCTTATTCCTCCATAAAATGAGAATTTGGATTATAGGACCTTTAAGATCTCTTCCAGTTCTGACATTCTGTGATTCTGTGATCCCCTTTCCCCCAAAGAAAGGTTTGAAAACACACAAATACTAAGGGAAAGATGTAAGCAAGTGCCAAGGTTTCTGTGCCTTGGGCTTAGAGGTGATACTGGGAGCAAGGGGAGAGGAAGGTATAAATGAGAAGGGGATCTTATACAACTTCTTAGCTCCTCTTTATTTGAGACTTTTAAAGAAAAAACACCTTTTTTTCCCAATTACATGAAAAACAATTTTAAACATTTTTTTAAAGTTCTGAGTTCCAAATTCTATCCCACTGTGTATGTCCCTATTAGTCATTTTGTGGGAGAAAATGAGAGAGAGAGAGAGAGAGAGAGAAGAAAAGAAAGAAGGGAAGGGAGGAAGGAAGGAAGAAAATAGTATGCTTTGATCTGCATTCAGACTCCTTCAGTTCTTTCTCTGGATGTGAATGTGTATCATGAGTCTTTTGTAATTGTCCTGGATCATTGTATTGCTAAGAATAGCTAAATCATTTACAGTTCTTCATCATGTAATATTGCTGTTACTGTGTACAGTGTTCTCTGTTTGTGTAAGTCTTTCCAGGTTTTTCTGAAAGCATCTTGCTCGTCATTTCTTATAGCCTAATAATATTCCATTAAAATCGTATATCACAACTTGTTCAGCCATTCCACAGTTGATGGGCATCCCCTCAATGTTCACTTCTTAGCTACCACAAAAAGAGCTATTATAACTATTTTTGTACAAATAAGTCTTTTCCCCTTTATTCATTTATTTGTTTGTTTATCTATCTATCTATTTATTTATATTTATCTCTTTGGGATACAGATCTAGTACTGGTATTGCTGAACCAAAGGATATGTACAGTTCTATAGCCCTGTGGTCATAGTTCCAAATTCCTCTCCAGTATAGTTGGATAAGTTCACAACTCCACCAATAGTGCATTAATGTCCTAATTTTCCTGCATCCCCTCTTGGTTTTAGATACATATTACTTAGCATTTTAAGGAAAACACCATTTGTTCCTATGCTTTCTGATGTTCTCAAAAGGAATAGATGTTTTTAGTCAAAGGCTTTTTCTGAATCTATTGAGAGTCATATGATTTCTGGGGGTATTGTTATTGATATGGTCAATTATGCTGATAGTTTACCTAATATTGAACCGATCATGCATTGTTGTATAAATCCTACTAGATCATAGTGTATGATCCTTGTTATATATTGCTGTAATCCCCCTGCTAGTATTATATTTGAACATTTTGCATCAGTATTCAATAGGGAAATTGGCCTCTAGTTTTATTTCTCTGTTTCAGCTCTTCCTGGTTTAAGTATCATCACCATATTTGTGTCATAAAAGGAATTCTGTAGGACTTTTCCCTTCCCTGTTTTTCAAAATGGTTTATAAAGTATCGGAATTAATTGTTCTTTAAATATTTAGTGGAATTCACTTGTGAATCTGATCCTGGGGATTTTTTCTAAGGAAGGTCATTGAGGCCTTGTTCAACTTATTTTTCTGAAAGAGAGTTATTTAAGTATTCTTCTTTTTTGTTTATCTGAGCTACTTATAGTTTTGCTAATATTCATCCATTTTACTTAGATTGCCAGGTTTATTGGCATATAATTGAGGAAAATATCTCCTATAAATTGCCATAATTTCATCTTCTTTGGTGGTGAATCTACCCTTTTCATTTTTGATACTACTGATTTGGTTTTCTTTTTTTAACAAAAATAATTTATGGGTTTTTCCCTTCATAAAACCAGCTTCCAGTTTTATTATTTCAGTGGGTTTTTTTTCTTTCAGTTTTATTAATTTCTCCTTTGAATTTCAGGATTTCCAATTTGGTGTTTAATTGGGAATTTTAAATTTGTTTTCTTTCTAGTTTTTTTAGTTGAATGTTCAATTTATTAATCCATTTCTTTTATAGATATAAATTTCCTCTAAGTACTACTTTGGCTGCATCTCATATATTTTGTTATGTTGCCTCATTGTTATCATTGATTATTTCCATGATTTGTTCTTTGAAGCACTCGTTCTTTAGGATTAGATTATTTAGTTTCCAATTAATTTTCAATCTATATTTCCAAGGCCTTTATTAAATGTTATTTTCTCAAACACATTTAGTATTTCTGCTTTTTTTGCATTTGGTTGTAAGGTTTTGATGCCCTAACATGTGGTCAGTTTTTGCGTTGATGTCATGTACCTCTGAAAGAAAAGTATATTCCTTTCTATTCCCATTCACTTTTCTCCAGAGGTCTATCATAAATAACTTTTTTAAAATTCCATTTATCTCCTTAACTTCATTCTTGTTTTTTGAGATTTTTTTTATTGTTGTTAGATTTATCTAGTTCTGAGAGGGGAAAGTTGAAGTCCTCCACTAATATAATTTTATTGTTTATTTTTTCCTGTAACTCATTTAACTTTTCCTTTAAGAATTTGGATACTATATAATTTTGTGCCTATATGTAAATTTAGTATTGATATTGCTTCATTGTCTATGGTACCTTTTGGCAAGATGTAGTTTCCCTCCATATCTTTTTAAATTAGATTTCCTTTTGCTTTGTTTGAGATCATGATTGCTACCCCTACTTTTTTTGTTTCAACTGAAGCATAATAGATTTTGCTCCATTCTCGTTGTCTGTCTCTCTGCTTCAAGGCTGTTTCTTAGAGAAAATGTATTGTCAGATTCTGGTTTTTAATCCACTCTGCCATCCACTTATGTTTTATGGTTGAATTCGTCACATTCACATTCACAATTATGATTAAAAATCTATCCTATTTCCCCCCTATTTCTACTGTCTCTCTTTTCACCTTGTCCTTCCTCAGAAGTGTTTTGTTTCTGTCTACCACCTCTCCCAATCTGCCTTCCCTTCTATCAGATCCCCCCATTCTTTTCTTCCTTCTCTCACTACTACCTGTGGAGTAAGATAGATTTCTACACCAAACTGAGTGTCTATATTATTTCCTTTTCCAGCCAGTTTTGATGAGAGAAAGCTTCAAGGCTTTCCCACCAGCCCCCCAATCTTTCCCTCCATTGTAAAAGCTCTTTTGTGCTTCTTTTATATGAGATAATTTACCCCATTCTACCTCTTCCCCTCCCCCTTCTCCTAATACATTCCTCTTTCTTACCCCTTAATTTTTTTTATATAATCCCATCAAAATCAATTCATACCTGGTTCCTCTGTCTATATATGTGTGTGTGTGTGTATATACATATATATATTCCTTCTAATTGTACTAATAATGATAAAGTTATTAGGAGTTACAAGTATCACCTTCCTATGTAGGAATGTAAATAGTTTAACCTTGGGGCAGCTATGTGGCACAGTGAATAGAGCACCGGCCCTGGAATCAGGAGGACCTGAGTTCAAAACCAGCCTCAGACACTTAACACAAAACTAGCTGTATGACCTTGGGCAAGTCACTTAGCCCCAATTGCCCTACCTTCCTCCCTCCAAAAAGCAAAAAAAAATAGTTTAACCTGAATCTCTTGTGATTTCTCTTTCCTATTTGCCTTTTTACCTATTTACCTATTTACCTTTACCTACATCTCTTGAGTCTTCTATTTGAAAGTCAAATTTCCTACTCAGCTCTGGTCTTTTCATCAGAAATGCTTGAAAGTTCTATTTCAATGAATATCCTGTTTCACCTTGAAGGATTATACTCAGTTTTTCCGGGTAGGTGATTCTTGGTTGTATTCCTAGTTCCTTTGCTTTCCAGAATATCATATTCTAAACCCTCTGATTTTTTAATGTAGAAGCTACTAAATCTTGTATTATCCTGACTGTGGCTCTACAATATTTGAATTGTTTCTTTCTGGCTGCTTGTACTATTTTTTCCTAGTTCTCTGGAATTAGAATATAATATCCCTGAGAGATTTCACTTTGGGATCTCTTTCAGATCTGCCCTGATATCCTAAAATCAGTGGGTAAAGTAGAAATTGAAAGAATCCACTGCTCACCTCCTGAAAGAGATCCCAAAATGAAACTCCCAGGAATATAACCAAATTCCAGAACTCCCAGACCAATGAGAAAATCTACAAGGGTGAGAAAGAGGATTGCCCTGGGAGAAGAGGAAGGGAAAGATAAAATGGGCTAAATTATCTCACATGAAGAAGTACAAAAGAGCTATTATAGCGGAAGGAAATATTGGGGAAGGAGAGTGGGAAGTACTTGAACGTTACACTTATCAGAATTGGTTCAAAGAAGGAATAACACACACTCAGTTGGGTATAGAAATCTGTCTTCCCTATAGGAAAGTAAGAGAGGAAAGGGGAGGGAGATTGGTAGAGAAAGTGGCGTGAAG
The DNA here is from genome assembly GCA_028627135.1 of Pseudochirops cupreus. Lineage (NCBI taxonomy): Eukaryota > Metazoa > Chordata > Mammalia > Diprotodontia > Pseudocheiridae > Pseudochirops > Pseudochirops cupreus. The sequence goes on along the minus strand of CM053584.1, from coordinate 188,381,749 downwards.
CACAACACTTGTGAGGAGGGACTGGATGAAAGGAGGGTGAGAGAGAAGGGTAAATGGAGACAATTAGATGGAAGGAAATACAGAGGTGGTAACCATAACAATGAGTGGAAATGGGATGAACTCACATATAAAATGGAAGCAGATAGGCAGAGTAGATTTGCTACGATATGTTGTTTATGAGTTTTTGTACTTCCTTTTCTATTTGGCCAATTCTACTTTTTAAAGAATTCCTGTCTTTGATAAATCTTAAAAAACAAAAACCAGATGTGCCTTTTCCCCTTTGGCCCATTCTGCTTTTTAAAGAGTTTTGTTCAGTAGATTTTTTGCCTCTTTTACCATGTGACTTATTCTGTGTTTTATGGTGTTACTTTGTTCTTCCATCACTCTTACTTTTTTCCCCAATTTTATTTCTACCTCTCTTATATGATTTTAAAAATCCTTTTTGAGGTCTTCTGTTCGGTTTTTTTGGGTTGATGAAATGCCGGGGGGTGAACTGAGACTAATCTTTCTTTTAGGATTTGCATTTAGCTGTTTTGACATTGTTGTCCTCTTCTGAATTTGTTTTGATCTTCTGTCACCATAGTAACTGTATGGTCAAGTTCCATTTTTGTTGCTTGCTCATTTTTCTGGCCTATTTCTTGGCATGTAATTTTATGTTAAAGTTGGGCTCTGCTCTCAGGGTAGAGGGGGCACTGTCTGAAGCTTCAGGTTTTTTGTTTTGTTGTTTTCAGATCTATTCTGTAAGTTTTCCATTCTTTCAAAGAGAATTGTGGTGACTGCTTTCCTCATGGTCTGGTCTGTGAACTATCAGAAGCACCATTTTCTGCCCTGGAACTGTGACCTGGGTCCCTGTGACCTGGGAAGCCCCAGTGGCCAGGAGCTTTAGTGTGTAGCTCCTCCTTGCCCTAGGTCTGTGACCTGGAACTGTGTGTGGGCAATACAACACCATCTTGTACCCAGTGCCAGCAAAGGATTCCTGACCAGTTGTCTGACTTTGTGGGCTGATAGCTCCAGATGTAGCACTGTAGATTTGGTTGCTCCCAAGGTCTGCTTCTGGCTTGTGCCAGTGTCACCTCCTACTGACTGCCTTGTACAGGAGCCCACTGTCTTGCTGCTGGCTTGCACTGGGGTTGGGGGCCTTGCTGCTCACTTTTTCCAGGGCATAGGTCCTCCAATGCTAGTTTGCACTGGTCAGGGCCTTACTGTCAGCTTGCCAGATGTGGCATGGGCTGGATTGCTCTCCCTTCTTATCCCAATGAGACAGACCTTTCTTGCTGACCTAAGTCATCTTTGACTAGAAGGTTGTTTCACATAGTCCTTTTATTGGTTTTGCCACTTTAGAATTCATTTTGAGGCATTATTTTAAAGTTGTTTGGAGGGGAATTTGGGAGAGGTCAGGCTTTACTCTGTCATTTTAGCTCCACTTCTCCAAATGACTTCTCTAGTGGTATGAAACATTCTTTCACAGTGTTGTTGATAGTTTGGATCTGTTCTTAGGCAGGTAGATTTTATTTTTGACTTGAAATCAGGAAACCCTGTGTTTGAATCCTGTCTCAGACACTTATAACCTGTGTTGTCCAAGGCAAGTCACTTAACCTCTTAGTCTCATTTTCCTTATCTCTAAAAAAGGGGATAGTAACACCTAACTTTACAGGGTTGTTGTGAAGACCAAATGTGTAAAGCCTTTTGCAAACCTTAAAGCATTCTATATAAATGTTAACTATTATTATTATTATTATTCACTAGAAATCTTCTTGTTCATATCCTTTGACCATTTATCTTTGGGGGATTGTCTTTTTTCCCTATAAATTTGAATGAGTTTGTTACATAATCTTGGAAATGAGACCTTTGCCAGAGAAACTTGCTGCAAAATTTTTTCCCAGTTAGCTGATTCACTTATAATTTTAAATTCATTACTTTTTTGTACAAAAACTGTCCAATTTTATATAATCAGAACTTCCCATTTTATCTTTGTTATCTTTTCTGCCCTTAGCAAATTTGATTCCCAGTCACTGATTTGATCTAAGTCATTAAACAAAATGTTAAATAGCACTGGGGTCACTACAGATTCCCAGGGCCAGTCCATTGGAGACCTCTTGCCATGGTCTTGTTATTAGCAAGTTGTCTATGAGTCTAGTAGTCCTTCCAGTTCTGAATCTATTTGAATATACAATTATCTCATCCGTATGTTGTCATCTTCACAAGACTATTAAGAGACACTTTAGCAGTTTAGAGACCTAAATATTTAGGTGGTTTATAGTCTACATAAATTATATCCACAGATTTCTCCTTTAGTAATTTAGTAATCCTGAAAAATAAGGATATGAGTTTAGTTTGTCATGCCATTCTGCTGACTCATATTTAGCTTGAAGTCCACTAGAAGCCCCAGATCTTCTTGATGAAAGGCAAATGTTGCCTCATCTATATAACTCTTTTCTTTTTAGATGTTCACCCACCACCTCTCAGATAAAATGAGAACTGTCCACAACCATGTAAAAATGCTCCATATAACAAGAGAAATGCCTATTAAAGTAACACCAAGGTATCACCTCATACCCACCACATCTGCAAAGATGCTAAAAGAAGAGAATAGTCAGGGTTGAATGGGCTATGAAGCTGGGCACATTTCTTGGTGGATGAAAACAACTGAGAATTATGCAAGGAGTTATTAAACTGCTTACATCCTTTAAGCTGGAACTGAGCATGTATTCCAAGGAGCTCAGAGATAGAAAGGTCTCACATATGCCAAAATACTCAGGAAGGTTCTGTGGAAATATTTGTGGTAGCAAAAACCAAATAAAAAAAGACAAAACCAAAACAAAACAAAGAGTAAACAAAATAAGTGTCTATCAGTTGGAGAATGACAAGTTAACTATGGTTCATCAATATGGCATATGATTGTGCTTAAAAAAAAAAAGACAAGTGTGATGAATCCAGAAAAAAAACATGAGAACTGATACAGAGCTAAGAACACAAAACTTGCGAAATAACACAAGCAATGTCCATGGTAATATACATGAAAGCAATACAAAAGGGCAACTCAGCACTCAATGCGGTGACAAGTATTGGTCTCATCTAGGGGAGATGGGTGACTACCAATGCCTCACAACTTATCTTGAATATTATGTATTTACAGACTGGTTTCTTATTTGTTGGTTGGTTTTTATTAATCGTTTTTCTTAACAAGGAAGGGTCAGCAGAGGGTAGGGTGTTTATTGGCAAATTACTCTGGTATAAAAAAAGAAGACATCAATACAACTTTCAAAAAATGATGAAAAGATGAAAAGAGTATATTATTATTAATTGCATTATTAAGCAAAGTCTGTTTTATAACTGGCTTTGCTGAAGTTTCAAGCATTTTCACTCTTTAAAAAGGAATAGGCCCTATTTCTTTCAGTGTTTTAAGCACATTTCAACGCATTTAAAAGCTAGTAATTCAAATATATACAAACAACAAAAGGTACTAAAATCTTCTTGTGCCAAATTTGATTCTTAGAATTGTAATACAATAAGATCCTCAAAGGCAGTCTAGGTTATTTCCCACTGGCTTTATTATTAGGAATTATTTCTTGCCTTGTTTACATGTTTGGTCTCATAGAAGTATGACTATGGAAAGGGCCATCTTTTCAAAGACCCAGGTATGTCTTTGCCATGAGTGAATAATAGGGATTCTCGAGAGATCCATGTAGGGAAGTCTGAGAACTCCTCCATAAAGAGTTTTGACCAAATGACTGAGACCTCGGCATGGTGATGTTCAGTCACCTAGAACCGGTCAGATTTTGGTAAGCTGAGAATCTAATGGGCTAAGCAGGGACCTGTCATTTTTAGAGCATCTGTATTCTAATTCTACTGCTAATATGCTATGTGAGCCACTACTGTTGAATCTGTAAGCATAGAGTAATAACAATACAAATCTGGTGATTAAATACAGTTAATTCTTATATTAAACTCATGTATATATTTATGTGTGTGTGTGTGCGTGTGCATATATATCTATGTCTGTCTAATCAATGCTCCATCTTCCATTTCTCTGCCTTTTCTCAGGCTGTTCCCCATACATAGAATGTTCTCTCTCCTCTCCTCTTCCTTTTTAGAATGCCTGGTTTCCTTCAAAGCTAAGCTCAAGCTCCACTTTCTTCTACATGAGGCCTTCCCTGATACCTCCAACAGCTGCTGCCTTCCACCTTTGATTGTCTTTTACCTATATTTTATATATGTATATATGTGTGTGTGCATATACATACATACATACGTACACACACACACACACATATATACATATACTTATTAACAATATATTGTTTCTCTGCAATTCTCTGTTTTGTTTTTGTATCCCCAGCATTGGTACATATAATAGGCCTTAATAAATGCTTAGACTATAAGATCATTGAGGGGTACACAAAGATGTATCAGAAGGACAGATTTATCTTTTACAACTTTGTATCTCAGTATTTGAATTGGTTTGTTATAGTAAGTTTATTAATGGAACCAATTAATTCATCATTAAGAACCTACTACTATGTCTATTTTTGAAGGGTTAATCTACTTCAGTGCAAAAAGTTTCACTATTAGAAAGTTGGCTACAAGATGGTGTATTTTTTCATTCACAGGAACTCAGGAAAATTACATTGAGGTGTGAAGCAGAGTGAATAGGTTGCTATCTGCCCTAGTGGAGGACTACACTAATGAAATCACATGGATTCTTGACATATCTGGCAAGGGACTGTGCTAACTACTGGACATATAAAAATAAAACATAGATCCTTCCAAGTTAACAACCCCATAGGAAAGAAAAAAGGTATAAATAAATATAGTACAATGGAGAATGTGATAAATATAAGATGTAAGAATTTTAAGTAGAGAGAGCCTTCTTTTACTTGAAGAATTAGGTGAAAACTTCACAGAAAAGGTGGTATCTTGGTCTTGAAGGAAGGATTGTAATGTCAAGCACAGAAGTAGTTCACACCTTGTTTCAGCTATTGAATGAAAGAAACACCTTGTTTCAGTTCAAGTTTCTTTTGAGCCTTGTATCCTCTGTTAAGAAACAGAACGTGTGAACCTCACAACTTGTGAACCCTAGAAGTCATGGGGAGGAGCTAATGACCACATATAAGGAGAATCCCAGGGTATAGAAAGTAGAACTGAAAAGAGGACTCTTGTGGTGGCAGAGTCAAGAAGGAGAAAACTTGTGGTATCCCTCCACTCTGTCAGCTGTTGTCTGTGTTGTTTGTGATACTTTGTACAGAAGCCCTGGGACCTTACTGGAAGCCTTGAAAGAGGATTTTCTGGTTGTATGTTTACAGAAGTCCTGGAGGTCCTGGGACTTTACTGATGATTTGTGTTGACCTCTTGGACCTTGTTTGTGGGTCTGTGATGATTTCTATGTTGATGATTTGTGTTGAGTTCTCAGACCTTGTTGGTGGGTCTGAGTTGACTTCACAGGCAGATTGATGATGGTGCCGGCAATGTGCATGAATATTATTGTGGCTCTGTTAAGCTTTGTCTTCCCAGAAACAGGAACTGTGAAGGACTTGAGGTGGACTGAACACTGTGAGCTTCAATATGGAATGGGAACTA
>CM053584.1:188312197-188375672 GCA_028627135.1 Pseudochirops cupreus | reverse complement strand
TGTACAATGTGAAAGTATTTGCAGATCCTATACATGATTGCACACCACCATGGGGGCGGAGGGAAGGGAGGGGAGAAAATCTGAAACTCAAGTGATTGTGGAACTGAATCTTGTAAATTAAAAGTAAATGAGTAAATAAAAAAAATTAAAAACAAAAAACAAAAAAAGAGTATTGAGCAGGAAGGGGGTGATATCACAGAATTCTGGAGTTAGTCAGAATAAGAATTGACCAGCCATCTAGTGATAAGGAAACAACAGCACATTCTACTGGAGCTTTCGTTGTAGGAAATATTTTCTTGACAAACCTAAATTTGTCTCTTAATAAATTCCATCCATTGATCCTGCTACCCTTTGAAGTCAGATAAAAATATCTAATCCTTTTTCTACACAATCTATATCATATCAAGCCTTCTTTGCTCCAGATTAAATAACACTGAGTTACTTCAGCCAGTTCTCATTCTGCATGTATTTGAGGCCTTGACTTCAGCTTTTCTGCATTTAGCCCTTGTCCTCATCAGTGAAGAGGTCCTCCTCAAGATGAGACAAACTTGGAATTTCCCTAGAAGGGTTCCCAAACTGAGTCTCCTTTTCATCTGGATTTTGATCCAATTTTCCCCATATGGGCCATTACACAGAATTGACTGTTTAGATATAAGTTTTGGACTAGCCTCACTCTGGACAGCAGGTATGTGTAACACATCATTTTCCTATGGAGCTGGTGATTCTCTGGAGCTATTTTTTAGATGATATACTACTTAGCATGAGACAGCTCTTCACTATATTATCTTATGTTTTCCCAGGACATCAAAATTTCATAATCAAGGTTCTATCCACTGGCTGGAGCTAGTAAAATTATATTATTCCTTTTTCCTCTCCATTCTCTTCTCATTATACTGATCTAATAATATGAAATGTAATAGGATCACTTTCAAGAGGGTGCTGGAGCCAGCTCTAACAGGCTCTCAAGAGTTGATTGTTACATTTTCAGGGCAAGCATTTATACTTCAGAAATTGAAAAGTGCTACAAATCAAGGCTTGATTTACTATTTTGTCAAGTGTTTAGTCTTGAAGAGGAGAAAAGTTAATCATGCAAATTAAAACTTAAAAGTTTGTCACATGTATACTTTTTCTTGGAGAACCTCTTGTTAAACTTTTACCAGTAAATTCCTGAACGCACATAAAGTCTTATAACTGGGTTAAAAGAATCTGTTGGTTTTACTAGACTTCAACAGGATATGTTGTCCAAAAAGCTAATGTTTCCAGGAATAAAGTGATAGTCCTGCCCTGGTTAGACCACACATGAAATAGTAATCTGTATCTGGATGCCACATTTTAGGATGGACAGGCTCATGAATGTCCAGATGAGATCAAAAAACACGAAGGACCCGGAGTCTATGTCATACTGGTTGACAGAACTAGGGATATTCAAGCTGAAGAAGATTGGAATTGGGGAGAGGCGGGAAATAGGACATAATAGATGGTTTCAAGTATTTGAAGGGCTGTCATATTGAAGAAGATTAGATTTGTTCCCTTTGGTCCCAGTGTGAAGAAACAGGAACGCTAAATGCATTTGCAAAGAGACAAAGTTAGGCTTAATGTAAGAAAAACTTGTTAACAATCAGAGCTGCCCTAAAGTGGAATATGCAGCTCTGGAAGGCAGTGGGTTTTCATGTCAACTTGACAGACATAGAGAGGATTCCGTTTCAGATAAAGATTGGACAAAATAGCTGTTGAGGTCCATTCCAACATTATAATTCTGTTATTCTGTTGTCTCTAATCTAGTCAGTATGGCATCTCCCTTCTTCATACCTTTGCACTGATTATACCTCACACCTGGAATACACTCCCTCCTCACCTCTGCCTGTTCCTTCAAGATGCAGCTCAACTGTCCTCATTAGGTCATACGAAGGCTTTCCGGGTCCCCCTCCCCACTACTGCATGTACCCTCCCTCCTGTATACATTCTCTTCATATTTACTGTATATAGAGATATATGCACTTGTTGTTAGTGTTAAGTTCCTCAAAGATTGTTTCATTCTATTTGCCTACAATATAGCAGGTACTTAAAAAATGTCTGTTGATTAATTGCCTGTTAGTGCATAAAGCACTAGATTTGAAACAGGAAGACCCAAGGTTCAAATCCTTATTAGTTTTGTGGGAAAGCCACTTACCTTTTGAGCCTGTTTTCCTCATTTATAAAGTAGAGATAATAGTACCTATAGCACTGACTTCATAGGGGGTTGTCAGCTCACATAGCAGGCTCATAGTAAATGTTTACTGATTGATTTGGATGTGACAAGGTATTTGAAGCGTTTTGCAAACTTGAAAGTATTTTTAAAATGTCATTAGTATTATCCTGCACTGAGTTACCAGATTAATTTTTCTAGAGTTGAACTTTGTAAACATGACCCAGAAGGGTCCCTACAATTTTAAGAAGCCATCAGCATCACCAAAACTCTCCCCAAATCTTTCCCATCTCTGGAAAGCCCAAGAATAAAGAGATTCAAGGAATCATCTAGTCCAATCCATATTTGGCCAGGCATCCCCTGAAAAGTGGTCATTTCGCTCTCATTACCAGTTAACTTCCACTTGAAGACCTCCAAGTGATTCCAAACTCACTACCTAATTTTTTTAAAGAATGTACTGTTTCTTTTTCACTTTTAAAAGTAATTTCATTTCTGAGTATTCCACTCTACACACCATTCCATTAAAGAAAATAAAATGGAAGGTGGCAGGTGGTGTACAAAGCCATTCTTTAAATCAAAGGGAAAAAAGGCGAGACAGAAAAAAAAGTTCAATCAAACTAACCAGTCTATGTAATGCAGCTCACCAATTCTTGAGGTGCTCTATTCACAATTTGATTCCTAAGGATGTTTTTACTTCAAACAAGTCAAAATCTGTTTCTTGAGAACTCCTACTCACTATGTCTTGTTTTACCCTCTGGGGCCAAACAGCACAAAAGGATCATAAAATCAAACCCTGAATGGCACTCAGAGAAGTCATCTGCTCCATCCCTTTATTTACAGAGGAAGAAACTGAGGCCCAGAGAAGCTAAGTGACTTACCCCAAGTCTCAGAGGTTGGGTAGGTCTTCCAACTCAGGGGTCAGTGTTCTTTCCATGATACCATCTTTCTTCTACTGACAACCCTCAGAACCATAAAACTCCAGAAAAGAATAGCTCAGCCATCATTAGAATTAGAGCACTAGAAAAGAGAATTGGATTCCCCAAAAGGTTTCTAAGAATAGATGGAGGACCTGCTAAAATCTGCTGGTTTCACAGATACATTTTTCTTGGACTTGTTGTCGTCTCTGTATCCCAATAGCCAGATCCTCCTGCGTTACCTGAATGCTCCAAAGCAAGCAGACTTAGAAATATACCCATTCTGTTGTGAGGGAACATGTGAAAAGTCTTCCTTCCATGAACCACAATAAAGAGACTAGTTTTTCTGAGCTCCAGAAATGTGAACTTTTACTCTCAGAATATTAATAAACCCTGACTTGACAGTGTCTTCTGAAACATTTAGATAACCACTACAACTCCTGAGTCCCAGAAACATATACCTCTTTTTTTCTCTTTAATCACTGACAATGCATAGCTCCACCAGAACGGTAGAAAGAGGATTTAGATTTAGAAGGGACTCGTGGGATCTTTTAGCCCAAACCCTTCATTTTACACTTGGGGAAACTGAGAGGAACAGTGATATGCTGAAGGTCTCATTGTTTAATAAGCAGCACAGAAGGGTAGAGGAAACTATAAACCAGTGGTTCTCAACCTTTCTAATGCTGTGACCTTTTAATACAGTTCCACATGTTGTGGTGACCCCCAACAATAAAATTATTTTTGTTACTTCTTCATAAATGTAATTTTGCTACTGTTATGAATCATAATGTAAATATCTGGTATGCAGGATGTATTTAAATTGAATATAACCCACAGGTTGAGAACTGCTGTGTCTAAACCTTTTCTGATGTAGTATTGTCACAAAGACCTCAGGCTCCATCCTAAAGGTGTTGTGTTCAACCTTTTTAGGTGAGCCTGACTATTCCTTAGGCAGCATTATCAGGTGGGAAATACTAAACAAAAGAAGAGCCAGGTATCCCAGTGATGGAATATGGGTGACAAAAGTTCAATCAATCAATCAATTAACAAGAAATTACACCTGTACTTATACTGTGTACCTAGATAGCATCAGGCATATCAACGCACTTATAATGGAGTTATGAAGTATTCCAACTATTCTGGAAAAATTTAGGGTTATATTAGAAAAGTCATTAAACTGTACATAGCCTTCTCTGGCATTCACCTGAGGTACTCAGTCCATCCCAGTCAATAATACTTTTAACTGCCCTTCCGGGTAGTGGCCCTCATCGTCTGCCCCTGTCCTACCCCCAGCTCTTTGTCACTGCTTAATCCCATTGCAGACCCCTTTCTCTCTTCCCTCCAGACCACCCCAAGATCTCATCCAGATCATCCCACAGTCTTTCTGTATTAAAGTGTCCATCTTTTCCCCATTAAATTGTGCAGATTCTTAAAATCTTGCCCATTTATATTGAAGACACAATAAACCTTGTCTCTGACTGGAAAAAAAATTGTATATATCCTTTGAACTGGGCAATACCACCGCTTAGCAAAGGGAGTCAAAGGGAAAGGTTCCATAGATATAAATTCATAGATTCAAATAAAGCAAGTCCATAGGTTCAGACCCAATCTCAGTCAGGTAACCCTCATTCTAACAGGTGAGAAAACTGAGACCTCAAGAGATAAAGTGGCCTGCCCAACCTCAAGAGTGAGTCAGTAGTAGAGCTAGGACTAGATCTTGTCTCTCTTTTAATTTTGTTTTAAATTTAATTTTGAAAAAAATAAGTAAAAATCCACCTTCTCTCCCTCCCACCACCTTTTGCTCAGTTGAGAAGGAAATAAAAACAAAATCCCAATTAAACAAATTTCTGCATTAGTCATGTCAAATATATACACATTTTAATGTTATATGTATAAATACATATGACTATATAAAAATATATTTTATATGTACTCACTGTGTGTGTGTTTGTGTTTCTTTTATTTTGCATTCTGAGTCTTTCACTTCTCTATCAGGAGATGGGTAGTTGTAAATCCTTTGGAATAGTGATTGGTCATTATTCTGATCAGAGTTCCTAAGGCTTTCAAAGTTGTCGTCTTCACAATATTATTTAATATTATTGTATAAATTATTCTCCTGGTTCTACTCCCTTTGTTCTGCATCAGTTCACATCAGTCTTCTAAATTTCTTTGAAACCATCTTCTTCTTATAGCCCAATTGTATTCCATCACATTTATATACCATACCCTGTTCAGCCATTCCCCAATTGACAGGCACTGCCCCTGCCCCTTTCAAATTCTTTCCCACCACAAATACAGATGCCATAAATATTTTTGTATATCTTTAGAGTCTGGTTTACTTAGGACTAATCCCTCTCTTTATTTATCCAACTTTCAACTCCACTTTCTTCCTTCTCTCCTTTCCCTTCTATTGCCCTGCTGAATGAAATTAATTTTTATACCCAACTGTGTATGATTTTCCCTTCTTTGACCAGTTCAGACGAAACTGAGGTTCAAGTATCACCCATTTCTCCGCCACTTTCCTCATTGTTTGTATAGACAAATTTTTTTGTGAATCTTAGTTATATGAAGCAATTTTCCCTATCTTTCCTCTCCCTTCCCCAACCCCTAGTGTACTCCTCTTATTTTCCCTTTTTATTCTTTTAAGATCATCCATACATAACAGAACCACTCCGGGGCCGTCTGTCTAATTAGACTCCCTCCAGGACTTATGATGATGGTAAAGTTCAGAGGAGACACATGTATCCAATATTAGAAGGTAAGCAGTTTATCCTTGTTTAATCCCTCATGATTATTTGTTCACATTTATCTTTTTCTTTGAAGTATTTCTTTTGACTTTATTGCTTGTACTTCAAAGTTTTTATGCAGCTCTGGTCTTTCGATCAGGAATGTTTGGGAAGTTCTCTACTACATTCAAAATCCATTTTCCTATTTGTAGGATTATACTCAGTTTTGCTTGGTAAACTCTTTTTGGCTGTAAGCCTATATCCTTTGCCTTCTGGAACATGGCATTCCAAGCTCTCCACTTCATTTGAGTGACGAATGCTAAATCCATGTGATCCTCACTGTGACTCCTTAGTACTAGAATTCTTTCTTTCTAGTTGCTAGCAATATATTTATTTTTTATTTGACCTAGAAGCTCTGGATTTTGGTTTTTGGAAGTTTCTACTCTGGAGTTTCTTTCATGAGGTTAGAATTCTTCTATTTCCATTTGCCTACTAACCCTAAGAGATCAAGACAGTTTTTCTTTATGATATCTTGAAATACAATGTCTATGCCCTTCTTTTCTTGTTTAATGATGCCTAAAGTTTCTTTCATTGATCTCTTGATCAGTTGTCTTTAATATAACTTACATTTTCTTCTATTTTTTCAGTCTTTTGACTTTGTTTCAATATTTCTTTTTTCCTCACGGAGTCATTAACTTCTATTTCATCCATTCTAATTTTTAAGGAGTGTGTTGCTTGGGCAAGGTTTTGTACACCTCTCATCCCAAACTGTTAATTCCCTTTCCATTTCTTTCTTCCATAGCTCTCATTTATTTTCCAATTTTTCTGCTAGTGCTTTCATTTCATTTATAACAACATTTTAAATTTCTTTAATTGCCTGCTTTCCCTCTTCAAGGAATTCTAGTTTAATTTGGGCCCAAACTGTGTTTTTCTTTGTGGTTTTGCGTATAAATGTTTTAGAGCCATTCTCTTCTTCATCTGTGTCTTAAGGGTTTCTATCACCAGCTTTTTATGGTTGGAATCTTTGTCTACTCATTCTTCTAGACTACTTCCTGATATCAGATTTTAGTATCTGTGTATCTGGAGGAAATGCTTGGGCTGGTTCTGCCTCTGTCTTCTTGAGGGTACTAAATGTTGTATTATTTCAGGTTCTCAGGGACAACTTACTCTGGGGACCTACAAGCTTTTAGTACTCCCAAAGAGTTTTGACCCAGAATCTGATCAATGCCCCTGAAGCTCTTAAGTTCTTGACCTGGGTTTGGGTCTGAGCTTATGGACTTGCTTTATTTGAAGTCTCGGTAGAATGTTGTTGTACTCAGCCACTATTCACCAGTTGGAAAGCTCTGTTGGTTAAGAGTGACAAAATTGTAGGCCTCCTTTAGTCTGGGATTGTTACCCTAGTTTTTCCATTGCAGCTCTCAGATTGGGCTAGAAGCTGGCACTGAGACTCCACATCCTTCCTGGGATCTGAACCACATGGCTGCTGCTGCCTTCTGAGTTTGCTCCTTGCTAGGTACACAGAGTAGGTTCTAAGATCACTTCTCACCTTAGAATGCCACCTCTTCACAGGCCCTCTTCAGTCCGCCCTGGAAAAGAGCTGCCAGTCTGCACTTATTACTATACTCTGCACAAGTTCAGGCCTCTCTATGCTAGAAGTGAGACATCTTCCTGCCGTGTGACACAGCTTCTCTCTGTGGTAGCACAGTCTGACCCCATTCTCATTATCTACAGACCTCTCTTTATGTCTCCCTATGTGACTCTAGACTGGAAAAAAAATCACTCATGGTGGTTTTTTAAAATAATATTTCCTGATCAGAATTTGATCTGGTCCATTTTCTACCCCTGTCTGAAGGATTTGGGGGTGGGGGAGACTTTCTGTATTTCCCTGCTATTTTACCATATTGGTCATGATCTCATCTTTTTGGTACCCAACCCATTCCAGCTCTTTCCATTACTCCATGGCTGCTACCTACTAATCCTAATTCTGTCCTTAGGTGTTACAAAGAACCAAGTCTAATTCTCTTTCCATGCAATAGCCTTTCAAGTAATTTGAAGATAGCTCTGTCAGGTCTCTGGGAAATTAATAGCAAGAGGTAAGAATGAGCCAGGTCTGAGATGACTCAGTGTACATTTTTCAGGACCTCCAACAAGGATAAAAGTTTCCTGTCTGGGGCAGGCAGTTTTAGGAAAGCGAGACATATGTCTCATATTCATCTGATGGGTGCCAACTGATACACATCATGAAGAGGGTCAAGAAAAACAAAAATTTGTTCCCATTCACTTCCTACTGGAAAAGAGGAAGCTTACTTTTTTAAAGGTCCCAGGCTGTGCTTGCATGTGTGCATGTGTGTGTGTGTGTACCTGAAAGCTAAGTAGCACCTTTATCTTTCCCACTTTGGCTTGTTCCCTACAGAAAAATCCTCTCTAATGACTGACATTGTCTTTTTCATCTACTGGATTTATCAGTTAGCTGTTTGGGGTTGGGCAAGTCCCAACCAGGTGACTCAGTCTATAGAAGAAATAATTGGTGGCTGGTAGTTCATATAGAACAAGGTGAAAAATTTGATATAGATCTCCCCCCCACCCTCCGACTCCCCTACACCCCAACACACATACCTTGTGGAACTCATCCCTTCCACTGGACTGTCTAGGTTAACAAGTACCTGCTTCTTTCTGCATTAGAGATGTCACTTCAGACATTATTGAACATGAGAAGGGGGAGAAACACAGAAAATCCCCAGAAACCATTAGAACCCCGGGGCCCCATAAATCTCTCTCTATATAGAAAATGTGTCATGAGTTCCACCTGCTTTCATAAAAATCAGCTCTGACCACATGTTTCCCAGCCTCTTGTGAAAGTAAGAAATGCCAATAAAGAGCTTATTTTGATTCTTTTGGAAGCTAATCTTTCCAGAAAACCTTCAAGCCTTTGACCTTCCGAGATCTCCACTGACCAAATGGAGAAAATTTAAGGCTAAAGAACTGAGCTGAAGGAGCTATAGACGACTAGCCAGGCAGACATACAGTGGGATACTTGATGTTAATGTTGTCCTTTTTCCCATTTTTATTAATGAAGTGGGCTAAAATCTACAGAAGAGCTCTTGATGGGCAGTGCCACACCAACCTGTAGGTTTATGGCCTCTGACCTCTGCAGCTAACCACATATGGTTCCTCTAAAGCTCAAAAGTTTTGCCTTCCCTGCGGCCAGGCACTTTCAGCCTCAGCTGAGCCCTTCCCTCTCTGGCCAAGGCTCTAAGGGAAGAGTAAGCTTGGGTTGGAGTGAGGTGTTTTGCTTTGTTTTGACTTTCTCAGCTTGAAGGAGAGAATAGGGCCAAATGCCATGCTGCCATAGCCTCTTGCTTCAGGGCTCAGCTTCAAAAATTAAGTTTTGGGTCTGTTTGTTTATTTTTAATTTTCCTCAGTAGGGACTGTCTATAGGCCTTAAAGATTCCACATCAAGTTTGGTAACCAAGCACCAGCTGGAAGGACCCCACGAAGGCCATTAAGTCTATGCCTCTGAGCAAGACTATACTTAAAGTAGTAGAGGAGAGACAGCACAGGAGGTGCAGCTATGGTACTGAGGAGAAAGTATTCAAATGGGAACCAGGATGCTTGGGTTAAGACTCTGCTAGTAATCAGCTATATGACCTTGGGAATATAACAAGTTAAATGGTCCCAGAAACAGATAATGAAGCAAGTTTCTTTCCTTTCAGTGGAAAAGTGGGGGCTAAAAAGGCAGAATGTCACATATAATATTACATGTATAGGTAATTACTATGATGCAAAAATAAAAGGCATCAACAAAACTTATTTTTTTTTCCTATCTCTTGGTCATCTCATGAACTTCTACGGGCTCAGCTATCATCTCTATGCAGACCTATATGTCCAGCCTTAATTGCACTTCTGAGCATCAGTCCTGCACCAACCAATCATTTTTTGGACATTTTCAACTGGATGTTCTGTAGACATCTCAAACTCAATACATCTAAAACAAAATTCTTTGAAAAGTCTCTTCTCTTCTAAATGTCCCTGTTTCTTTCAAGAACCCTACCATCATGCAAGGTAGCATAGTATGGTGAAAAGAAAAATGGATTTAGAATCAGAAAATCATCATTCAGATCTCACTTCTGCCTCTTGTATAATGTTGGGCAAATCACTTAACCTCCCTAGGCTTCAGTTTCCCCATCTGTATGCAATGAGAGGTCTGACCAATAAGCCCCAAACCTTTAGAGCATATTCAGACTTGCCCTTCCCAGTGGATTATACAAAGTAAGTGCAATATTTCTTGGTCAGGTTCTAAAAATAATACATGGAACTTTCAGGAGTCTACTTCTGGTCATGAATAACTCAGAAGTCTATACTATATAAGAATAAAGAGCCTGAAGGACTGATGATAGTGTCAGAACTGAGTTTACATAAAAAAGGGTCAACATACTCTCCCTTGTCCTTTTTGTGCTTCTTCCCCGGCAGTGAGGAATAATGCTATAAACTGCTGGGTGGGGAAGGGGAAGCAGGCCCATTCATGTGTCCATGAATACATGATACCACTTTCTTTTTTTTCTCCTTTGAGTTCGTTCATTTCTGCTCACAAGTGAATAGCTATCTGGAAAAGGAAATGGTCAGATTAAATATAATTTTGTAAGCTACATAAGGTGATCCTCTTAGTGACCAGAGTTGGAAGCATAGACCACTGGGTTATAGCAACAATAACTGGGTTCTGTGCAAAGGCAGCCCAGAGAACAATCTGCTTGACCTAGCCTAGCAGCAGACTGTCATCTGAGATATCATGTCCTATGGGGAGTATGCCAACATGAGCAAAAGACTGACTGTACACCCAGAAGCAAACTTTGGGTTTCCTTTGAGTGGAGAAAGGGGGCCCTAGGTCCTAGAGTCATGACATATCCCTCAGCCTTACATTTTCTCTACATTCTCTCTAGGGACTGACTGTATGCATGGGAAAGAGTAAGCCCTTTGCTTTAAAGGCTGTTTTGTATCTTCTGTTCTTTCCATACTTTCTCAGTAAATATCACTATGTAAAAACTAATTGAGACTAAGTGGCTAATCAACATTGGGGAGAAAATACTGGGATGGGGGTTTTAAGTGACAGTATTAAAAACACAACCCCTAAGGAACATCCATAAAATGATTAGGGGAGAAATAGTTAACTGTCCTCTGGCTACGTAGCTTGCCAATTCCACTGAGGATTGGGAGATGGAGCCCAGAGGTGAAACAAGAGGGTCAGGCCTCTAAATTCCCCTCCAACTCTCAATGTACATTCCTATAATCTTAGTCATTTCAGTAGCCTAGGATAACCTCCCAAAATTAATCCATAACTCTTCCCTTTCCCTCAGATCCTTTCTCCCTCCACATCCAATCAGGTGTCAAGTCTTATCTATTCTACTTCCATAACATCTCTCACATATCTCATGCCACCACTCTAGTTCAGGCCTGCTGCCTTCATCACCTCTTGCTGGGACTATTGCCAAAGTTCCCTGTTTGTTCCCACCTGAATCCATGTTCTCCCCTCTTTACTTTACCTTTCACTTAGCTACTAAACTAAGATCCCTAAAGCACAGCTTTGACTGCATCACTCCCCACTCAAGAAGTTTCAGTGGCTCCCACATACTTCAAGGATAAAATTCAGATTTATCTGTTATTCATTTCCAGGCTAACTGAACATTCCACTCTTCCAATCTCGCACACGTGCACACCCCATGACTAGACAACCGCTACATTCCAGCCAAGCTGGTTTACTTTCAGGTCCTCATCCATGACGTTTCATCCCCTGTCTCCCTGCCTTACCACAGGTGCTTTCTCTGCACCAGGAGTCCTCTATATCTAGGCTCCTCTAACATGAACCTCATCCTTATCTCCCCTCCCCCTCCCCAGGTGCTACTGTCTCTCCCTCCCCCAACTTGCTTTTTATTTGCTTGGCACATACTTTATATTTACTTATTCAAAGCAACATGGCACAGCAGGTAGAGAGTTGACCTCAAAGGCAGTTGGGTTTATAAGCATGTCTAGGTTCAAAATCCACCACATAACCTGGGGCAAGTCGCTTAATCCTTCAGTGTCTGAGGCAACTCCCTAAGACTTTAAATTGAGGAGGAGATGTCAAGCTCCAGCACTCCCTCCCTTGACAGCAGACAGATAGACAGCTAACTAAATGGAAAGAGCATTTACCATGTGCGGGATACTATGCTAAGCACTGAGCTTACACATACAAGAAAAGGAGGTGGTTTTTACAAGTTTACATTCCACTTGTTGTTATTCATTCACGTCTGACTCTCTGTGACCCCATTTGGGGTTTTCTTGGCAAACATACTGGAGTGGTTTGCCAGTTCCTTCTCCAGCTCATTTTATAGATGAGGAAACTGATGCAAACAGGGTAAAGTGACTTGGCCAGGGTCACACAGCTAGTAAGTGTCTCAGGCTGGATTTGAACTCAGGTCTTCTTGACTTCAGGCCCAGCTCTGTGCCACCTAGTTGTTTTTCATTTTAGTAGGGGAAGATCAAACAGAGAGGAGCAAGAAAGCATAGGTACTAGGGAGGAAAGAGAGTGCCTGTACAGGGTCAGGAGGTGATGCAATCCTGAAAGCAGCTGACCTGGGAGTGAGGTGAGCACAGCTGGGGTCTCTTATGAAATGCTGATTTCCCACCCAGTCATGAGTAAACTAAGACGTGTTTCTTGATAGTAGTGATTTTTTTTATTTTTTATTTTGTATCCTCAGCACCTAACATAGGCTGGGGACATAGTAGGCACTTAGTGCTTGCTAAACGAATTCATGATTTTTTTTAAAAAGCTCACTTAACCTCTCTTGTTCTATTTCCTCATCTGTAAAATGGAAATAATTCTTACTCTAGGTACTAACTCTAAGATAGGCAGCTTGAGGATTGTGATGAATGCTCTTATCAAAGCATAAAGCCCTATAGAAAAGGTCTGCTATTATCTATTCTTTATGTTTCTCAGCCCCTTTCTTCTACTTTTTAATCCAGTGTGAGTCAACAAACATTTATTACACACCTAAAAAATGCAAGGGCATGGGTTAGATCCCAGAAATACAAAGAAAAAATGAAAAAATCCCCTGGGATAGGGGTGAGATACAACAATTAAAAAGTTAAGTACGGGCATGACAATCTTTAGGAGACCAAAAACGGGGAATCATGGAAAGTTTCCCATAAGGGATGCTACATGAGCTGAAACTTTAGAGGAAGGATTCTAAGAGAAAGTGATGAGAAGAAAATGTGTTCCAGGCATAGGAGGGTGGGGAGGAGAGGAGGGGGGACAGCTTGTGCAAAGACACAGGGATGGGAACTGGAATGTCAAATTCAGGAAACGGCAAGCAGGCCTGTTCGTCTGGGATAGAGAGTGCATGAAAAGGAGTAACATAAAATACATTTGGAAAGGTAGATTGAAGCCAGATTGTGGTCCAGTCTTTAAGTGTTATATGGCAACAATCCCCTAATATCTTCGATAATGCACTTTCCAATATGTATTCATTTTTTTAATATTCATTTTATTTATACGAAACTTTCATGACAACTAGAAATTTTAAAACGATGCAATACAGATGAAATGCCTTAAAACTACACTAGGATTTTTAAGATACCCTGTATTTGCTCATAGAGTCAATAAGGAGCTACTGGACTTTTCTGAGTAGTGGAGTGATGTGGTTAGACTTGAGCTCTGTTTCCAAGAAGAATGGGTTGGACTGAGTGGGAGAGACTTGAGTATGGAATATTAATTAGGAGACCACTGTAATAATCTAGCTGAGAGGTGATGATCTGAAAAAGATCATCCAGGCCAACCCCCTCATTTTACAGAGAGGGAAACTGAAGCAGAGGGGAGGAAGTGACTTGTCCAAGGCCACACAGCTGTCTGTGTGGCAGAAGCAAAAAGATCAGGTCCCCAGTTCTACCGTTCAGTCTTTCTCAACATGCAAAGCCTCACCACCTTTCCCTGCCTCCTCCTCAGCTGCTCTCCTACCCAACAGCAGCTGTTCCTCAGCGAAAGCAGCCCTTCCTTCCTGTATTACATGAACTTAGATAACTGAGGTCCTGGCCAAGCTGGTGCTGATGCCAAGGTGGCACTGAGCAGCCAGCTGGTTGAGCGGCCAATAATCTCTCCCAGCGGGGCTTGGGGCATCGTCCTGCTGAAGAGTGTCTTTCCCTGGCTCCTCCCCAGCTGAGCTCCCACTGCAAACCACAAAGCCTACCCAGGGACTAGAGGCAATGGCAATTAATGAGGCCAGGCTCCTAGAAAACAGGATGGGTAAAATTGGTGTAATTTGTAATTGAGGCAAGCTGTGAAGGCTAGCAGTGGGAGGGCCCAGCAGCCATGTGATCCAGCTAAGTTCCAGCAAAGAACCCCCTGAGGGGGAAGGAAATAAAATGAGTCACAGCTCTCAGAACAATCTGGCTGTAGTCACATGATTGCCCCGGCCCTCCTCATGCATGGACAGCTGCCCAGGGCACTGCTTGGATCCCTGCCAAAGAGCTCTCCCCAATATACTTTAGGGCAGGCACAGGCATGGCTACTGCCTAGACAACCCCCATAACAGCCACAGAACAAGAATAGTTCCATAAGTCCTTTTCTTCATAAAAGCCTGGGGAAGGAGGTAATAGTAATGATAATTCATACTTATGTGTATCCATATCTGGGCAGCTAGGTGGCACAGTGGATAGAGCACCAGATCTGGAGTCAGTAAGACTCATCCCCCGAATCTTACTTACTGGCTGTGTGACCTGCCCAAGTCACTTCACCCTGTTTGTTTCAGTTTCCTCATCTGTAAAATGAACTGGAGGAGGAAATGACACACCACCTCAGTATCTTTGCCAAGAAAACCCCAAACGGGGTCTCAAAGTTATAAACACCAGTGAAATGACTGAACAACATATCCACATCTATATCTATATTTACATATACATATATAATTTAAGGATTTAGAAAACATTTTTCTTACAAAAATTTTGTGAAGTATAGAATATAAGTATCTACTTTGCAGATGAAGAAATAAGTTCAGAAGTCTGGGCTTCCAATCAGATTTTCAACACCAGTAAACTAGATAGTACAAGCAATGTTATTTCCATTCTTCAGATGTAGAAACTGAGGCTCAGAAAAGTTACTAGTCGTAACTAGTCAATGTAAGAAATGAGAACTTCCTCTGAGGAAGTTCTCTTTCCTCTGTACACCCTAAGAATTGAAGAAGAGGGTGGGGAAGAGTAGGCACAGAGCCAGAAAAATGCTCTAATGCAAAGCCTTTTTGGGGACCTGGAATTCTACTCGACTGAGGGTTGAGTGCTTTTTTTTGTTAGTTGGGCCCTTTGCCTTCTCAAGGTCTCCCATTGCAAGGGACATTTCCTACCATTTCATTCCTCATTTGTGTATGTGTAGGTGGCCAGAAAGCTCTGCTACCACCACTACCACCAGAGCTCTGTCGCACCTCCTAG
Organism: Pseudochirops cupreus; assembly: GCA_028627135.1. Taxonomy (NCBI): domain Eukaryota; kingdom Metazoa; phylum Chordata; class Mammalia; order Diprotodontia; family Pseudocheiridae; genus Pseudochirops; species Pseudochirops cupreus. The sequence goes on along the minus strand of CM053584.1, from coordinate 188,360,397 downwards.
CTCTAATCCCCCCTTTAGCCTCACAGCTGAGCATGAGTGCCATGTGAGGAGCCAGGTGTGTCAACAAGCAGGTCAGAGCTTACACTTCTTTCCAAGCAGCAATCCCCCCTCCACCTACTCCCAGAGCACCAATTCTCATCTCACGATGCTGCCATTCTCTCTGGGAGTTGCCTCTGGAGGCAAGTTATAAGAAGGCATCAGTCTCCTTTACTGACAGACTTGAATTTAGATCAATAAATTGGGCTGTCATGGCAGACAGAGAGCCCACTTAGAGTCAGGACAATCTGGGGTTAAGTCATCTCCACAAGTGACACCTTTTAATCTCTTGGAGTATGTTTGACTTCTCTGTGCCCCTAGACACCTCTCTAAGACTAGAAATCGTAGAGTTGTTGATAAATTACATTGGTGGAGGGAGTTTCTTCATCAGAGAGAGCTCTCCACATCGCTCAGATCACAGTTCCAGACCAAAAAACAAAACAAAACTAAAGCAGTCTGGTTACTCTTCTGCACCCTGCTCCAATTCAACATATCCGACTTTTAGCAACTCTTTCTGGCCATTTCTGAAAATCAAACCTTTAAAAGATAAAAATTTTCCCCTGCTGAGGATTTTCAGAAAAATGCATCACAGGCAATTTCCCAAAGAGAGCTCCCAGGGGGAAGTTTTGAAGGGGGTCAGGGTTATTATTTGGATGTGTAGATTCTGATTTACTTCTTGCAATCTAAGTCTCATTATGTTCTAATCACACCCACAAAGGCTGGTTGGGAGGGGGCCCCAGATTGAAGAGGCCACATACATTAGCTTTAGTTTCCTGCTGCCTTCCCCAAATAGCTGTTGAGAAGTCTGCTCCTCTTATAGCCGTGACCCCTTCTGGAGTTTCCCTTTGTCCCCACACACCTCAAAAATATGAATACCTGTTGAGAAATTCTTACATTATTGCTGTGGCCAGGGACCCATTTGAAAACCTGAAAGGGTTGCTAGAAGTTGGAAGTAAACTGTGATTTCCCAAGTCTCTCAGAATAGCCTCGTTAAATGGTTCTCCTCCGTCCACAGGTCATCATGGTAAGATGAGGCTTCGTGGACCACTTAACCTCTCTTAGACTCCTCTCACCTCTGAGAAAATTATGACCCCTTAATTGTAATCAACAGGAAGAACAGATTGCTTTTGATGACACCAATGAAGAAGAAAAAGGAAAGAGAATGAGAGGAAGGAAAGAAATAAAGATTTTAAAAATAAGGACAGATGAGAGGAAGGCATAGAAAAGGCAGAAAAAGAAAATGGAAGGAAATAATAGAAAAAAGAAAAGATGAAGGAAGGGTAAAGAAAAGATGAGAGAATGAGATGAGGAAGAAAGAAAAAAGACAAAGAATAAAGTATTAAAGGAGTAAAGTTATCTCTGGGCATGTGCCATATGGCACAGTCTAGTATAACTCAAAACAGGTTTAAATGAGGCTGGGGAGATTTTCAGTGTCATTTCCTCACAAGCTTTTTCAGAGATCCTTGAGGGTTCTTCTAACCTGATAGATGCTGCACTATGTGACCTCATACTGAGTCACAATTACCTGGGTCACCAGCTGGGTCTGAGTCCACATCTGGCCTCCATGTGAGGCCCATTTACTCAGGGTGGAGGGTCACATCTGGCTCAGGAACTCAGAGGGTCACCAGGAGACCAGTGACCTCTGGGAGATTGATCCCTGAGGCCCCCAGAAAGCAAGTCTAAAAAGCCAAGCAGCAGCAGTTGTAATCTAGATGTTGTTAGGTGTGGCTGACTAGATTGATTCAAGTATTACACAAAGACTGTTCTGGAATCCTGAAATTCCAGGCTTTCAGCATAGCACTTTTTGGGCTGGTGTCAAAACTTGGAGGACTTGTCAATTCTGATCCCTAAAAGGGACAGACTCCTTTTTCTAGGATACAGTTATCCCCAGGAATGTGTACTTCCATGCATACTCATACATGCATACGTGTTCGTGTTGGGGAAGACAAGTGAGTCACTTATGCTGACTCCCACAATTTGAAAAAATTGGGACATCTGTCAGATCTCTGTGGCTCTCACTGACATATTTTTGTCTCCTTCATAAGGGTGCCTAAAGCATGAAACATGTCCCCTCCAACAATACACAAATCCCCATTATATACTGTTCTGGATCCCAGGTTCCTCATCTGTATAGATGGATGTACTTCGTGGTCCAGTTAAATTTGTTTTCTTGCTATTCCTCATACACAAAACTTCATCTTCCATCTCCATGTTTTAGCATCCTCCTTCTTTTCTACCTCATAAATCCCTAGTTTGCAACAAAGTTCATTCCAAACATCACCTCCTACATGAGGCCTCTGCTGAGCCTCCCAGTGCCTAGTCCTTTCCCCTGGAAAGTGCCTCCTTTTTAGTTTGTATGCAATCTCTATACATTTATATCATGCATGTTGTTTCTAAGCAGACAATTCTGTCATTTCATCCTCAATACCTGGTACACAGTAGGCACTTAATTAATGTTTATCGATTGACTGATAATGGTGATTTAGAGCTACTGAACCCAAGCCCAAGTGAAAGGAGGAGGAACGAGAAGCAACATCTCTGGGCTTGGTCTTGAAAAGGGTTTCATGAAATAAGTTGTGGGAATTGTGAGATATACTTTGCTTCATTCTTAGGCTCACTGATTAGCTAAGAGATAAGTTATTCAAGAGCAAATTCAAGAGCAAGAGTTATTCAAGCCAAGCAAAGATTTGAGTGAATTTACCATGATCACCATTACCATTATCACAATCACAAAATCTTAGAGAGTTTCAAGAGATTTCTGAGGTCATTTAGGTCAACTTTGGCTCAAAGGCATTCATCCTTACCTATGACATGAATAGAAAGTGCTTGTTTAACCTCCACCTGACAAACTTTCGGGAACAGAAACTCAAGGCTGTTCATTCCAATTTTGGAGATCTCTGATTGTTGTTAGGAAGTTTTCTCTTATATTTAGCCAAAATCTGCCTTCTTATAACTTCTACACATTTGTTCCCATTCTACTCTCTGGCACCAAGCAGGAAAATCTTTTTACATGGCAGCCCTTCAAATATTCCATATTCATATTCAGGTTATGCATCTCCAATTCAACAGATTTTCATATAGTATAGTTGTGAGTTACCTCATCATCCTGGTTGCCCTTTGGAATCTCCATCTCTATTGCAACAAGTGAGGGACAGAGAATCAGGTCTGAGTTTAGGCCCTGAAGGTAAGAATATAGGTACTGAGAGACAGGTGTGCTTTGAGCTGAGATCAAAATGAGCAAATATTTTAATGTTTTAACCAGACTGAGGTTAAAACTAGGAATTCGCAAAGGCAACAAAAGTCCAAGGAGCAGGAAGTGGTCAACTGAAAGAGAGAGCTACATATTTCAAAAATGGGAAAGGACACACAAAGCAGAACCAGCAAAGCACCATGGGGGAGAAGAGAAAGAAAAGGATGAAGTCTCAGAGATTTTGTCTCTTGAAAAAGCTGAGCCTTAAAATGTAATCCTCTTCTGTCAGCAGGGTGTTAGTCATACCTTTTCTCTCCTTAGTTGTGGTCCCAGACATTATCCCTCCCTAGAATACCTTTCTGGAGCTCAGACCATGGCTTAGTGAGAAAGTGGTAGTTGAAAGCCTCCACCAACTTAGGGGCTTGCAAACTGTGTACTGGTTCAAATATTCTCTTTTGGGCCCACAGCATTCTCAGGCTTCCATGTGCTGGAGGTGGCCCATAGCCTTTTCCAGTTCAGGATCTCTCAGGTTACATGTTTCTTGGCAATTCATGATTAGTAGGGAAGGACTACGTAAATATTGTTTAGGTTCTTATATAAGAATCCTGTTTTGATACCTCATCATCCACAGATCTGAAAGGCTACAGATAATATGCAAGTGCCTCCAAGTTGGAAACGCTCAGTGAAGGACTTCATGTCTGTTTTCTGAAGACCCATTTAGCTAAGTTTGGTAAGGTTCTTCACTAGGCTGACTGAAGAAGGATATATTTTTTCACCAACAGCAATTCTTGAAGATAATCTACTAAGATACAGAGGGCTTCTAATCTGCAATAGTTCAGGGAGTACCTACACCAACAAAATTTCATATCCCTTAGCAATAAGACCTTGTGGAAAGTGGGAGGGATGAGAAGTAAGAAGCGTAACCTCAATTAAGAAGGAATCAAGGACGGAATGAGACTTCAATGACATTAAGCTCTTGAAATCTGGACAGACTGATCCAGGAACACGGTCACCCAAGGCAGAGGAAAGTTGGCAGGAGTTGCAGCCCACTGCTGACTTCCCCATACGGTCCTCAAACCAGTCACATACTTTGCAGGCCAAACATATTGGCAGATTTTGTTTTCTACCTGTGACCATTTGAGGCAGTATGGATTATTAGAAGAGGAAGACTTGGGTTCAAATTTGGCCTCTGAGACCTACTGGCTGGGTGCCCCTGGGCAAGTCATTTGACCTCTCAGGCAATTCCCTAAGAAATATAAGATGTCATTCTGCACTGAAAGAGGAAATCTCCTCATTTCATGGTGCTAATGAGATATCATGTCCAGTGGAAAAAAAAACATCCCAAAACAAAAAACCACTACTGAAATTTCCAGCAATTGTATGTAAGGGTTCAACCAGGCTCACATAACTCCCTGCCAGGCTACTATATCAGAGGTGAAGCACTGCCTGTTATAGCTTCTCCTGGGGAAACTCAAAGTCATGAGTTATGCTGCAGGAGCATGTTAGTGACTGTCCTTCCTTCAGATACTAGAAGTATGTCAGCTTGGAGTACAGACAGTTGAGTCTGTACATAAACACACTCTTCCTGTGGCTGGCACATTCAGTCTAGTAGTAGATCCAACTGAGGCTGAAGGGCTTAAAAGTTCATAATCTACAGAAAGGCTAATGAAAACAGATGACCTTTTGTTGTTTGGTTGTATCCAACTCTTCAGGACCCCATTTGGGATTTTCTTGGCAAGGATACTGAGGTGGTTTGGCATTTCCTTCTCCAGTTCATTTTACAGATGAGGAAACTGAGGCAAGCAGGGTTAAGTGACTTGCCCAGGGTCACACAGCTAGTAAATGTAAGAGGCCAGATCTGAACTCAGGAAAATAAGTGTTCCTGGCTCCCGGCTAGGCACTCTATCAACCAGCTGGTTGGCCCAATCAAGTCCTGATTTCCATTATGGCACATAAACCCTCTAGTTGGAATGTTCTAGAATTTAGAAGATGATAAAGTTAAGTCTTCTAAAAAAAAAAAAACACCAGAAGAGGTCCACCTGTCAGTAATTGAGGGGAAAGCCTGTCTGAATGTGCTTGAGGTTCTTGAACTTGCTATGTGAAATGACAGAATTCTGTCCCAGGTGTTCTCTTTATTAACCTGTGCCATACACAACTGCTATGAGCCACCTTGTGATTTGAGTCACTTCTGATGCATGAACCTGTAAAAGTGAGGCTAAATGACTGAAAAAGCCAGTGCTTTGTACTGGAACCGTTTATCACTTATGAGATACTGAAAAAACAAGTTCCACTCTTATTTTGGGTGAATCCTTTCCTAAATAGGAAAAAAAATTACTTGGTATGGTTTACTGTAAACAATTTTACTTTACATGTTGAGAGTTAAGAGTTTTCTTTGAGGTATTGTTGTTTATGACTTTAGTTCAAAAGATGCAAGGTCACCATTTTCCTGGTTTGGTAATTTCCTGAAAGAAGTCTCACTGAGTTCCTGGAAATTCCCATCTTATCTTGAAGCACCTCTGGAAGCACTGGCACTTACTGTCTCAGGCTCGTAGATTTAAAGTTGGAAGATGCCTTACAACCAACGAGTCTAAACTCCTCATTTTACAGATGGCACAGAGGTTAAGCAATGCATACAGGTTTTGCTGTTCAGTTGTTTCAGTCATTTTCAACTCTTTGTGATCCCATTTGGGGTTTTCTTGGCAAAGATACTAGAGTAGTTTGTGTCATTTTACAGATGAGAAAACTGAGGCAAAAGTGACTTCCCCTGGGTCACACAGCTAGTAAGTATCTGAGACCAGATTTGAACTTGGGAAGATGAGTCTTCCTGACTCCAAGCCCAGTGCTCTATCCACTGCACTACCTAACTGCCCAAGGTGTAGCTAGGGCCACACACAAAATGTCTAAGATGAGCCCTTCCTGATGATCAAATCTAATACTCTATCCACCACTTTTCACTCTTTGCATTTAGCCAGTTGTTCCACTTCCTTCAGTAAATTCCACTGGAAGATAAATGGTCGTGGGATTTTGCTTTCATATTATACTGGCACAGCAGTAACAGTTACTACAGAATTGTCCATTTAGAGAGCATTTGCTGTCTAATTGCTCTCTAATAATTCACAGGTTGTGAAAGAATGATGATCTCTTAAACCTGGGTCAAATCCCAAATTCTTCCTGTTGCCTCTATGCTTTTCTAATAAGTAGTTCACCCCCACCCACCATAATGTAGTTCTCTTTCGAGGTTAACCAGCAATTGTACATGCTGAGCCAGGCTATGGGAATGATTTTTGAGGCCTTTGAAAGGTATAGTTTGCCCAAGTTCTCTTCTGTGTTGGACATCATGCTGGTAAAGACAGCTAATTGGTACAGTTGGATAGAGTACAGGGCCTAGTGTCAGGAAGACATGAGTTTCAAATCTAGCCTCAGAAATATACCCCTGTATGACCCTGGGCAAGTCACTTAACCAGTTTGCTTCAGTTTCCTCAACTGAAAAATGGGTATAACAGCACCTACTTTGCTCAGTTGTTGTGAAGATAAAATGAGATATTTGTAAAGTTAACACTTCACAGCTCTTGGAACATAGTAGGGACTATATAAATGCTTATTCCCTTCTCTTTCCCTCTTCCTCCCTCCCTCTCCTAACTCCCCACCTTGTGCTACTTATAGGAGGACAGGAAAAATGTTAGAAGGGGTACTATAGATGCAGAAATGACCTTATCTAAGACTTAATCAGGATGAATGTAGATAAACCTCCCATTTGACTACCTCCAGGATAATTTACAAATAGGTCTAGCCAAGATTTCTAAATCTGATCAAATGGGGCATATATTCTATGTCAGATGCTAGCCTGGGTTCCTAAAGGGGCCTCTATGGCCTCTTGTCCCTACCTGAGTCAAGTAAATCTAGTACCTGACAATTTTGGACCCTAGGAAGTATCAAGATTCACTTTGAGCTCATAAAAGAACCACTCCATATCATCCATTTCATATCAGATAGAAAGGTGACTACCAGGCAGCCTGTCCCAATATACAGGATACTACAAAGATCACCTTTGTCCAGATTGTGGAGAATTACTCAGAGTTATTGTCCATACATATTTTGATTTGTATCAGAAATCCTGGGAGACACTCCACACCTTCCTGATGGACCAGTCTGGGAGAATCACTGAATTCCTATTCATCACAGCAGCTGGCTTCATTATTTTCTAAGGCCTGCTTCCTACAAGACCTTGAAGGCACCCTGGAACAGAGCATAGCCAATGATTCCATGGTGTGGCCCAACCATTACAGGAGTGTTCTGGGCCTATAGCTCCAGAACCTATAAGTCAGCAAAAACTCCACCATCATGGCAATTTGTTTTTACTAAAACTTGAGACAAAATTGTCACATCTATGGGAGAAGAGGGAAAGAATAGTGATGATGTTTGGGGGAGAAGGAAGGATGGTTAACAGTGAACATGGGATGAGATGCCTTGCTCCTTCCTACCTCTGTAACCCTGGAACAATCACTTTCCTTTAAAGGGCCTCATCTCTTCATTTGTAAAATGAGCAGGTAGGACTAGGTGACCTTAAGGTCCATTCCAGTTTTGACGTTCTATGATTTTATGATCAGAAGCAATATCACTACTACTGTGACCTTGGACTCTCATTGCCCCCTAACATATCTTATTCTACTACCCCGACACCCCACTCCAACACCCAAAATGATTGCATTCAATGCCTTTGGAGGACATTCAAGGCTGACCACAGACCGAAGGGGTTGTATGTAGAGTATGGTTGTTAGTTCTGCTACCTCCTGAGGATTCTAGTAGGTCAGTTCAATATCAGAAACATTTAGATCTTGATACGAGAAAGAGTGGTCTCTATCTGTTTAGTTGTCTTTACACTGCATTGTTTTCATTCCATAATTTATGATTCTCTCTCAGAGGAAGACTTCTGCCTTGGGGCTTTTGTTCTAGTGTACTCTGGGTAAGAAAAAGTGAACTGGTGGTTCTTGAATGCCACCCTTCCTTCCCCCCCTCCCCCAAGGGAGAGTGATTTTTCCTCTGTCTATACTTCCTTGTCCTATGCACTTACCACCCATATTTATACAAATATGTGTATCTCCTTCCCCCTCTTATATAATAAGCTCCATGAGGTTACAGATTATCTTTTATTTGTCTATCCATCAATGTTTCTAATGGTTCAGCATGACCTTGGGTTCCCTGTCATGCAAACTTTCTCATATCCGTTCTAGCCAAAAAGGCTTCATGGCTTGTGGTCCAAGGACCAGTTGAGCTAAATTTGGAAATGCTCATCACTGGAAAACTGGCCACTTGGGTGACATTTTTTTTTAGCTTAGCAACTCACGAAAACATGAAGACACATGTTCAAATGTGGCTTCAGATACATATTAGCTGTGTCATCATTTTAATTTTCTGAGCCTCATCCTCATCTATAAAATGGAGGGGTCAGATTCAATGGCCTCCAGCGTCCCTTTCAGGTCTAAATCTATCATCCAAAAAAGAAATTAGCTACTAACATGAAAGAAAGCTGCAATCTGCATGGATAGAGGAAATCTTCCTATAAGCAACATTATAGATTTTTTTTTTGAGGAATATGCTGCCTTTGTTTCCTAGTCCAATTCCCTGCACACTGTAAGGGCTTAACAAATGTTTGTTTAACAAATAATGTTGGTATATGATATAGCTAACAAGACTGTGCCATAATATAAACAAACATGCGCAATTGCAGATAAAAATTTCTCTTTTCCACAACAGCAGCAGCACCCACAGCCACACACAGCACATGTAACACATCACACATCCAATTTCTTGTTACTGAAAGCAAATGAACATTCCCCCGCTGCTGCATCTCCAGAAGTAATCATTCTGGGATCCTAGGGATACTTGAAAGAAATCATCTTCTGAAAACATTTTTATTTCCCACTGGTAATGCCAAACTGTCTTTCAACAAAAGGAGTGACTAATAAAATATCTGGGAAATAACAGTTTTTCCAGGAATTGGCAAAAGTGAGATGATCTCACCTTTCAGAATGTAATCCATCTGTTTTCTCCCCTATGTCGCTAGTCTAACAGAGCTGAGCAAGGTAAGTAAGGGGATTCACTCACAGGAAGGACCACAATAAACTCCCCTGTGATTCTCTTTACTCGATCTAGGAAGGGAAAACAGTCAACTTTGTTCTATCACCCTGCTCAGGGCAGGGAAGGGAGGGAACATGTGAGTGAGTACGTGAGGGCCTCTATGACTCTGGGTGTCAGTTTCCTCAGCTGCAAAATTCATCTACATGGATTCCATTTGTATGTAAAAATGATACACATTTAAATGAGGCTGATACATATATTTGTTTCTCTCCAATAGAACATGTGTGTTAAAAATAAAATAAAATAAAATAAAATCCCTTTGTATTAAAAAAAAAAAGAACATGTGTTTTGCCCACAGCAGGCACTTAAAAAATAAATGTTGAAGGAGGGAGAATATATATGAACAACTGTGAGTACCAGGTAAGCTTATATACTTTTGTCAATAAGTATGTGTTAATATGTGCACGAGAAACTGAGACTGTGTGTAGGTGAACAAGTGTTCCTAAAGGGCAGGAATTGTAGAATTTATTTTTTTTATTTTTAGTGCCTAGAAGAAGGCCTTGTATATTTTAGACATTCAAAAAATGTTTGCTGAATAGAATGTGGTTGATACATTGAAAAGATCAATGAATTGGATTTTTGAGAACCTGAGTTCAAATTCTGGCTTTTACTATGTGACCATGGGCAATTTACTTCCCCTCTCTGGGACTCAGTTTCCTCATTCTTGAAATGAGGTGGGTAGACTACATGACCTGTAGGTCACAGACCTTCCAGTTCTATATCTTATGAATTCATTTGACAGGTGAAAATGTGCTCTGTGTGTGTGTGTGTGTGTGTGTGTGTATGTGTAGGTGTATGTAAGGATAAAAGGGTGTATCTGTGCAAGTAGAGGGAGATGAGTTTATGTACCTTTGTGAGGTGAGGTAAGAATTTACGTGGGGAGAGAATAAGATATGAAGTTTACGTATTGCTTTGCATACATTTATCTCATTTCAATCTCCTGACAACCTTTTGAGGGCAGGCGCTATGGGTATTATTATGCCTATTTTACAGACGAGAAAACTGAAGTCAGCGAATTGTATGTGGCATACAGCCATTAAGTGTCCAAAGTTATATTTGGGTCTCTGACTTCAAATTCAGCACTCTATCCATCACATTATGAAGTTTTTGTTGGGAAAAGAAATTGAGGTGAAGGAAGAGGGTCTCTCTGGTAGGGATGGAGAGAGAGGAAATAAAAAGATGAATCTATTTTTGCATCTACCAGGACTTCAGAGCAGAAATGGAAAGGTATATGTTTTGAGGTGAGAAATACTGTATCTCTTCTTGCTTATGCTGAGAGACAGGTGAGGCTGATGATGACCCTTCCATGTGTGACAGAGAGCTGGGCAGTAGGGGCCTAGTTCTTTAAGTACAAAGAGTATGCTGTGCCTACTGCCAGTCTACATGGGAAGCTTACTTCCAGTGATGAAGGACTCAGTCCTCCACTTTAGAGCTGGGATTGTTTCTGTCCTGGTGGGGTGAGAAAAATAATTTTAACTGGCCTCTGAGCCAAAACTGAATGTGCATACAAATGACTCCAAAAGAAGAATTCTAATTCTCTCTCTCCCTGAAAGCTGTCAAGTGAGGTGGAAGAAACGCTACACGCCTCCAGGTGGGGCAACCCCTCCCCTACCTAGCTGCCAGATGGCTTCAAGCCCATGGTGTTTCCATTTTTCTGTCTGGTGTGTTTATCTTTAGGTGAGTGAGTATTGGAGATGGAAGAACCTCGTGAGCTTCAAAGAGTCAAAAGAAACACTAGAGGGTCAGCAGCAGGAGTCCACAGCAGAGTCTCCTCCTTGCTGCAGCTAGTGAGTGGAAGCAGGTCTGAGGAGGAACCTGACTGACTCAGCCCGGTCCTGGCTGCTATGTGCTACATGAGAGGTGAACGTGGTGGAAGGAGTATTTTGTAACTATCACTTTAACTTTGGGAGGGATATTTCCGTACATTTGTTCTTCGTCTATATTACCAGTAAACAGCCCTTTCTAAAAGCTAATTGATATTGGTTAGTCATTGGTGACACTGGGGAAATATCAATGAGTAAATTGATACTGGGGTGCTAATTTCTTTTTTTTTCTTTTTCTTTTTAAACTTTTGTTTATTTTTACTTTACATCATTCATTTCCATGAGATTTTGATTTACAAATTTTCTCCCCATCTTTCCCCTACCCACCACCCCAAAATAGCGATCCCACTGTATACCTCCTCCCTCAATCAGCTCTCTCCTATATCCTCCCCCATTACCCCTCTGACTTTCCGATAGGGCAAGATGCATCACCCTACTCCAGTACCTGTATATTTCCCTCCTTCCTATTCCACCCCCCACTTGTTCTATTCTCTACTTTGTCCCTGTCCCTTTACAAAAGTGTGTGCTTCTAACAACCCTCCCCTCCACCCTGCCCTCCCCTCCATCATCCCCTCTCTCATCCCCTTCTCCCCTACTCTCCTATAGGCCAAGATACCCAATTTAGAGTATATGTCATTCCTTCCCTAAGCCAACTTCAAGGAGAGTAAGGTTGTCCCATTCCTTTTTGCCTTCCTGTTCTTCCTCTCCACTGTAACAATTATCCCTTGCCTCTCTATATGTGAGGATTAACCCTGTTCTGTCTCTCCCTATCTCCTCTCATACGATTCTTCTCCTACCTCTCAATTTCACCTTTTAAAATATTATCCCATCTTATTCAATTGCTCCTTGGGGTGCTAATTTCTGATGAGATGAAATCTGGGGAAATATTAACTGGTGTCTGATATTGGCAGGAATAACTACAATGAAGGCTTACGAGTTATAGTGTTAAAATACCCCAAACACTAGTGAGGGGAGCAGGGGGTATCCAGAGAGGGAAAAGTAGCTGAACTCTAGAGATGTGAACTTTCAGCAGCAGAGGTATAAATAAGGAGAGTAAGCCCAAAGTGTGTAAGTACTACCTATATACCTATGACCTCCCTTGATAGGATGTAAGTTCCTTGAGGGTTGAGAATATTATGCTTTTGTCTCTGTATTCTCAGTGCCCAGCGCTGCACTTCTCACATGGGGTGAGATGGGAATGGAACTGGATTTGTGTTTCCATTGGAATATCGAAGCCCTGATTAAAAAACAAAAAAATCTATTATCAATGCAGAAAAGCACCTTCTCTGCAATTTACGGCCGTGGAGAGTTTTCTGGGGCAGCGAGAAGTTGAGCAATTTCTGGCTTAAGACAAGACCCATCAGAGGCAATATTTAACACAGGTTCTCTTGATGTCAAAGCTGCTTCACACCAGGCACAGATTAAGTGCTTAATAGATAAACTTGCTGATTTATTCACTCTTATGGGGGAGTTTAAGGGGGATGAGAAGGAGAGACAAGAAGCCTCTCTTCCCAGAGAGACTTCAGTTGTCTAAAAACACAGAAAAGATTGGGGTCCATAGCCCTCAGTAAATAGTTGGGATGGAAGGGTAAAAGGATGTGATCCAATAAAGAGAATCACAGAATCTAAAAGCTAAAAGGGATCCCAGTGGCCGTTCAGTCCAGCTTACACCCGAAAAAAATCCCCACTCCAACACAGACAGCAAATGGTCATCCAGCTTGTTTGAAAATCCCCAAGGAGGAGAGCTTCCTGGGAAAATCTATTCCACTTTTCCAAAGCTCTAATTTTTAAGATTTCCTGCCAGTAAAGGCTATATTTGCCTCTTTTTCAATTTCCACTTATTGCTCTTGATTCTGCCAAATGGAGATAAACAGAACAAGTCCCTTCTCCAAATGACAGCCTATCAATACTTGAAAATAAAATCTCTCTTATGCCCCCTAACTCTTCTCTTTGCCAGGCTAAACATGCCCAGTTGTTTAATTGATCCTCATAGAAGGAAAGAAAAGCAGAGGAACAGGCTAGAGAGATTCTGGAGGACAACAGGTCCCTGACAGTTTTTGCAGGTCAACACCCTGGAGTACACATTCAGGGTAAAAAGGTGGGGAAGCAAGTGTAGGCCTTCCAGAGAAGGTGGCAGCTGGAAGCTGTTTCAGAATATCTATGTCTTTTGTGGATAGTATTTGTTTCTCAGAAGCAAGCTTTGTGTTTGACAGCAAAATGCATAGGTCAAGTAAGAATGGAGAGATTAGCTGCTTTCCCAGGGAGCCCTCCCTTTGTTTCCAGACCAGGTGTGGGTTGAACAAAGCATTCATCTTGCCCTCAAAGGTCTGACATGACTGCTCTTGTACCTGGGTGAGAGATAGTTTATGTGTCAAGAGATAGAGAGCGTCCCGATTTTTAATGAACAACTGACATTTCAGTTAGATCTCATATCAACACTGTGAGGATCTCACTCTGGAGTTCAATGAATAATGAATCCTCAGGTGCTCATTTCACAACATTCCAATGGCACTATAATGCAGGGAAAATATGTGGAGTCAGAAAACCTGGGCTCAAGTTTTGTGCTACCTGTATGACCTTGAGCGAATCTCTTAACATCTCTGGGCCTCAGTTTACTTACATGTAATATCACTGAATGGGATTAGATTACTTCTAAGGTTCCCTTTAGCTCTAAAACTATAATCCTACAAAAAGAATTGTGACTTCCTGTAGCAGCTAACCCTTCTATATGTGGGGAAAACACAATTCCCCTGAACAGAACATTTTTCATTCATTAGTAGAGTTGGAAGAAGTGTTATAGATGATCTATTTTAAATCTCCTTTTTTTGCAGATGGGAAAGAAAAAAAAGTAATTTTGACTAAAGTCACAGGGCAAGTTAACGATAAAGCTAGAATTAAAACCCAGAGAGATCTCTTGACTTCCAGATTAGTGGGGTTTTTTTCCCCTTATATTAGATATCACTGTTTTAGCAGAATGCCATTCCTGTTATCTGGAAATTACTACAGCAAAAATCAGGAAAATCTGATTTGGGCTGGGTTCTTAGGCAAATCGATATTCTAAACAAACTGACAGGGTGATAATTAACCTACCTAAGAAAGCTTGTCTGACATTTCTGGTGGCACTCATCTGAACGCAAATGACGTGCCAATTCCGAATCATTATATTTGTAAATTTATGTCAAAGCAAACACAATAGGCAATCTACTCCACAACACTTTTTTAGCCATGATTTTGGGTTAATTGAGGAAATAGATGATGGCGTTTAGCACTGGAAGGAACTTTAGAGACTAAGTTCAACTACTTCATTAAAAAAATGAGGAAATGAAGAGCTCAGAATTTGGGGTGAGATGGAATCAGAAACAGGAATTAAAACTTAACTGACCTGTACAAGGTCACATAATTAATTATAACATAGGATTGCCCTCAATATAATCCCCACACTAATAGTAGTAGATCACCCCCACCATCATCCCTTCCTCTCATCTTCAGCCTCCTCTTACCTACTGGCTCCTCCTTGCTGCTTATGAACATACCCAATAACTCATATTTACATAGTGCTTCAAGGTTTGCAAAGAGCTTTCCACATATTATTTTGTTTGATAATGAATTTAAATGATAGAGCCAAGATTGGAACCCAAATTTTCTAACTCCAAGTGCAGTATACTTTACAGTTTACTACACTAAAGAAATTAACCTTCATTTCAATTTTTAAAAGGAACAAAAAGCTACAATTTAGATTTTTCATTAATTCAGACTGGCTTACCTCCTCCCCAAACAAATAATCAATATTGGTGAGACTTAACTATCTTTACAAGCTGGGCTAGACTCCCCTAGAGGGCAACAAAACTCTTTCTGGTAGAGCACAGGTCCTGATTTTAGAGGTAAGGAAGGGAGGCAGCAATGGCCTGAGCCCCTACAATCTTCCTAGTGGGTCTGGCATCATGGGGAAAGATTGAGACTGTTAGAGCCAGAAGGAGTCTCAGGTATGATCTAAGTTTCCAAGCTCATTCATTCATAGAACTCTTTGAGATTTAAACTATATTGCCAAAACCCATATGGCCAGGGTTTGTGAGAAGATGGAAGAAGGCGATACAGAATGTCCCTGGCTAAAACAAAGAGAGGTCAAGGGTTCAAGGAAATTATGTGACAAGAGAGAAAAATTTAAGCCTAATTTCATATGGCTATAATGTAATATCTTGATAATGCTGTATTTCACATTTTAAAGGGAAAACAGAACTAACATTAAAATATCCTCAAAGAATCCCCATTCTTATCACACACCATTTCACAGAACATAGTTTGGAAAGCACTTTAAATGTGTTTGCCTTTTCACCTCAAACCTTCCCTTCTTCTAAATTTCCCTATTACTAATAAGGACATCTCTATCCCTCCAAAGTTTCTAACCTTAATGTCACCTTGACTCCTCTCATTTATCACCCCACCCCCCCACATATCCAGTCTGTTGCTGTTGTTGTCTTGTGAGTCCTTTCCCTACAAAATCTCTTACGTGCATCCTCATCTCTCCACTCACTTAACCACTATTCTAGTTCAGAGGACTAACAACAACCTTCTAATTGGTCATTTGCATCAGGTCTCCCTCTATCCTAATCCATCCTCCGCACAGCTGCCAAAATGTAGGCCTGCCAACAGCACTCTCCTACTCAGTAAACTTTAGTGGCTTCCTATTATCTCCAGCATTAAATACAAAGTCTCTTGTTTGGCATTTACAGCACTTCACAAGACAGTCCCTTTCCAATCCTCATGCATTCTACCCACATACACATTCTCTATGACCCTCCATACTCTTGGAGATCCACAGACTGGCCTACTCATTCTGGGTTGTTCCCCCCCCCCCCCACGTGACCACCCAGCTTCTGTCCCCATGAATATAACAATCTCCATGCCCACCTCCGTCCTGGCCCTAAGATTCAACTCAAGGGCCACCTCATCCTGAAGGCCTTTCCTGGTTCCCCCCTGCAGCCGCTAGTGCTGTCCCTTTGGATCACACACACACGTGCACGCACACACACGTGCACACACAATGTATATATGTGCTTTGTGTGGATGTATATACATACACAATACATATGTATGTGTGAATATATGTGTATGGATTTGGATTTATGTATGCACTCTCCTCCATTAGAATATCAACTCCATGAGACCATGGCCTCTACTTTGTATTCCTAGGGCTTAGCATGCTCCCTGGCACATAGTAAATGCTTTAAAAATGTTCACTGAGGAGCGACTAGATAGCACAGTGAGTAGAACACCGGTCTTGGAGTCAGGAGGACCTGAGTTCAGATGGGCCTCAGACACTTAACACTTACTAGCTGTGTGACCTTGGGCAAGTCATTTAACCTCAGTTGCCCTGCCCTCCAAAAAGAAAAAAAAGTTAATTAATTGATTGATTGATGTAGGATTGGAACTCAGGAGAAAGATAACGGTTAAATGTGTAGATTTGGAAGTCATTTACTTGGAAATGATAGGTGACCTACAGGAGCTGATAAAATTCCCCAGAAAAGATGGTAGAGAGAGAAGAGAAGAGGACCTAGCCTACAGCCCTTGGATAAAACCACACGTAGCAGGGAAGAATATATATGACCAAGAACGATAGTCAGATAGATAAGAGGGAAATTTTTTTTAAAGTACAGTCAAATAATGTTGTTGTAAGCCAGATAGCAAGGGGTGACTGGAACGTGTGGAAATGGAGGCAATGGACATAGAAAACTTTTTTTCTAGGAAAGTTTACATTTAAGAGGTCATACAGGTTTGATGTCAATTAGTAAGCAGGTGTTTTTAAAGTATATCACCATCAATAGGTAATTTGGAGTCTGTGCAGGATATCCTGTATGACAGTGGTGAATCTTGGCATCTTGGTTTCCTTATCTAAAACTGGGGAGAAGGAAGACTGAACCTTATCTCATGAAATGGCAATTTCAGGGCTAGAAGGTTCATCAGAGGCCCCCTGGTCTACTCCAAACTCAGAGAGCAACATCATCTTAGCCTTTGATATTAGTCCAATAGTGAAGGGAATCAATTGCTCCCCCACAAGCAGCAAATTCCACTTTTGGATAGCTCTAGTGATTAGCAAGTTCTTCCTTATATCAAGCCTACATTTCTCTCTTTGAAATGGATTCCTCTCATTACTCTAAGTCCTACATTCTGGTGCCAAGTCTAATCTTTCTTTCCATGTGACAACCCTTCAAATATTTGAGGAAGGTGATCATCTACCCCTTGTCTTCTCTTGTTCAGGATAAACATCCCCAATTTCTTTGATTCCTTCTCATATAGCATGATCTCAAAGTCCTTCACCACCCTTGATCCCTTCTCTAGACTTTCCAGCTTATCAATGTCTTCCCTAAACTGTGGTGCCTGGAAGTGAACATAAAACTCAATATGTGATTCAACCACAACAGTCCATCATCATTAGTTTCCCTGACATTCATCTCCAATCTATCCTCCCTATGTGGATATTTCTAAAGTACAGGTCTTAACACTTCACTTTTGCTTAAGGTGTTTCAGTAGTTCCTCATTTGGAAAAAAAAATGATTCCATTTGGCATTTAAAATTCTTTTATAGCTAGCTGCAACCTATCTTTCCAAACTGATTTTATATCATTTTCCCTCCTTGAGCTTTACATTCCAGACTAAAAGGTCTACTTATTGTTTCTGTACTTTCCATCTCCCATCTTTGCACAGGCTATCTAATATACTTCAAATGCTTCGACTCCCCACCCCCCCACCCCACCTCTTAGCATCCCTTGTTTCCTTCAGCTCAAATACCACTTGCATGGTCCCCCCAATTGGTATCTGACCCCACTAAAATTACTATGTGTTTGTTTTGGATTTATTCAAATATAGCCTCGGCATTGATGGTTTCCTTTTTGTCTTTACATGCCCAGTGCCTGGCGTATATTAGCCTCTTAATAAATGCTTACTGAATTGCCTAGCACAGTACAGATGATGGGGGTATCATTTGTTTGCTCCTGAACACTAAGCCTCTCTTAATGAAGGTTAGGACTGAACCAACTTTTTTGGCTGCCATATTATATGGCTGATACACAGCAAATCTGTAATTAATTATAATCCCCACATCTATCTTACATTTTTGAAGCTGCTTTTTTTAAAAAACTCAAACGTAAGGATTTACACATAACTGCTGAATTTCCTTAGATCAGGCCATTCTGAACTTTTTAGATCTTAGACCCTTACTACTATCTAGTGTGCTAGAACTATCGATCCTGGTTTCGGGTCTCCTATAAGCATGCCCTCTATGGTCTGATAGAGGCCACTGATAAAAACATCCCCAAGTGCAGACCTTTGGAGAACTGTGCTATAAACTTTCTTCCAAGATGATATGAAACTACTCTTTGATCAGCTCCACATCTACCTGTGTTAATTACCACACACTATATGATTTATAATGAACCTTCCAGCTCTAAATCTTATGATTCCAAGTCTCTTAGTACTCTCGAGTACTTTGGCAACAAATTCAGCTGATTGGCAAGTGAAACCTCCCCTTGCATAGAGTGATATCCTCCCCATCCCTACAAGTCTAAGATCACAACAGTGACTCCCTCTTTCTTCTCTCCAACTCTTTCTTTGGCTCAAAAGGGCTGAACTCAGTTCTGACAAAGTCTGTACTGTCCCATCCACAAGGCCCAACACACTGGGCACATCAGAGATAGAGAGCAAATTAATTCTGAGGCTCAAACACCGCCCTCCCCCCCAAAAAAAGGAAATTAGAGAAGGAAAGGAGCCTAAACTGGCTCACTGATGCATATCTGATTCAATTTAACTTAGCAAACATTAAGAAGTGTCTACTATGTATGACACACTATGTCAGGCCTATACACTTACTTACAGGTGCCAATACAGTGAAGCATGGAACTCTGAACTACCATATCTATCAGAGTCAACAAAGTTCTGAAAACCAACAACGCATACAGCCTTGCTCAATTCCACAATGGAAAGAAGGTCCTATTCAGCTGGGCAGTCTGGACCACAGCCCCTGATTTAGGTCAGGGAAGTAAATGCTGGTAATTCTAATTAGGAGCTTCTGGAACATTCAAGTTTCTCTGGCCCCATAAAATTGAGGAAATGTGCTTTCTAATTGGCTCCCCACTGGGATGTCAGTCAGGGAACTGTGATTACCCACTCTAGGGCCTCTACACGCTTTTCTTCTGTCCTAGTCCTCATTCTAAAATGCCCCCTGCCCTCAACTAATGCCTGTTTACAAGGGGTCTCTGAAAAGAAGGCCCTTCCCCAGTGTCATCCTCCTGATGCTGAGGGCAGCTGAGTTCTATGGGGAGAAAAATCACGAGGAAAGTTTTACAGTCCTACTTCACTCTGTGAAAACCCCATTCCGACACTTAGGGAATGAACTAAAAACAGGTCAACTATAATTATGATGATGCTTATTTAAGAGTTGGAAAGGGCCTTGGAGAACATCTAGTCCAACTTCATCATTTTACAGATGAGGAAAATATCCTGGGTTATGTCAATGTTTGTCGAATTAAAAACACTGAAGTTCAAGTAGGCCCCAAATGGCTTGCCCATGGCCACAATTCATGGAGCAGTGGCCAGGACTACAACTACCTAGTCCCCTAACTTCCACCCACTGAACTATAGTGCCAGTAAGGGATGTTTTTTTCTACCTTTACAATTTATTTTTGGGGATGAACTTGAGATTTTTGATTTCTAAGATTGCTTCTAATTCTAAAGTTTTATGATTCCTCCAAATATAAGGTTTCCTTTTATACTAACGGTTTAAATATAATAATAATAATAATAGCTAGCATTTATCATCAAAATTTGTTTTGAGGTTTACAGAGTGCTTTGTACATGTTATTTCATTTGATTCTCACAACCATATGAGGTAGGTGTTTTTATTACCTCCCTTATACGACT
The DNA here is from genome assembly GCA_028627135.1 of Pseudochirops cupreus. Lineage (NCBI taxonomy): Eukaryota > Metazoa > Chordata > Mammalia > Diprotodontia > Pseudocheiridae > Pseudochirops > Pseudochirops cupreus. The sequence continues at coordinate 188,340,298 of CM053584.1, read as the reverse complement.
GGGGAAATTGAAGCAGAAAGTAATGAAGTGTCTTGGTTAGTCTGAAGCACTTCCAAGATCTCAGGAGTTAGAATAATCCACCCCAGACCTAAGTTATAGAGATAGGAATCTTCTCTAGAGCCTTTCTCACAGGTGACCACCGATGATAATCTGATGAGACATTGACCGCACCATGAAGTGGCTGTAATTCTGCTCCAACTGATCCCAAGTTGTTTCTGATATTGAACTTGTAATTTCCACTCCTTCTTTCTATTTCTGCCCTGCCCACTTTCAAATAATTAAGATCATAGGATTTAGAGCTAGAGGAATTCTTGGAAATCATCTAATCAAATCCCTTCAGTGGACAGATAAGGAGACTGAGGCTCAGGTCCCACAGGAAATATTTCAGGGTCAGGATTTGAATTCAGGCAGCCTGGCTCTAAGTCCAGTACTTTTTCCAGTATACTATTTAATCCTCGAATTATAGTTTCTAAGTCTTCTCTTTACCCCAACCCTGAAATCTTTTGTCCTCCATTTCAAATACTCTTAATTTTCTTCAACTAATCCTCCTATGACATGAGTCCCCTCACTGTCTTGGTTATATTTCTCTGGACGTGCTCCAGTTTATCAATGGCCTTCTAAAATGTGGTATCCAGAACAGAATATGTACTCCAAATGTTTTCAAAAGGGGCAATTGCAAAAGAAATGGGAGACAAAATTTTTTTGGGGGGTGAGGGAGAAATCTTCAAATTCAACAAGTCCAAAACAAAACTATCTTCCCTGCCATGCTCTGTGCCCAGCATGGGGCACATTAAGGTTATCACCTTTCTTGTTCTGAATATTATTAATATAGATTAACATTACATCAGCTTTTTTTGGCTGTCATGGCACACTGATGACTCATATTGAATTTGCAGTTCATTAAAACCCTCAGTTCTGTTTCACATAAACACTTTTTTCCATCATATCTCCTCCATCCAATACTTAGTCTATGTCTGAAATCCAGATATATAACTTTATACTTTTCCTTTTAAAATTATTGTTAGATGTGGCATAAAACAAAGCAAAGGCATAGATCTGGGAGATTTGGCACAATATGGCTGGACCTTATTGTGAAGGGGAGTCGTGTAATCAGGGTTGGAAAAGCAGGTTGGGGCCAGGCGGTGAAGGGCTTTAAAGATCAGACTGGTTGTTTATATGTGTTCCTAGAAGGTAACAAGGAGTTACTGGAGTTTTTTGAGGGGGTTGAGGGCAACATGGTCAGATCTCTAATTTAGGAAAATCACTTAGGCAGCTGTGTGGATGGATAGTGGCCTGGACTGGGGAGAGAATTCAGGTAGGCATGTCTATTAGGGGGCTATTATAATCACCACGGATGTGGGCTGAAGCAAGCAGTCAAGGACACCACCGAGTCAAGGAAATCCAATCACTTCCAAGTGACTGAAAGGATAGTGGCGCCCTCAAAAGATACAGGGGACTCTAGATAAAGGTTATGTTTGGATGGGAGGAAAGAAGATGAGTTCTGTTTTGGACTTGCTGAATTTGAGAGTCTCCCTCTCACCAAAAGTCTCTTGTCTCTCAGCTTCCATTGCAATCCCCTTTAAGGATATTTGCTCTTCTCTGGTCCTGTATAACCTCTGTCATTTCCTATGATTTTCCAAAGATTCCAGAGAGCAGTTTACCAATCACATCTATAAATTTGGGATTTATTTCATTTGGGCCTGCTAGCTTAAATTCATTAAGGACAGCTAAGAAATTCCTTACTATTCCCTCATTTATCTTGAGTTTTAGTCCCCATTTCTGTTCTATACTTTCCAGTCCAAAGATAATTTTCCTTGATTGAGAAAATCCAAGTATGACAGGAGCTGAGTAGTTCTGTCTTCTCGCCTTTCTCAGTTCTTGCGCTGACCTCCCTAGTGGTGCTATCCTTTCTCTGATAATCCTATGGCCCTCAGACAAAAAACAAAACTCTTTTTGTCTCTTTGATTAACCACAAGTTTCAGTTAGTCTGTGCTTTAGTATTCCTGACAGCTAGAGGATTATGGCATTCTCTTGTTTTTACCTTCTGCTACCGATATTTCCTTCCTACTTTGTTCTTGGATGTGAAGGTACGTATGCCAAAGTCACTCCAGAATGTATATGTGTGTGTATATCACATCCCCCCTCTCACACACAGAGTAGATGCAAGGTGACCTTGATGAGGATGGCACTGGAAGTTGGGAGGGCCTTCCTACAGAAGGAGGTACTTAAGATGAGTATTGAAGAAACACAAAACCAAGGATTCCAAGAGGCAGAAGTGAGGAGAGAGGAACATTCTAGACATTCAAGTTAGTCAATACAAAAGCCCAGAGATGACAGAGTGAGAGATATCCAGCATCATGTAATAAATGGACTACAGATCAAAGGTCAAAGGTTGTTACAAATTGGATTAGTGAAGGAATTCCTCCCTAAGCTCATTGAAAATTGGCATTTGAGTTGAGTTTCAAAGTACAGATGGGAGTTCAAAAGGACATTTGAAGCATAGCAATGATGTGGCACTTGGTTTCCAACAGTCTAGTGAGCAGGAGAGAAGATTCACAGTACTCCCACTAACAAAGCAACGAAGCATAGTGGAAACAGCACTAGACTAGGAGACAGACAAGTGGGTTATATTTCTGTAAATTACTGACTTTGTACAACCAACTTGCCATCTCTGGGCCATAGTTTCATAGTCCATAAAATAAAAGGACTGGACTAAATGATTTTTAAGGTTCTTCTCACCTCTCACCTTTCTGCCTTAAAGGCTTAAATGACATTTTCATCTAAGGATGACCCATTCCAGTGCTATTTTTTCCTCTGCCCAAATGGTTTCTGGTCATGGCTATATGCTTGTTTGACCCACTTCCTGTCTCTGAAGTTCTTGCTGCTTTCCAAGTGTCCTGCGGGAAGCCCTCTAGACATATCCAACCTGGGGCAGGTAATTCCCCTCTCTCCGACCTCATAGGCAGAGTCAGTAAGAGGTGGGGCACATATATACATACACAAATGTCATCTGATAGAGCACTGGGTCTAGAGCCAGGAAGATCTGAGTTCAAATCTGATCTCACACACTTTCTAGCTGTATGACCCTACGCAAGTCACTTAACCTTTGTCTTCCTCTGCTTCCTCAACTTTAAAATCGGGATCACAATGACATCTATCTAACAGAACCACTGTAAGGACCAAGGAAATAATATTTTTAAAGCATTTGGCACAGTGCCTAACAGATAGTACGTACTTAATATATGCTCCTTCTTAGTGACATTCTTTGTTCTCCTACACATCAGGACTGCTCTGACATTGGGTCCTTCCTCCCCTCAAAATCCAGTTGTATTCTCACTTGAGATATGGACTAGCAGGACAGAAGAGACCTATCTGTACTGCTAATCAACCTGTGTTCATACCCTTGGGGTCTCTTTTCTTCCCATTTCCTGACTCTTGTCTTAATATAAGTCTTGAAGGAAATAAAAAATTTAGGATTTCAAGAGGCGGACACTCAGACTAATCAGTGCAAATATACTCTTGCCTTGATATACTAGGGACAGAAGCATGAGTAGGAACATCCCACAGGTGGTATATGATAGGACAAATTACACTTATGTGTTCCTCTCTCTCTCCACTAATTATCTCCCCTACCTGTTATTTCTATGCAGGCAAAATTAGAACTGAGAACAATATCGGAGGGCGAGAAGAATCACAAGGGGTAGGTGAGTGCAGTCTGGGAGAGACAAGGACATGTTTGCCTTATTAATGGAAGTGGTGATAAGGTAGATAGTAAGTTATAACAGAAATCATGATACACTGGATTTGGAGCTAAAAGACTCTGATCTCAACTCAGTTATTTGTTAGCTATATGATTTTTTTGTTGTTGAGTTGTTTTTTGGCCATGTCTGACTCTTTGTAACCCCATTTGAGGTTTTCTTGGCAAAGATACTAAAGTGGTTTGCCATTTCCTTCTCCAATTCATTTTAAAGACAAGGAAACTGAGGCAAACACAGTTAGTTAAGTGGCTTGCCTAGGACCACACAGTTATTAAGTATCTGAGGACAGATGTGAACACAGAGTTAGGAGTTTTCCTAACTCCAGGATCAGCACTCTATCCACTGCACCATCTAGCTGTCCCTATGAGACTTTAGGCAAGTTATTTTATCTGTTTCTCAGTGTCTTCCTCTACAAAATAAAGGACCTGAAATATGTCAGTGGTTCCCATTTAGTGGTTTAAGAGTCCCTTGGGGTTTTGTGAAAATGATCTAACAGGTTCACATTTAAAATTCTTTAATGGAGCTTTAAGCAGTAAAAAACTGCCTAATTATGTCACAAATATCTTTTTCTTTTGTGACAAGCACTGTATATTTGAAACATTGTAAGTTTGTTTCCACAATGATTCCATTTTGACTTACCAAAATGTGTTCTTGCAGTTTCTCATCTTGTCCTCAAATTGTTTCCAAAGTGCCATGAGGTTTACAAAATGATTCCCAACTGATAGATACATGTGCATACCCTAATTTTCACTCTGTGTACTGCATCAGAATGGCTCACCCATTTCTCTCTGTCTCCCTGAAATCATACTTCATCAGCTGTGTAATCATGTGGTCAAGATGTTAGTTACATTTCTGTTCGTGCAGTACAAACGTCAGGTCATTTGAAAACTAGGAGTGCTGCGAATACACACCGCAAGCTATCCTGAAACTGTCATGAACTATCACAAACATTCTGTAGAAACAAACTTAACTTTGCCTCTTAATGCACTATTAAGGCTGTTTTCTGATTTTAACTTATCTTCCACTTATGTTACTGTTTGGCAGGTACCCTTCTCTCTGGTGGCTTTTCAAATGGTTTAGTTGGGAACACTGGTCAGTTGGTTATTAAGCAGAGTTTCTGTGAGAAACTCTGAGTCAGTGAGCTGACAGAATAGATGAAAGAAACATCTAGAGAGATTCTTTCTTTACAAAAATTAGTTTGTATGTAGATATTACACAAAAGTGAATTATTTTATGATTAAAAATGAATATTCAGTTGCAAAACATGCAACTGGAACTTAAGTATGTTCATTGCTTAATACAGAACTTGTCATTAGCCAACAGAAAAGTATTTTATATCATAAGTAGCTATTCATTTCCATTGATAGGTTGGATGACCAAAATTTTTAAAAATTAATTTCCATCTTTTCTTCTACCATTTCCATCACATTTTTGTGAGCAAGTATTTTCACTTTATTCTTGCTTTGAATCAAAATACAGAATAAATTTGATGGAGAACCAGAGTTAAGACTGTGTGTATGGTATTGAACAATATATTGCAAAACTTTCTTCAAATTAAAAAAAAGTTCAAATTTTAAAGTCAAATAAAAATTCAACAATAAAAGTATTTTGATTATTGTATTATGTTAATTCTCTTCCAAAATCTAACTTATTTCAATAAAATGTTATATGTATTCAATGACATTTATGAAATTTATACAAGTGTATTTGAAGTACTGCATATAATAGTACATATATGAGACCTTGATGAAATACTTTTTTAAATCATTACAGAATGTCCCATGTAAAATATTTGTAACTATTTTATAATTCTACATTTAAGGTTTTCATAATTCTAGGTGGAATAAAATTTTATGTTTTATAATTACATAATATAAAATTTAATTTAAAGCTTTTGGGAGCAAAATTTATCATTGTAACTACTGGAAGCATGTAATGAATAAATCTAGAAGAATATTTTGAGTAGTATGTTAAATTGCTCTGGGGATTCAGAGCAATTTTTGTTGAAAGGAACAAAAATGTTGGCAACCACTGGACTAGATGATGAAGAAGTCAGAAGATGGAGCAATCAGAAGAATGCATGAGTTAGTTGAACCGTATATATAAATATATGTAAATGTTATACAAAACGAAGCATGGGCACCTAGGTGGTACAGTGGACAGAGGATTGGCCCTGGAGTCAAGAGGACCCGAATTCAAATTCAAAGCCTCAGACACTTACTAGCTGTGTGACCCTGGGCAAATCATTTAACCCTGATGGCCTCCCAAAACAAACAACAAAAAATTACTTCTGCATAAACTGACCTTTTAAGGTTTACGACACCATACCACCCCCAGTGTTATAATGCCAAGTATCCATCATGGCTCTTGCCCTCAAGGTGACGTCCACTTTACAGAACTGCAAACTGTTACCCAAAAGTATATCTACATAAGGGTCACTGAGGAATTCACAGCAACTACAGGTTTGAAGCCCTTCCCTTGAGTTCCAAAAGACCAGACCAGACCAGTAACACAGAAGAATTAGCTAGGGCAACTTCAGACTTGATTACTTTCTTATTCATTCCTAAAGCAGTGGATGGCAGGGGCTGGTGAGAAGGAGGGAAGGGAAGGAGGCAGAAGGTCTTCTCACAATCTCTTGCAGATTCCAAGAAGCTCTCCAGAAAAGTATTTCAGAATAACCTTGCAGCCTTTTCCCACTGTTTCAGCATGGGCTCGGCAAATAGCTCTTCTTTTTTCTTTAAACAACTTCAAAGTTTGTTTTGAAATAAAGGTTTATTTTTCCCATGGAAGTCTGAAGGTTTTGCACTGTCTGTGTGAAGAAATGAGCCTGAGCTTTTCGGAATTTATTTGAACTTGGAGATAACTTGAACTTACATGCCTATGGCTACAACTTTGGAACTGACATTCAAAAGCTGTCAATTGGCTTTATCTCTGTTGTTTAGGAGACTAGTCTGGGCTGCTGGATGAGAAGATTTGGTCTGTTTGCTTTAGTTGTATCCCACTCTGCTTAAATATAAAAAAACAAAACAAAAACAAACCCACAAAAGAATAAAACCTGGGTAAGATTTTTCAAGTTGTTTTAGTTTCCTGAATTCCTGTGGGTTCCTTTGGGCACCATCATTTCTTTCATGGTTCTGAGTCCTTTTTTCAAATAAAAATCCTGTGCTTTAAGCAGCTGACTCAGTCAGGATCTGAGGTCTGGGTCAACAGCAAAACAGAGGCCCTGGGTTACATGGTAGGGCTGCCAGACATCTGGGTCCCAGCTGGGGTGGGGTGAGGGGTTGCTGAAAATCTTGATGGGGGGGGTGGGTGTGCAGGACTAGGGATGCTGAACAATTAGGCCACCTGGCCTGGGTGCTGACAGGTCTCCTTTTCCCCTTCTCTCTCTTTCCCTGTCTCTCTCCCTCCCTCCCCACTTTCTCTCCATCCCACACTGTTTCTCTTCTTTCTCCCTCTCCTTTAGCCTCCTTATCCCTTTCCTTCCTTTCTCTCTTCTTTTCTCAACTCACATAATCCTTCCTTTTGCCTTCTTGGCCTTAGACTGAGCTTTTGGCTCTACCATGCACTGGGATTGGGATCATGGTCACTACTTCTAGCAGGGATAAAAAGGGATTCCTTATACAAGAGGTGGAAAGATTGAAGGAAGATAACCAGAATACCAAGCCCTGAGATATCTCTACTTTAGGAAGCATATGGCTTAAAAGGGAAGGATGCTATCTTCTGCAGGAATCCAGAACCCAGGGTTCTAACTTAGTTTGAAGTCCAGGGACACAGCTGGTTTGATTTGTCAGCCAGAGAAGCCACCATTTTTTTTTCTTGTGTCTGAGTCTTAGTGGGAGACAAATGTAAAAGGTTCTATCAGGAATTGGATCCTGGCTTTTATGCTGCAAGAGGCCAGTCCAATCATGAGACAGGGTTAATCTTGACTTTATGGACTGAATTTAAATTCTCCTGACTATACTTTCTAGCATAGGGTCCTTTTCTGACAGCCATCACATACATATGGTACAATAAGGGACAGCACTAGTCTAGGAATCAGGAGACCTAGGTGCCACTTTTGACTCTGGGATACTGAGGAAGTCCTTCCCCTTCTCTGTGTATCAGTTTCCTTCAGTATAAAATGTATAGACTAAATGACCTCATACATCTATCCAAGTGCTAATATTCTATGGCTTTTCTCAGAATAATTCTAAATGCTTTCCCTGTTCCCCTTTCCAGTCCATCAGTCCTTTCATGGTCCTGTCTCCCCAGTAAGATTTGCTAAATAGGACCCCTCACTCTAGTCACTTTCTTGGTATATCTGCCCTTAGCACTAACTAAATGCATATTATCACACTATGCTTTATAATTACTATCTCATATGATCCTCAGAACATCCCACGTGTTATTATTCCCATTTTACAGATGAGGACACTGAGGAAAACAGACCTTAGAAGACTTATCCAGTGCTAGTAAGTTTCTGAAGCCATATCTGAATTCAGATATTCCTGATTCTAGGTCTAGGCTTTATCCACTGGTGTGTGTGTGTGTGTGTGTGTGTGTGTGTGTTTGTGTGTGTATGTACACACATACATACATATATATACACACACACATATACATATACCTGTACGCACATACATGCATATATGTGTATATATGCATACATGTAGGTGTCTATCTGTCTGTCTATCTATCTCTCTATTCTTCCAGCTAAAATTATGGGCCCCTGAAAGTCAAGCAGTCTTGTTTTCTATTCTCTACCTCTTCTACCTTGGTTCTCAGAGGAACTAGGACAATGCTTGGGCAGCACTGGGCTTCCAGTAATTAAAGAAGGGGAACAGAACCAAAGGAAGGCAGGGGAGTACCCTGGCTGTGGTCGTGCTTATCTTCAGCATTTCAGAAGAAACCTCACTTTACCTCAGTCCAAATTGCACTTGAAGAGTTTTAGGATTCTTCTCAATGATAAGGGATGGAATTATTGGCCTGAGTAAGAAGCATCACAAAGCCTGACTTGGGAGTCAGGAAGACTGAGTCTAGAATCCTGCCTCTGACACTTAAGTGTGGACACAGACAGTGGCCTTAGCCTCTGTTTCCTCCTCTTTAAAATGAAAGGGCTGGACTAGATGTCCTCCAAACTTCCTTCTGACCTTAAATCTATGATCCTATGAACCCTTCCTTATCTTTTGTATCCATTTCTACAAAAGAGGAGATTCATGGGATCACAGGATATTATTGTAGGAAGGGATCTCAGAGATCATCTCAATCCTTTAGGATCACTGGATCCTAGATTTACAACTGGAAGAGGGCTCAAAAGCTGTCCAGGCTAGTCCCCTTGCTTTTCAAATGAAGAAACTGAGGCCGAGGGAGGCTTGGTGACTTGCCCTTGGTGAGCTGGGATTCACAATTAGGTCTTTGGGCTCCAAATTGAGTATTCTTTCCCCCACAGGTCTTTTGTCTACAGGGATTGTGTCAAGATCATAGAATTATGTAGTGTCAATTATAATTATATAGTAATTATATAGTATCAGATTTAGAAGAGATCTATCTCGGGGACTCATCCCATCCAACTTCCTCACTTTACACATGTGAAAATGGAGGCACACAGAAATAAAGTGATTTTTCTAAAATCAAACACTCAGTTATGATGAAAACAGAACAGAATCAAGGACTCCTGATTTAGGTCCAGAAGTCTTTCACTGTGCTGGTCAGTGGTTTGGACCAACAGAAGCAGAAAGTTAGCGGGAAACGGCTAACCACGCGAACCATACTACCTAAATTCAAGGGGAAATGGAAAAAATTAAAAAAAAAAGGTACAGCCTAAATTCAGGGGGAAGTGTTCAAGGGAAGAGCATGTGGCCATAAAACTCAGACCTATGGTCCAGAGTACACTGCATACCTGGAATCCACCTAAGAGAAAAGGGACCTTGTAGAATCAGGGCCCTTCAAGTCGTTCCCTAGTTTCTGGAGAAAGAAATTCTGCAATCTCAAAAGAACTGCATAGAAATCCCATGGTGCCCCATCAGTACCTAATGCCCACCAAGTTAATGTGTATGTCCCTACCATGGGTATACCGGCCTTCACATGTACACAACACAGGAACCCATGCACACACTCTCTCCCACTAACACTTTCCCTCCCCATCTCTCCCCCTACTTCCTTCCTACCTCTCTCCCTCCCTCTTTCCTTCTCCCTTCCTTCCTTGCCCCCTCCCCCATAGGCTTGCACTTTTTTTCTTCTCTAGGAGAGAAACACTGTGACTCACCATAGTCCTTCTTGCAATACTTTTTCATGTTAATCTTCAGCTTCCCTTTGGAGGCCTTGCAGTAGGAATCACAGTCTGCAGGGGAGGAGAGAGAGCACAGACAAAAACTAATTAGCCTGGTGATGAATAGGCAGGCGGGGGCAGGGGCAGGGAGGCTCCAGCTCCCTGAATAAGCAGTGTGCCTGTGATATCCATCTGTCAGGCCCGATTGGGCCGCCCAATAGAGCTTGGGAGGCATTCAGAGCAGGCCTGGTTTTCTAAAGAGACCCTTCTGACAAAGGAGCCCCCGCCTGCTTGCCTGCCTGACACCTCCCACCTCCCTCCTGCTTCAAGAATCCTTTAGCTGCTGTCTGTGGGCTGCCTTGGCCTCCATGGGAGACCCGGGGGCCTCCATTATTGCGCCACCCAGGGCTTTTGAGAGCCACACAAATTCCCCCTGTTCTTAAGATGCAACTGGAGCCTGATTAAAGCCAATAGAGGCCTCATTGTCACCCCTCGCCCAGGTTCTGTGTCAGGCGCTGGCATTCATCGCACAGAGCCTCTGGCTGGGGTCAGGTCCCAACAAAAAGGGTCACTGAGGAAATTAGCAGCCCATGAAGCGTTAGAAAACCCTTTTAGTGTCCACTCTACTGGAGTGTGCAAATAAAATGCCCCACTAAGAACATTTCACTTCTAATGGGCCCTACTGCTGAGACGCAGTGTCCCGAGCTAAGGTTCTGTTAGTGCTCCCCAGCCTTCCATCAGGGTCATCCCAGAGTAGAGAGCTCCAGCAGGGCAGAAGATGTACACAGTATCCCACTAGGGAACTTGACCACAGGGTCTCAACTCAGCTGTGTTCTGAGGTAGTGACTTGTGCCTTCTGATGGCCTGCAAGTGGATCAAAATCAGGATCTAAATGTAAATGGCCACAAATTCTGCATCTTATCATCAAAAACAAGACTGTGTATAAAAATAATAACTGATATTCATATCATGCTTCATATCATGTTCACAAAGCACTTTTATGTTCTACTAAATATCTCATTTGGTCCTCACAACATCCCTGTGAAACAAATATTGTAGGTAGTAATATCCCTACTTTATAGATGAGGAAACCGAGGCTCACAGAGATTAGGCCTGTTGTTCATGGTCACATGAACAATAAATCTTAATGCAGTATTGGAGTACATGTAGCCATGCTTCACATTTCTTCCCAGCCTTTGAGAGTCTGTACACTAAATTGAATTTAGGTTAAGCAAGTGAGCTTCTAGGCAGGCCAGGAGTGACATAATAGATAAAGCCCCTCGAATAAACTTCCTATGACTGCTTCATCCCCTGAATCGTCTTCTGCTCATCCTGGAAAGTCCTCAAAGTAGCAAGCAGTTGTGACTATTAAATCAATACCATTCAAATGTGCAGTGCTTTATTACCTCCCTAATCACTTTCACTTATGCAGTGCTTTCAGGTTTGTGATGTACGTTAAATATGCTATCTCATTTGAGACTCACAATAACCTTGTGAGTTAGGTGCTATTATCATCCCCATTTTGAAAATGAGGAAAATGAGGCTGGGAAAGACTTGCTGAGGATCTCATAGCTAGTAAGTGTGTAAGGTGGGATTCTAACTCAAGTTTTCCTGACTCCAAGTCCAGAACTCTATTAACTATACCACCTACTTACCTATTATATCATTTGTTCCTCCTTAGTGAGATAGATGGTACAGACCAAATTCTTAGAAAAAGGTATTTATACTTATTGCTGCCATTTTCTCATCCACCTCTCAGTTCCCAACTCTTGTAGTCTGGCTTCTAATTCCTTTACTCAATTGTTATCTACAAAGTTATTAGAGACCTCCTAGTTACTAAATCCAGTGGTCTTTGCTCATTTTTCATCCTTCTAGATCTCTCTTCAGTGACACTGCTGACTCCCTCCTGGATACTCTCTCCTCCCTAGTTTTCATCACACTATCCTCTCTTTGCTTTTCTCCTATCTGTATGACTGTTCTTTCTTAGGCTCCTTTGATGTATCCATCTAACCCACTGAGCTCCCCAAAGCTCTGTCCTAGGTCTGCTTCTCTTCTTTCTCTAGACGCTCTCTCATTGATCTCAACTCCCACTGGTTCACTTATCCTCTTTATGCAGAGTACTCTCAAATCTATATATTCAACCTTCATACCAAGTACCAATCCCACATGACCAACAATCTGATGAACACCTCCACTGGATGTCCCACAGGTATCTCAAATTCAACATATCTCAAATCAAACTCATCTTTCCATAAATACCAATCCTTCCTCCTAACTTTCCCTGTCAAGGACTATGAACCATGGTCACCCAGATTCACAATTTAGGAGTCATCTTCGATTTTTTGCTCTCATTCATTTCTCATATTCAACCAGTTACCAAGTCTTATTGGTTCCACTACTGGGGTGCATTTGTTCCCTTCTCTAGTGGCAGATTTTTGCCACCTTTCATGTCAATTACTATAATAGCTTTCCCATTGTTCTCCCTGCCTTTAGTCTCTCCTCTCTTTAATCCATCCTCCACAGACATACCAAAATGACATTCCTAAAGCAGAGATATAACCAAGTCACTTCCTTACTCAAAAAGATCCAGTGGTTCTCTATTGCCAGTAAAATAAACTACAAAGCATTCTATTTGATAAGTAAAGTCTTCAAAATTTTGCTTCAGCTATTTTTTTTCTAGACTGATTTGACTCCCCATAGCATTCTTTGTTCTAATCAAACTGACCAATTTGGTGTTTTCCATACACAATTCCATCTCTTGGTTCTGTGCCTTTGCTTCCCACTTGGAATATTTTCCATCTTCACTCTCATCTCTTGAACTTCCTAGTTCTTTTCTAGGCTAAGCCCAAAGTATCGCCTCCTATACAAGCCTTTCTTTTCAAAGCCCTCCCCTAAGTCAATACTTGTATTTAGTTTGTATATTTTGTATTTACTTATCTGTGTGCATGCTGTTTACCCCCCAATATCCCCCCCCACTGTGGAATGTAAGCTCCTTGAGGGTAGGGACTGTTTTTATTTTTGTATCCCCAGTCCCTAGTACAGTATGGGCATATGGTAGGCACTAAAATAATGATGGATGAGTGAACTAACTTCGAAAAACTTTACCAAGATATATATTTTTTGTGATTTTTTTTTTACATTTTTCTGACAAATCTATAATATAACCATCTTTTTAGAAAGCATTTGCTAATAAATGCTGGGAAAAGAACAGACTGTTTGATCATTTCTATATCCTCTAAAAATAAGGCCCCAAACCTGGTACAATAGCTTACAATACCCTGTGACCTCTTTTTCCATCAAGCTATTCAGAATTCTTATTTTGGGCTCTAGAACACTGAGGTCACCAGATAAATGAAGCACGGCCATGTATACCTCCTTCTTTTGTAACACCTGAAATGATTCTAGCTTCATATAAACAGATTATCTTTTTCAAAAGAACAGTTCAATATTTTGTACACTTTGTGGTTCTTATGTACCTCAGTAGCTAAATTCTGACCTCATCTTTTCTGAAACCTAAGGCTCTAAGGCTGCTCTGCCATTGATGACACAAGCTCCATCTCAAAATGAAAAATAGTCATTTCAAGAATTCAGCAGATCAGAGCCAAGAGTCAAAGAGCAGTCTGTTTATTTTATTTAGCCTGTTCCATCTGACAGTCAAAAGACAGGCTTTGAGTTAGAATGACTGTGAAGAGTAGATAGTTCTTTAAGATGACAGGTAATTTGGCACACTGGAGAGAACACTGGACCTAGAATCAAGAACATTGCCTAAGACACTTACTAATTGTGTGACCCTGAGCAAGGCAATTAACCTTACAGCCTCAGTTTTCTCCTCTGTAAAATGGGATAATAATAATAATAGCACCTATATTATAGGGCTGTTGTGAGACATGAGATAATATATTTGAAATACTTTGCAAACCTTAAGGAGCTATATAAAAGTTGTTACTATTTACTACTACTACCACTACCAACAATTTACGTTATGGAATATCTGGTGAGCTCTCTTGATTAATCATTCATTACTACTGCTCACATACTTGCTGTGCCAGGTAAATGAATCAATTTGCTTTTCTCAGTAAACACCTGTATTGTTAATGGAATGAGAGGATCTTTCTTGCTCATTAATAGGCCTATGTGACCTGCTTTGAGCCTGAGTCACATGGAAGCCTGAGCTACATGGGGCCTGTGGTGGGAGGAGCTTGCCAAATGGGTAGAACAGGAACAGGTGGAGCAAAAGGAAGCGTGAGGAAAGAGGGGGAGCTGAGAGAGAGAGGAGCTGAAAGAGAGAGGAAGCAGGTGGAGGCAAAGCAGTTAGCATGGGTGAGAGATTGGCATTTTGCCTAAGGGAGCCTGTTTGTGGGGAGGCCTGATAGAGGGAAAGGTTGGGGATGGAGGTGCTCCCTGCACTGGTAATGTGTACCAACTTCTTTATTACCATGGTGTATTTGACTTTTCTTTATTCTATAAGAATAAATATTTTAGTTTTGTCTTTGAAGAAGAGAGTCTGTAATATCTTACAATTAAAACCTGGAAATATGCCTGCATATTCATTGCAGCCACTGTGGGTATCACATTGGCATATTCAAAGTGACAGATGTGGGTATCACACTGGCAATATAACATCCTTCTATCTCCTGGGTTATTTTTTTTTTGTCTTGCCCAGTTATCCTCAGTATCTGGAATACTGTCCCTCCTTGGCTCTGCTTTTTGGGACCCCTAGTTTCCTCCTGTAATTTAGGTGATAACCTCCTATATGAAGCCTGATGTCCTCAATTGTCTTCCCTAGAAATAACTTTGTATGAATTCTGTATGTCGGGAGGGGGGTGAATAAGCATACACATCCAGCTCCATGGGAAGTGTTTGTAAGGTTAATGAAACAAGAAGATCTTCATTAATAGATCTAACACATGGAGCCTGGGTCACATGGAGCTCACTGTGCAGGAGGAGCTTGCCCAAAGAGGAGAGAGAACAGAGAGCGAGGCAGAGTAGAGAGAGAGAAGCAAGTTGTGAGTGGGCAAAGGGAGGAATTTGTCTAAGGCAGCAGTTCTCAACCTGTGGGTTGCAACCCCTTTGGGGTTCAAATGACCCTTTCACAGGGGTCGTCTAAGACCATTGGAAAACACATATTTCTGATGGTCTTAGGAAGTGAGATGCCGCTCCTCTACCTGTCTCCAGGCAAGTCCACCCACAAGCAGATATGCCTCCATACGAGTATTAAAGGGTCGTGGCATTAGGAAGGTTGAGAACCAGTGGTCTAGGGGAACCTGTTTTTGTGAGGAAGCCTGACAGAAAGAAGGCTTGGGATGTCAGGGCTCTCTGCATTAGTGATGAGTACCTTGTTAAATCTTACCTCCTAGTATTCTAATGATATTCCAAATAAGTATTTTGGTTTTGCTTTTGAGGAAGAGAGTTTATTATATTTTGCGAATCTGCCCTGAAGTACACGTGCATATTCATAGCGCCTGCATTAGCGTTCCAATCCAACACACTGCTGCATGTATGTATCTCGATACAGTTTCCTGTGTACATTTTGTCCCCCATCCTACTTCCAGTGGGATACATGCTCCTTGAGGCCAGGGGCTGTTTTATTTTTGTCTTTGCAGACCCAGCACCTAACAGAGTAGAGGGCCTGGCCACAGCAGGAGTTGAATAAATACTTGTTGATCCTTGATTTCCTCTTCCAAGCATTCACCCCTGACTTGGCAACCATCCCCTTCTCTCTCTTCTGCCTTTCACACTCATCTTCAGGGCCAGATTCCTGAGTTGCATTTTGGACAAATGCTATGATGTTGTAAGAACAGTTAAGAAATAAGCCTTTATAGAAATGGCAATGGTGCTGACTCAGGGGTCCCATCTGACCAGTGACTCACTGACTCCTCTATTTCCTTGCTTAACCCTCAAGTGATAGGAAATGATGTTGGGAAAAGATCATTGCTACCTGCCTATCAACTCTGTGTTTGGCTCTGCACGTAAGAGGGCTGCAATGAACAGCAAAGCCACCATCTGTCAAGCCCACAGCAGGAACATCCTGATGGGTTCATGATATTGGCTCCCTAATATTCTGTGTCTTCCCCTGGTAGCCCATCCTCCACCTTAATCTTTCCACCTGCTCTACTGGCCTGGCAACTTAACTACAGTCATCCCAGAGCCAAGAGGCTCCTTCTCAACAGCTGATCTCCTTCCACCCACTGTCTTCTTTCACTACTGAGCAACTCACTTTCCTGCCCTCTTATAATGTTCTGTGTGCCTCTTCTTCTAGGTTCCAAAAGCCAGCTGGGCAGGCCTACTCACAGGATATAAGCCAATCTCTAAGCATATGGCAGATGGAGCCAAGCATGTCCTCATTCTAACTATGGGCTTTACATCTGGCACCTCTCTACTCTGGATGCCAAGCAGCACACTGGCAAGATCTGTACAGGCAGAAGCCAGTCCTGCCCTATGAATTCAGTGTCATTAAGCTCAGATAAGTTGGGGCAGTAAGCTCAAAGTGCTAATTAGATACAAAACCACAACTGGTCCTCCAAGTGGCAGAGAAACATGAAGTGCCAAACTGAAGACACCAGAGCTGACTTTAGCAAACTAAATACAATGTGAATAGCCACTATAATCCAAGATGGGCAGTTTCTGAATTTCTTAGCCATGGCACTAGTCAGCAGAGCAGAGAAGAAAAAGGGGATGGAAATGGGAAGGGTAAGAGGGACCGAGACTGGGAGGGACTGGCACATTCCACTCCAATAACAATATCCAAGCTGGTGGGCACCCATGTCACCTGAGAAGGCATACCTACCCATCAGATTTTACCAAAGATTTTCCCATCTGAAATTGGGGCACAGAATCTACAGTACCATCCTTAGGCTGGGTCCATTCTTCTGTGCCCCTATGTGAGAGCAACCCAGGAAAACTATAGCACCAGGTGGGTACCACCACCCTGCTGAGGTCAGTCCTTCACAATCCCTTCTGGCCTCTTCCTTCCCTTCAATCCTCATTAAAAATGGTTGATGATTATATAGGGTTTTAGGGTTTACAAAGAAACTTACATGGATTATCTCATTTGATTTCTCACAAAAATCTGGAGAGGGAAACATAACAAGTACAGA
Organism: Pseudochirops cupreus; assembly: GCA_028627135.1. Taxonomy (NCBI): domain Eukaryota; kingdom Metazoa; phylum Chordata; class Mammalia; order Diprotodontia; family Pseudocheiridae; genus Pseudochirops; species Pseudochirops cupreus. The sequence goes on along the minus strand of CM053584.1, from coordinate 188,323,196 downwards.
TGAGGAAAAGGAGGATCGCAGAGAATGTGACTTGTCTAAAGTCATACAGCTTAAATGGGAGAGCTAGGATTCAAACGTAGTCCTCACTTCAAGTCCAATTCTCCTTCTTCCACAGAAAAAGCACTCTGCCTTTTCTGGCTTTAGTTTATGAAACTCAGCCAGGCCCCTTCTCCTAGAAGGAACTGTCAGCACCTCAGGAATAAAATCATCCCAAGCTTTTTATATGCAGGCTGAGAACTGGATCATCACCAGGAGAAAGAGAGCTGTAGAGTAGGATAAGCCATACAGCAAAACCTCCTCACTGCTGTTCACTGTACTGAGAGGTTCTCTCTTACTGCCCCCCTGCCCCTCATAATAGGCTCAGAGTCACTGTGGTCCATCTTAGTCTCATTTGCAGACACAGGGCAGAAAATGCCTTCATGAGCACTTCAGTCTTTCTTGAGTGGTAGGTGTACGGTTGGAACAATATCCAAAGGCTGAGGACCTATTCTTTCATTCAATGGATGATGATCTAGCAGGGCCCCTTCCATTATGACGTCCAATGAGCCTTACTCTATATGCATAGTATGATATTTATTCAGTTTTAGGTCACCAAAGCAGAAAGTCTTTAGAGCCCAGAAGAGGCATATGTCATCAGAGGTCTGGCAGCCAAGAGGCTAAGTCCACTGGAAAGAGCTCTGGTTCTGGAGTTAGAAGACCTACGTTTAAATCTTGCTTCTTGCCACTCACTACTTGAGTGACCTTAAGTGACTGACAACTTTTCTGAGTCTCAGTTTACCCATCTGTAAAAAAAAAAATGAAGGGGTTGGACCAGGTGGCTTCTGAGGTCTCTTCTATGTCTAAGATCTGCGTTCCTATGAGTCTATCTCCAGACTGGCGGTGAAGAGCAAACATTTCGAGACAGAACTTCCTAACAATGAGAGAGTAAGGCAATCAATGACAACACCGACGATAAAAACATTGGAATGGGATGTTTTGTGAGTTAGTGAGTTTCGTGTCACTAAAGGTGTTACAGGGGAGTCCTGCTTCAGGTCACACTGCAAGCCTCCTGAGCCTCCTCTCAGCTCTGAGATTCTATACTTCAAATCAACCTTTTCTTTGCAGGAAGGACAAACACCGGCGCACGCGTATGCGGTTTTGTGCGTGTGTGTGAGTGTGCGTGGGTGTGTGTGTGAGTGTGTGAGTGTGTGTGAGTGTGTGTGAGTGTGCGTGTGTGTGCGTGTGCGTGTGTGTGAGTGTGCGTGGGTGTGTGTGTGAGTGTGCGTGTGTGTGCGTGTGAGTGTGCGTGGGTGTGTGTGTGAGTGTGCGTGTGTGTGAGTATGCGTGGGTGTGTGTGTGAGTGTGCGTGTGTGTGGGTGTGCATGTGAGTGTGCGTGGGTGTGCGTGTGAGTGTGCGTGGGTGTGTGTGTGAGTGTGCGTGGGTGTGGCGGTGGCGATCACTCCCTAAGAAATGCTGTGTCAGTAAGACAAATTTCTTTATCTCAATCAATCACTGAGCTCTCCAGTTCAGCAGTTCTAAAGCTATTCCTCACAAAGGCCCAAGGCAGGCAATGGCAAATCCCATTCTCCCCAATGTTGAAAATAGGAAGAAGACACAAAGGACAAGTGAATTACTGGGGTCCTCAGGTGAGTGGGGAGCAGAGCGAGGGCATTCAGCAGCCTGAAGTCTCTTCCACCTCTAACATTCTATGATGCTAAACAGGCTAACCCAAAATTCAGGCAATGATTCAGGAGATATTGCCCTGAAACGTTTACCATAAGCTCTCTGCCAGGATCCGAACCATTTCTAAATGCAGCAATTTTCACAAATGGGGAAGAACCTATATACACACTGAAAGCCTAGAGCTGATCACATATGATATACTGATTGAAAAAACATAAAGAAGCATGCTTAAAACTTGCAAATCAGACATTTTAATCACCTCTGTACAGGTTTCAATTCCATTCAATAAACATTTATTTATTAAATATTGATTCTGATCAGAGCACTGTGATAGGTGCTGAGGGTAACACCAATGAAACAAGACACAGGCCCTGTCTTGAAGGAGCTGATGAACCAGCTGGGAGGAGAAAACACAAAAGACAAAATACAAGTTGTAATATGACAAATACACAAGGAGTGGTTTAAACAATATGCTGTGATAGAAGGGAGAGAGGCTGGGAAGATCAATAAGAGAGGCATTAAGACAAGAGATAAATATCTGATAAAGGGGGTAGCTAAGTGGTGCAGTGAATAGAGCACTGGCCCTGGAGTCAGGAGGACCTGAGTTCAAATCCAGCCTCAGACACTTAACATTTACTAGCCATATGACCTTGGGCAAGTCACTTAACCCCAGCCGCCCTGCCTTCCCCCCTCCACACACACACACACACACACACACACACACACACACACACACACACACACACAGTCTGATAAAGGAATTTCAGAGTTCATGAGAATGGATGTTGAACATTGAGGGGGTGATGACAAGATCAAGAATATGACCATGTGTTTGCATCTTATGGCAGGGTAGAGGAGTAAGTCAAGGGACTAAGATGTTAGGGCATATGAGAGAGTATGAATGCATACGTGGAAGGAAGATGGTTGTTGAATTCCATCTTAAAGAAGGAAAGGGACTCTGTGAAGTAGAAGAGCCTGACAGTAAGAAAGAGAGAGTATGGCATGCAAACCATTGGACTAGATTTAAGGAAGCAGGCTGGGGAGTGATGTGCAACAAGGCTTAGAAGATAGGCTGTGGTCGGGACTTTAAAAGCTACATGTTGTTCTTCAGTCACATCTGACTATTTGTGATCACATTTGGGATTTTCATGGCAAAGATACTGTAGTGGTTTGCCATTTCCTTCTCCAGCTCATTTTATAGATAAGGAAACTGAGGCAAACAAGGTAAAATGACTTAACCAGAATCACACTGCTAGTAAGTATCTGAGGTTACATTTGAATTCAGGAAGATGAGTCTTGTTGTGTTTTACCCTCGAGGTGACAGTAGGCTACTAGAGTTTATTGAATAGGAACCTGAGATATTAAGTTTGGCAACAGTGTGGATGATGGATGGATGGAATGGAGAAAGGCTTAAATCAGGGAAACCAATTAGGAAGTTTTTGCAACAATCTAGGTAAGAAGCAAAAGGTTCTGAACTGGTGGTGGCTATAATGGTAATAGTAATTTGAAGATCTTCCCTGCTCCTTAAAAAGCTTAAGGGAATTTGAAGATCTTCCCTGCCCCCTAATAGGCTGAATGTAAACACACGGAGCCATGGTGGGAGGAGTTTGCTGAAAGGTGGAGGAGAGCCCACAGAAAGCTGAGAGTCAGAGCAGCTGGATGGTGGGAGAGAGAGGATATGTAGCCAAGGAGAAAGCTAGGCTTGTAAATGTTTGCTCCCTGCTGTGCTATGGTGTATAAACTTTGTTGCTATGTTGGATTCAGTTTCCTGGTGTTGGGATCTGGCTATCTGGTGCATAAATAACTGTTTTGCTTCTGTCTTCTCTATGGAAAGTCTATTATATTTTGTGATTGAGAACTATGCTGGCATATTCACAGACACCATTGGCACTGTGAATATTGCATTGGCACTACAATGGCAAAAAATGCCATAGAGCTATAAATGACAAGATTTGGTAACTTATTTGATATGTGTGGGTAAGGAGAGTAGGGAGTTCTGACCCTAGGAGATTAGTAGAATGGTGGTGCCTTCAAAAGAAAGGGTAATTTGAAAGAGGGGTGAGATTAGAAGGAAATATCATGAGTTCTGTTTGGACATAATGAATTTGAAATATCTCTGAGGAATCTAGTTTGAAATGTCCAATAGGCAGATGGTAATAGAGTTCTAAAGCTCAGGGAAAAGATGCAACTGGAGATATAGGATCTGTGAAACCTTAGCACTGAGGTGGGTAATTTAACTCATGGGAACTTAGGAAGTTGGGGAAAGGTGGGGAGGAGAAGGTAACATTAGCATGGAAGCTGAAGTCCCCTGATATGAGGGCAGGAGTTGAGAAAAAGAGAAAGAAAAGCATTCAGGTACAGAAATCTTTGAGAAAGGAGAGAAAATAGCCTTGGGGCTGCTTTATGAACAGCCACTATAACCTGAACTACGTAGAATTTTTATTAAGTGAATTTCAGAATGACTAGGAGTATTCCAGATTCCCCTATAGGACTACTGGGTCAAGGGCATGAATAAAGGTATAGCTGGTGCTGGAGAGGATAGACACAAAAAGTATTGTTAGAGTAGAAGGCTCTGGGAGAAAGGGAAGTCAGGTCTCATTGAGGGTTAGTAGATAGAAGGAGTGCTAGAGAAAAAGGTCTAGAATGGAAACAAAGTTTATTCATTATAGAACTGGAATTACAGAGGGCACAGTGGAAGATATGGGCAGAGCTGGAGTGGGAAATGGATGGGTAGGGTTGAAGAAAATGGAAATGAGAAAAAAAGAGGTGGGAATTTGGAAAAATTTGCTCTTATGTGGCTAGTGACTAGTTAATATAGGAACAAAAATACCACAGATTTAGAGTTGTAAGAGACCTTGGAGATTATTGAATATAAGCTGTTCATTTTACAGATGAGGAAACTAAGACCCAAAGAGGTCAAATAATTTGTCCTAAGTTATACAACTACTAAGTGTCTGAGGAGACATTTGAACTGAGGTCTTCTTGACTCGAAATCTACTACTCTATCTACTACACAAGTGGTAGAAGATTGTTAGCCATTAAGAAGGACTAGGAGTATAGCACTGTAGTCAATTCTGCTTACTCTTCTTGGGAAGAAAAGGTGTATGTATATGTGTACAGGGGAGTGGGCCAGCAGAGGGGGATGGGAGGTTGGAAAGAGAAGGGCATGCTGCACCAAATCCCAGAATTGAACTGAGGTCTGTGCTGAACAATATGAGGGATACAAAAACCAAAATCATATACAGCCCCTGTACACTAAAACTTAATAGTTGAGTGGGGAAGATAAGACCTATATATATATAAAAAAGAGAGCAATACAAGACATCTTATCAAATGTCATGTATGCTGTGATAGAAAGAGCAGATCAGTCAAAAGACCTGGGTACAAATCCTAACTAGTTCACTTAGTTACTAGCCAAATGACTTCAGGCAGGGAAGAATGTCTCTAGTCTAGTGCCCCAGGGGGTCTGTGCTATTTAAGACTTTCATCAGTGACTTTTAAAGTTATAGATGACCCACTTATTAAATCTGCATATGACACAAAGTTATAAAGGATAGCTAATACAATTAGATGATAGGATCAGGTTCTAAAAAGATCTGGACAGACTTAGAATATTAGGTCAAACTAAATAGGATAAAATTTAATAGGGATAAACAGGGAATCAAATACTTTGAGAAAACATGGCCAGAGAGCAATTTGTTAGATACCTAGGGGTTTTAGTGAATTGTAAGCTCAATATGAGTTAATAATATAGTACAATAGCCATGAAAGCTAATATAAGTCTTGGAATTTCTTGGAACCTCAAGACACAAACTTTCAGAACCTGTTTCCTCATCTGTGAAATGGGTATGATAATACCTGCAGCACTTATCTACCTAATTGTTACAAGGATCAGATTTGATAATATGTGTTAAATTTTTTTGTATACAAAGAATTAGATATAGATTCTTTGTGAACTGATCAGCCTCTTCTCCCAATGTAAAGATCTTAAGTTGGACCTTCTCCTGAATGTGGCTTCCCGGTGCACATTCCACTCTTGGATACTGCTGGTTGGCCACTCTGATGCTAGGTCCTTATACCAGAACCTTGCTGGCTGAGACGGCAGTGCCTCCTCAATTTCAAGATCTTATTACTAGTGTTTCTGTTTACTTTTCTAAGTGCATGATTAGTCCGTTACTCATTGTGTGTGTGTGGATCTCTGGCATCTTTATATCGTCACTATATGCCATTGCTGGGTAATGGCAATAATTCCCGGTCCTCACCCTCAAGGGACTTCTAGATGGGTCTTTGGCTCCCATGCCTTTGCACTGACTAACCACCATGCCTAGAATATTCTCTCTCTATACCTCCACCTCTTTGATTCCCAGGCTTCCTGCAGACTCAGTTCAAACCCCATCTATCTTGATTCCCCCAGTTGCCAGTGCTATCTTCTTTTAGACTACTTTCCATTTACTCTCTATTTCAATTGTCTATACCCAGTCATGTATTTGTCACTGCCCCCATTAGAAGGTATACTCTTTCAAGAAGGCAGAGTAGAGGCTGGAAGTTACCTGAACTCTCCAAGCAATTTTAAAATAATTCCTCGAATCTAAATCTGGAGTGGCAGAGTCAACAAAAGGTAAGGGCAAAACAATTTTCTAGCTCAAGACAAAAAAGGAGTTTAGAGTCTGGCAGGAAAGGTCTGTGTCACCAGGGTGGTATTTGGACCAGTAATGAAGGATAGGCAGCAATATGACGCAGGACTTGGAGGCAGCTGCAATAGCAGCAGCAGCTTTGGGAGCTTTTAGCCCACAGACAGTAAGGGGGGCAGACAACTGATCAGAAGGAGATTATAGGGGACATTTTGCTGGTGCAGGGTCCAGGATATTGCCTAGATATCGTTCTGGGTCACAAGGGGGAAGAAGGTTGGCCACAGAGGAGCAAAGGTCCTGGTCACAGGTACAGGGCAGATAAGAGTGCTTGTGGTCACTAACAAGGGAGTAGGGGCCCTGGTCACAGTTCCAAGGTAGAAAGGAGAACTAGTGCTTATGGCTGCAGAAGAGTAGGGGACCTACTCAATTCCAGGGCCAAGAGGAATGCTAGCACCTGTAGCTATAGGGGAATAAAGTCCCTTTCTGGGTAGAAACCAGAGTGCAGGTCAGGAGAGTAGCGACCACTTAGATCATACCACCATGGAAGCAATGAAAACTTATAGACCCCCAGAAGTAACTCTGGAAACAGCAGCAAGAAAAACCTGAAGCTTGGGATATTGTCCAAACCATTCCAGGAGGAAAGCCCAACTCTAATATAGTTAAAAGTCAAGAAATAAGTTAGAAAAATGAGCAAACAACAAAAGAGAACCTGACCATAAAAAGTTACTATGGTGACAGGGAAGATACAAACTCAGAAGAAGACAATGAAGTCAAAACAACTACAAGCAAAGTCTCAAAGAAAAGTATGAATTTGGAACAAGCCCAATAAGAATTCCTGGAAAGGCTCAAAAAAGATTTTCAAAATCAAGTAAGAAAGGTACAAGAAAAACTGGGGAAAGAAATGACAGTAATGTAAAACAATCATGAAAAGAGCATCAACAACTTGGTAAAAGAGGCCAAAAAATACTGCAGAAAATAATATCTTAAAAAACAAAATTGGCTAAAATGGTAAAAGAGGCGCAAAAATCCACTAAAAAGAACTCATTAACAAGTAGAATTGACCAAATAGAAAAAGTTACAAAAGCTTATTGAAGAAATTCCTTAAAAATTAGAATTAAGCAAGTGGAAGCTAATAAGCTAATACTCTATGAGATATCAAAAAAGAATAAAGCAAAATCAAAAGAATGAGAAAAGAGAAGAAAATGTGAAATATCTCATTAGAAAAATAATTGACATGGAAAATAGATGAAGAAAAGAAAATTTAAGAATTATTAGACTACATGAAAGTCATGATAAAAGAGCCTAGACATCTTTCAAAAAATTATCAAGAAAAACTTTCTTAATATTCAAAACCCGGAGGGTAAACTAGAAACCAAAAGAACCAACCAATTACCTCCTAAAAGAGACTCCCAAATGAAAACTCATAGGAGTATTATAGTCAAATTCCAGAGCTCCAAGAGAAAAAAAATACTGTAAGCAGCTGGAAAGAAACAACTGAAATATTGCGGAACCACAGTCACAAGATGTAGCAGCTTCCACAATAAAGGATCAGAGGGCATGTTGTACAATATTCCAGGAGGCAAAAGTACTAGGACTCCAACCAAGAACAATCTACCCATCAAAACTGGGTATAACCCTTCAGGTGGAAAATATAGACATTTGATAAAATAGACTTTCAAGCATTTCTGATGAAAAGAACAGAGTTTAATAGAAAAACTGATTTTCAAAAAGAAGGTTCAAGAGAAGCATGAAAAGGTAGTCAGGAAAAAGAAATCAAAAGGAATTCAACAAAGGTTAAACTGTTTACATTCCTATATGGGAAGATGATACTTATACCTCCTAAGAACTTTCTAATTATTAGGGCAGTGAGAATGAGTATATACAGATAGAGCAAACAGGTATGGGTTGATGATGATGGGATGATTTTAAAAAAATAAAATGAAGATGCACTGGGAGAAAGGTGTAAGGGAGAGGGAGAATGGGTAAAATTATCTCACATAAAAGAGTCACAAAGGGAAGTGCTGTTATAGAGGAAGGAGAAATGTGTGTGTGAGAGGGGGAGAACAGGCAACACTCTCATCAGAATTGGTTCAAAGCATACACATTCATTTGAGTATAGAAGTCTATCTTACTCTAGAGGGAAGGAGGAGAAGGGGTTAACAGAAGAGATGGCAGATTGAGGGAGGCAGTGGTCTTAAGCAAAGCAAAACAGATTTTTGAAGGAGGGAGAGAGAGAGAGACAGAGAGAGAGGGAGAGAGATGGAAAAAATAAGATGAAGGGAAATCTACAGTAATCAAAACCATGAATGTGAATGAGATAAACTCACAAATAAAATGGAAGTAGATAGCTAAATGGATTAAAAAACAGAATCCGACAATATTTTCTATACAAGTAACACACTGGAAACAGAGAAACATACACAGTAAAAATAATAAACTGTAGCAGAAACTATTATTCAACTAACGTTTAAAAAAAGGGGGGGAGAGGCAATCATGATCCCAGACAAAGCAAAAGCACAAATAGACCTATTTTAAAAAGACAAACAGGGAAGCTACATTTTGCTAAATGGCACAATAAACAATGAAGTAATATCAGTACTAAACATAGCTGCATTAAATGGAATAGCATCCACATTCTGAAAGGAAAAGTTAAGAGAGTTACATGAAGAAACAGTAAATTTTACTAGTGGGGTCAGGTATGAGACAACAGTCAATGGTATAGCAATCTACTATTTGATTAACTCAAAGGCTCCAGTCGCTTGCATAAGAAGTCACTACTTAACAAAAACTGCTGGGAAAACTGGAAAACAATATGGCAGAAACTAGGCACAGACCAACATCTTACACCCCATACCAAGATAAAGTCAAAATGGGCACAAGATTTAGATATAAAGACTGATACTCTAACAAAAGTAGGACAGCAAGGAATAGTGTACCTCTCAGATCTATAGAGAAGGGAAGACTTTATGACCAAATAGGAGCTAGAGAACACTGTGAAATGCAAAAATGGATTATTTTGATTACATTAAACTGAAAAGTTTTTGCACAAAAAAAGCCAATGCAACCAAGGTTAGAAGAGAAGCAGAAAGCTGGAGGACAATTTTTACAGCCAGTGTCTCTGATAAAGGCCTCATTTCTAAAATATATAGAGAACAGAGTTGATTTTTTTAAGAATACAAGTTATTCCCCAATTGATAAATGGTCAAAGGATACAAACAGGCAGTTTTCAGATGAAGAAATTAAAGCTATCTAGTCATATGAAAAAATGCTCTAAATCACTAACTGATGAGAGAAATGCAAAGCAAAACAACTCTGAGGTACCACATCACACCTATCAGATTGGCCGACATGACAAAACAGGAAAATGGTAAACGTTGGAGAAGATGTGGGAAAATTGGAATACTAATGCATTGTTAGTGGAGTTGTGAACTGATCCAACCAGAATGGAGAGCAATTTGAAACTATGACCAAAGGGCTATAAAACTGTGCATACCCTTTGACCCAGCAATACTATTTCTAGGTCTGTATCCCAAAGAGATCATAAAAATGGGAAAAGGACTCAAATGTACAAAATTATTTGTAGTAGCTCTTTGTGTGGTGGCAAAGAATTGGAAAATGAGGGGATGTCCAAAAATTGGGGAATAGCTGAACAAGTTATGCTATATGAATATAATGGAATACTACTGCACTATAAGGAATGATGAGCAGGTAGACTTCAGAAAAACCTAGAAAGACTGATATGAACTGATACAGAGTGAAATGAGCAGAACCAGAACACTGTACACAGTAACAGCCACATGGTGCTGATGTTGATAGACTTAGCTTTTCTCAGCAAAGCAAGGATCTAAGACAACCCCAAAAGACTAACGATGGTAGATGCTATCCTCATCCAGGAAGAAAGAATTTTGGAGTCTGAATGGAGATGGAAGCATACTGTTTTCTCTCCTTTTTCTTTTGTTGTTTTGTTTCTTCTTGTGATTCTTCCCATTAATTCTAACTCTGCTTTACATCACAATGAATGTGAAAATGTTTAATATGAATGTATAAGTAGAGCCTATATCAACATCTAAGGAAGGGGGTAGGGGAGGGTGGGAGAGAAAATTCAAAACTCAAAATCTTATGGAAATGAATGTTAAAAAATAAAAATTAATCAATTTTTTTAAAAGAAAAAGAAATTGAAAAAGCCATTAGTGAGATGCCTAAGAAAAACTACCCAGGACCAGATGGATTCACAAATGAATTCTACCAAACATTTAAAGAACAATTAATTCCAATACTATACAAATTATTGGGGGAAATAGGCAGAGTCCTACCAAATTTTTTTTATGAAACAAATTTGGTTTCCCTAATGAATATTGATGCGAAAATCTTTTTTTGTTGTTTGTTTGTTTTTTGGGGGGGGGGTTGGGGTTTTTTTGAGATTTCTTTTTTTTTTATTTAAATTGATTTGTTTATTTACTTTTAGTTTGCAAGATTCAGTTCCAGAGTTCCTTGAGTTTCAAGTTTTCTCCCCTCCCTCTTCCCTCCCTCCCACCCATGGTGGCATGCAGTCAGGTATAGAATCTGCAAATACTTTCACACTGGACATTAGTCTGCTTGTATAGAAGGGTTGTAACCAATGGAGTGGACAATGGGAAAAAGGAAACAAAACCAAACATGGAAAAGAGCAACAGCATGTATTGCTTCAGTCTCCATTTAACCTCTA
>CM053584.1:188284372-188311697 GCA_028627135.1 Pseudochirops cupreus | reverse complement strand
TTTTTCCTGGTTCTGCTCTTCTCACTCAGCATCAGTTCGTATAAGCCTCTCCAGGTAAATATGAAGTCTGTCTGCTCCTCATTTCTTATAGCACAATAGTATTCCATTACATTCATATACCACAACTTGTTTATCCATTCCCCAATTGATGGGCATCCCCTTAATTTCCAGTTTTTTGCCACCACAAAGAGAGCTGCAATAAATATTTCTGTATGATTTTCTATGATTTCTTTGCGATACGACCCCAGAAGTGGTATTACTGGGTCAAAGGGTATGATGAAAAAATCTTAAATAAAATACTAGCAAGGATATTACAGCACTATTTCACAAAGATCATACACTATGACCAGTGGAGTGTAGGGCTGCTTCTATATTAGAAAAACTATCAGCATAATTGACCATATCAAAACTAAAACCAACAAAAATCATATGATTATCTCAACAGATGCAGAAAAAGCTCCTAACAAAATACAACACTCATTTCTATTAAAAATACTAGTAAGCATAGGAACAAATGGAACTTCCCATAAAATGATAAATAGTATCTATCTAAAACTAAGAGCAAGTATTATTTGTAATGGAGATAAGCTAGAAGCCTTCTATAAAGCCAAACATGAGCAGCTTTTCAGAAGAATGCTACTGTTAACCACTTTTAAGGTTCTGATTACACAGTATAGTGAACATTCTATTTATTCCAAAACAAATCAAAGCAAAACATTCACAGAAATCAAGGTACAGCATTCACAATATTACAACTTTTCACAGATAATCAAAATACAGCATTCACGACAACTTATCACAGAAAATGGCCACGTATTTTCCACTACAGTGGTCACAGAGTTTTGAACAAAGAACAATCATTTAGTAACTCGAGCATTCACGAAATCCTTAATTCAATCACAAAGTACAATAGTCAAAGTTTTCCACTCATGGGGCATACTACGTTACAAATCAATTACTTATTCAGTCATCAACTACTAAGTACAATCATTCAGTCAATCAATCATCCTTCATTATTCACTATTCAACCATCAGAAAATACACAGATCCTCTACCCCTAGGTCACTAATAAATTATAATCTTCTTAGTCAGTACACAGCATCCAAGTAAAGTCTTCTTTCAGCTTGACTTGGGGTGGTTTCTCTGGTTCCCTGGATCCCCTTCCACGTTCCCAGATCCCACCTGGATTCACCGAACTGTCACCTGGGTTCAAAGGCAGACAGCTCCCAGGTCCTTGTCCAGCTCTCCATGTAGTCTGTTCCACATTGAAGCTCACGGTGTCCAGTCCATCTCAAATCCTTCACAGCCTCTGTTCCCCAGAAGTCAGAGCTTAACAAAGCCACAAACAGACAGTCTCAGCATCCCAGTCAAGCTTCCTCAGTCCTTTGGCAGCTTGGCTGGCCCTCGGACCCAGAAGAAGTTTCAGCTGGCTCCCAGAATCAAAATCACTTCATTCAGGTTTTCAAAATCAAAACCATTCTCTTCAACCTGGGGCTAGGGGTAGAGGGCTTTCTCTTCAGCCTCCTCTCGGCAGCAACTTCTGCCTCCAGATCCTTGTCCCAAGAAATTCTGACCATCCTTCTCTGGGGCTTTTCCTTATATACACACAGCATCACCTGCTTCCTGTTTCAGCCAACCCCTTCCTGTTACATCAGGAACAGGGGTTAATACCTTCTGTTTCTTTCACATTAGCTTGATTAATTACTAAGTGCTAAGTATCTGCTTACTTGCCAATACAAAGGAGTCTTCAAATTCAAATTATATTACCATTATACCTTCCCCATAGAGAAGTTAAGCAAGAATGCTCATTATTACCACTATTATACAATATTGTATTAGAAATGCAATAAGACAGGAAAAAGAAATTAAAAGAATTAGAATAGGAAATTATGTTAACAAAATTACCACTCTCCACAGATGATATAATGGTTTACTTAGATAATTCTAGACAATCAATTAAAAATCTAGTTGAAATATTTAACTTTAGCAAAATTGCAGGATATAAAATAAACCCACATAAATCATCAGCATTTCTATATACTACCAACAAAGTCCAGCAGCAAGAGACAGAAAGAGAAATTCCATTTAAAATAACTGCAGACAATGTAAACAACTTTTGATTCTTCCTGGCAAGACAAACCCAGGAACTACATGAAGACAAAAAAATAATTCACATAAATAAGGTCAGATCTAAACAATTAGAGAAATATTAATTGTTTGTGGGTAGGTTGAGCCAATATAATAAAAATGACAATTTTATCCAAATTAATTTACTTACTTAGTGCCATTACCAAATTACCAAAACACTATTTTATAGAGCTAGAAAAATCATAACAAAATTCATTTAGAAGAACAAAAGGTCAAAAATATCAAACGAATCCATGAAAAAACTGAAGGAACATGGCTTAGCAACACTAGATCTCAAACTATATTATGAAGTGGTAATCATCAAAGTCTGGTAATGGCTGAAAAACAGAGTGGTAGATCAATGGAACAGATTAGGTATATAATACAGACTCACTATCTGACAAGAACTGCCGGGAAAACCGGAAAGCAGTTTGGCAGAAACTAGGTATAGACCTACATCTCACACCATATATCAAGATAACAACTGAGAGCTGGATAAGAGTTGAGACAAAAGACTGTTCAATTTACCATCACAAATGTGGGACCTGTGAACTGATTCAGCTATTATGGAGAGCAATTTGGAACTACGCTGAAAGGGCTATAAAACTGCACATACCCTTTTGACCCAGCAATACCACTACTAGGTTTGTATCCCAAAGTCATAAAAAAAAAGAAGGAAAAGAACCTACAAAAATATTTATAGCTGTTCTTTGTGGGAGTGGCAAACAATTGGAAATTGAGGGGATGCCAATCAATTGGGGAATGGCTGAACAAGTTGTGGCATATGATTGTGATGGAATACTTCTGTGTTACAAGAAATGACAAGAAGGACAGTTTCAAAAAAACTTTGGGAAGACTTGCATGAACTGATGCAAAGTGAAGTGAGCAGAACTGGGAGCACAGTAACAGCACAACCGCACAACAAACAACTGGAAAATGACTTAGTGATTCTCAACAATACAACGCTTTAAGACAATTCTGAAGGACTTATGACGAAAAATGATATCCACCTTCACAGAAAGAACTGAGGAAGTCCAATTGCATATCCAAGCATACTTTTTTAAACTTTATCTTCCTTGTTTTTTCTCTTTTGGTCTGTTTTCTTCTGCAGCACTATTAATAGAGAAATATGTTTTGCATCAAATTGTTTGCCTTCTCAATGAAAGGGGGAGAGAATTTGGAACTCAAATTTTTAAAAAATGAATGTTAAAATTGTTTTTACCTGTAATTGGGGAAAAAAAAAAAAGCAAAACTGAGACACTAATGCACCCTTGGTGGAGTTGTGAACTGATCTAACCATTCTGGGGAGCAATCTGAAATTATGTCCAAAAGGCTAAAAAACTGTGCCTACTCTTTTGACTCAGCATCCAAAAAAGATCAAAGAAAAAGAAAAAGGACCTATATGTACAAAAATATTTATAGCACCCTTTTTGTGGTGGCAAAGAACTGGAAACTGAGGAGATCCAAGTCAGTTCTGAAGGACTTTGACAAAAAATACTATCCACATACAAAGAACTCAGGCATATAGAAACACACTTTTTAAACTTTTCTTATTTTTCTTGTTGGTTTTTTTTTTGGTTCTGTGTTTTCTTTTGTAGCATGGCTAAAATGGAAATGTATTTTGCATAATTTCATGTGTAAAATATATACAAAATTGCTTGCCTTCTCAAGGAAGTGGGAGGGCATAGAAGGAGGGAAAGAATTTGGAAATCAAAATTTTAGAAAACATTAAATTTTTTGCATGTAATTGATCAAAAAATAAAACAAAATAAAAGGCTTAAAAAATCAACAACAAAAGAAAAGAGTATATAGCTACCATGTCAAAACAAGAAAAGATTTAAAAAGTTACAAAATTTTGAGCTCAAAGTCAAGACTGAAATTCTTCTGAATGAGACCTGTCCTCAACCACTATTATTGAGCACAGAATGGCTATGGAAATTATCTTTTGCTGCAACTTGTTTCTTACTGAATTCAATCTGAATTTACAAGACAATACCATGCTTATGAGAAAAATTTATACTGTAACAAAATCAGACAACTAATTTTTTTCTGCATCACAAGTAATGTCATGCTGTTTCATACACTTCCTGTGGTTCCAAAAATCAAAATAAGATCTCCATTCCCAAACAAATTTGCAAATTAGAGTTCCAAGATTTTGTGGACTTTGATGCAAGTATGAAAGAAATTTCCATATTTTGAAATCAATCTAACTGTGAAATTGAGGAGCTTTCACCTAACCTTCATTTGGAAGTTGTTAATCTGCAATGCACATGCTAAAAGGCAAATATCAAGAGACATTTACTAAGGACCTAACAGTATAAATGCCTTCCAAATGAGTAATATGCTCAAATAAAATCATATGCTCATGTACTGATACTGGTATTTTGCAGTGTGAAAAGAAATTTTTACATATGAAATAGGTAAAATTTGATGATAGATCGACCTTAACTGATGAACATTTGCAATCAATTTTGATGAAAGGAATACTATCTTTGATTAAGCAAAATGTTATCCCCCACAAAAAATTCATTCATTTCATTAAGATCTATATTAGAAAAATATACTTTTATCATCATTATTATTTGACTGTCAAAAAAATTGTGGGGGTAAAAAAGATGTACATTCCTTGAGGTCAGATAGTGTTTTTGCCCTTTTTTTAAAAGCACTTAATAAATGCTTGTTGCCTGATGTCAGTCAGACTGATGACTTGTTGAGAGACAGAACAGATAGAAGAAAGACAAAAATACAACACAGAATATTCTAAGTGGAACTGATAGGTACTAGAAGGCAGAATTTATACTTGCTATCTCTACTTCCTCAGCAATGACTAGGGCCTAAGTCCTAAGCTCTACCCTCAACCACTTGCATGCAATGTGGTATGTATTTCCCTCATTCTGTTGAAACAGTTCTCTCCAAAGTTATCACTGCCCTCCTATATAACTTCATCCTTGTCAGATAAAGAGTCTAGCACTATAGGGAGTCCTGCTTCCACAGATATTGCCATACAAGGAGTTTCCTAAGGGATACAATGTTAGCAAGCAGAAACTTGCAACAATGATGGTCAGAGCCCCTATTTCTAGGAAAGTAGGAGGCTTGAAACCTTGAAAAGTACAGACTTCAGAGTTTATCCCCAGTCACTGCGACCTAACTACTGCACATGCCTAATAACCTTCATGCAACTTACATGCCCATGCATAGATTATCCCTCCATTATCTGAACACAGGATCGATGTTGACCCATGTTCGCGAGTGGGTAACAGATCAAGGAGCAATATGTAATGGGAGGGTTAGAAAGATAGTAACCCAGAAGAGCTGGGAGCAATCCCAGCTCTGAAGGAAGAGACCAGGAAGAACTAACCCCATTAAAAGCTTAGCTTGACTTCTATATGGTGTGTGTGTGTGTGTGTATCCCTACAGGGTGCCATTTGCCCACTTCCTGCAAGCACTATAATAAATGCTTCCTTCACTCACTTCAGTTTCAGTTTGTTCCTTAAGGGAGGGCAGAACTCTACATGCCATGCTCTGAGGGGAGCAGTGAGCTCAGGCAGCACACTCAGGCTACCAACGAGTGACTGAACCCTGTTTCTGATAATCCTCCTTGATCTTTCCCTAGCATTCAATCTTTCAGAATTTTTCTTCTCTGGTATTCCATAATACCATTCTCTCCTCATTTTCTTTTCACCTGTTGTGCTGCTTCTATTCAGGACTCATTCCTGGAGCATTTGCATAAGTCTATCCTCATTGGTAGAAAGAAATGAATCCATGGTGCATGACTGTGTGAAGGATACAGCTGGCACAAAAACTTCTGAAATGAGAAACATTCTCTTTCTCAAATATATTTATCCAGCTGTAACTTCTCTGTTGACCTCTACTCTCACATCTTGAACTGCCTCTCAGACATCTTGAAATCAATGCCCCACAGATATCTTAAATTCATCTATCCAAAACTACATGTATTACTTTCCCTCTTATACTGTCCCTTCTTCCTAATTTCCCTATTACCAGTGACCATTCTCCCAGTCACCTAAGTTCACAACCAACATGTCGTCCTTGACTCCTCATTCTCTTTTACTTCCATACCCCACATCCAATCTGCTGCAAAAGCCTTTTACATCTGTAGTAGCTCTTGCATACATCCTCCTTTTCTTCTTTGACACAGGTACAGGCCATCATGACCTTATGCCTGGAATATTGCAATAGCCTGATGATTCTTCTAGCTGCCATAATTCTCTACTCCCTTCAGCCTATCCTCCACTCAGCTGTGAAATTAATCTTTCAATTAGTCAGCCCCACCATGTCACTCACTCTCACACACACACACACACACACACACACACACACACACACACTCAGTAAACTCCAGTGGCTTCTGATCACTTCTACAATCAAATGCAAAATCCTCTATTGTTTTTTTTTTGCCTCTTCTACCAAGCTATTAATTTTCTTTTCGTATCTCTCATTTGGTTTTTAAAGTTTTATTTTTTTTTTTTGCTCTTTCAAAAATTTCTTTTAACTCTTCTAAGAATTCTCGTTGGGCTTGTATCAAATCTGCATTTTTACTTGAGGTTTTACTTGTAGATGTTTTCAAGTCATTGTTTTCTATTTGTGTCTTGAGCTTCCCTGTCATCACAGTAACTCTTTGTGGTTACATTCTTTTGTTTGTTTGTTCATTCTAGCCTATTTCTTGACTTTGGAATTCATGTTAGCGCTGGGGTCTGCATACTTTGGAGGTGATAGGGATGTCTACCCTGAGCTTCTGTCCTTTTAAGTCCTTCTGCTGCTTTATAGCTTAATCTGGGGCCCTGCAAGTTTTCAGTACTCCCAAAGTGGTATGATCTGGGGAGAGGTCTGTTCTCTGCCCTCTTCTTCTGAGATCTCCAAGTTCCTAACACAGGTTTGTATCTGCTACTTTGTATGTGGTTGACTGCTACTGGACTAAGTCACTTTTAGACTTCTGGGAGGTTCTACAAGTTCACAGCAACTGAACTGCTAGTTTCCCTTTGGTCTGGGACTTCTGCTGTCATTAATTCCACTGCTAGACCTGAGTCATTGCTCTGCCCCAGGGATCAGAGTCACATAACTACATTTCCAGAACTTGTTCATTGCTTAGCACAGAGCTAGGGTCCACATTAGTTCACGACCATTCCTCTCCCTGGCTCTGTGACTCAAAACTGGGTAGTAGGTGACAGAGCTGCTAGATGGCATTGATTCCTTCACCCAACATTAGTTCAGGGATCCCCCAGAATTTCTTTCTTCCTTACTGCTTCCAGCCTTTCTCTGTATGTCAAATCCCTGACACATAGTAGGCACTTAATAAATATTTTATTGACTTCAAGATGGGTGTGGTTCCAGATCCTCTTTGGGACCAACTCCAGGGAGAGAAGGAAAAAAACTATGCATGACTGACTTGAAAGGGCCAGCAGGCTCCTTAGCATAGACATGATTTCCAACTCGCTTCCTTAGAGACTTTGGCAATTTCCCTTGGGTAAGATAAAGGACACTCTCTTGGTGGAAGAGACACATTATTCCTACTAACAGAAATAATTTATTTTGTGTAACTTCTGGTATATTCTTTTTTTTTTTAAGAGGGAAGGCAAGGCAATGGGGGTTAAGTGACTTGCCCAAGGTCACATAGCTAGTAAGTGTGTCACGTGTCTGAGGCTGGATTTGAACTCAGGTCCTCCTGACTCCTGGGCCAGTGCTCTATTCACTGCCCCACCAAGCTACCCCTTGGTATATTCTAATGCATAAAATCTTTATGACTTGTTTGCTACCTGTTTGGCTAAATGAGTTTATTCGCTATTCACTATTTGTGTTGGTCTTGTGTGTGTGTACCGAGGATTTGGTGAGAAGTAACCAAGCCTGAGCATGCAAGTTTGGGGAATCCCCTGTCCCTTTAAGGTATAGCAATCAGGAAAGTGGTCTGAACCTAAGAAAAAAAGTAATTTTTCTAGACTAGAAATATTTAGCATCACATAGATACAATTTTAAGTTTCTTTCATAGATCATCTCTTGATTTCCCCACCTGCTGGTGCCCACATCAAAGACATTACACACACACACACACACACACACACACACACACACACTTTGTTGTTGTTGTTGCTTTTTTTCTTTTCTTTCCTATGTCTGTGTTGTTTTCTCCCAATTGAATTTAAAATCCTTAAGGGCAGGAACTATAAAGGTAACCCCTACTCCCCACCTTGCCCCATATGCATAATCCAATTAAACAGAAATTATTAAACTATTGCAAGACATGGTGCTAGGTAACGGATAAAGAAGAAAACCATAGACTTTGACCTCAAGGTATTTATTATCTAATACAGAGGTTCCCAAATTTATTTGGCCTACTGCCCCCTGTAAAAAAAAATTACTCAGCACCACCCTGGAAATCTACTTTCTTTAACCCTTTAAATGCTTTTTAAAAAAACTTGCATCATTTTCAAAAAAATATGATTTTTTAAAAATGCATCTTAAATTTAATAATTTGTTGTAAATTTGTAAGTTTTTCCCTGCACTGAAATTCTGATGATGCAATATTGTGTTATGTAACCATATAGTATCATATTGTAAACAAGTTATTACATGCATATATTCCTGTCATCAAACTGATCTGCTGGAAGCACAGGTCTATGTCATCCCCTTATTTCATAAATTCCAGTGTCTCCCTATTACCTCCAGGATCAAATATAAAATTCTTTGTTTGATTTTTAAAGCCCTTTTTAGCTTGGTCTTTTCCTCCCCCTTCCAGTCTTCTCACACTTTACACCTCCCTCTTCAATCCAGTGACAATGGTTTCCTTGCTGTGCCTCCCACAAGATACTCTGTCTCAAAACACCAAGTATTTCTACTGTCTATCTCCCATACCTGGAATGCTCTCCTTCCTCATCTCTTAGTTTTTCTTAGCTTCCCTGAAATCTCAGCTCAAGTTTTCCTCAAGAAGCCTTTGCCAATCCTCCTTAATCTTAGTGCCTTCCCTTTGAGACTACTCCCAGTTTATTCTGTCCATTTCTCGTTTGCCCATAGTACAAACAAATGTCTCCCCTGTCAGACTGTGAGCTCCTTGAGAGAAGACTGTTTTTTGCCTGTCTTTATATCCCCAGCATTCAGCATAGTGGCCAATATATAGCAGGTACCTAATAAAGCCAGCCTATTTCACTAGCCAATAAGAAAGACACCAGGGGCAGAAGAGACTTAAGGGAACTCAAAGGGTTTAACTCTTTTCAATTCTTCCAAAAGGAACTTTATATGGCTTTAATCAGTAAAGAGTTCATTTTCTGCTTAAAGACTGATCACTAATCTAAGCAAAACTTAGGGCGGCTAAGTGACACAGTGGATAGAGTGCTGGAGGGGGATCTGAGTTCAAATCTGACCTCAGAAATTTGAAAGGTGTGTGACCCTGAGCAAGTCATTTAACCTCTGTTTGCTTCAGTTTCCTCAACTATAAAATGGGGAACCTGGAGAAGGAAGTGGCAGACTACTCCAGTCTCTTTGCCAAGAAAACAGTGAATGGGGTCACAAAGAGTCAGACACAACTAAAATCAACTTAACAACAAAAAAGCAAACTTCTGTGGTTTAGATGCTTCCTGTCTAGTTTTTCCATCTGTTTAAGTGCCAAAAATATCATGTACTATTACTTTTTGGTGATATTAAATGATCTCTGCCATTCATGAAATCGGTTATTTAAACACATGTACCAGAACATAACTATCTAAATCAGCGGCTCTCAACCTGTGGGTCATGATCCCTTTGGGGGTTGAACGACCCTTTCACAGGGGTCACAGGGGTCGCCTAAGACCATCGGAAAACACACCACTCCTCTATCCGTCTCCAGGCAGGTCCACCTACACATGAGTACTAAAGGGTGGCGGCATTAGGAAGGTTGAGAACCACTGCTCTAAATGAAGGATGGTCTTTCAAATGGACCCAAGGATGCTCTGCATGGTTCAGGCCCCGAACTGCCTTTCATGCTTTAACCTTTCCTTATTCAATAGATTTGGCTCTGAATATCTTTTGGCTATTTCCAACCCACCTCCAAAGATGAAAATTTGTCAGCACTGAATGTCATATAAAAGAAGAATCACAGGGTTTGTAGGAAAACCACCATGAATGTTCTGAGTAATATAACAACAGAGCTAGAAAGCAAGGGAGGGTAGTCTGAAGGGAACATTTCTCATTTGGATAGTTATGTTTTGCTCTGCTGGTTCCCACCCAGTTATATATCATTTTACAGTTACATCTTGTACTTTGAGATTCCTAAAGGAAAGGGATCAAAGAAATGGGCTGGGCCAAGCTTGTCTGTCCAAATGATAGAACTGTGGGAGGGAGACACAAGTGTTATTCTCTTGTGGTTCCAAAGAGAGGTGACATGAAAGTGATTTCCCACTAAGGCACAGTGGTCAGTCCTGAAGAGTGAGCGGCCTGAGTGAGGGAGTTTGGTTTTGAATGCACAAGTCTTCACAGGCAGGAAAGTCACTTCTATCCCTAGGCTTGGAACAAGAGGGTGTAAATGAGTCCACATCTTGTTCTTTCTTCTTGTTGAACAAGATGGACTGGAAAACAAATTGGCTCAGATAAAGCATATAATTAGATTAAAACCTCTTGCTCAGAGCCTTTTGGACTGAAAATAGCCCTATCCTGACTCTGGGACTTAGGTACCAGCTGGCTCACCAGCTCCTGTCTTTCCATGATGTTTTCCCACCTACATGGTTCATGTCTGGTGTTCTGGAACAAATCTGTTGTGCTCCCTGGGTCTCCATTCCATCTCCTTTCCTTGGTCCAGGACTCTAGTGCCAACAGGAACAATTAAATATCCAGCATTCCTTCTTCTTCAGGTTATGATCTCCTTATACTCCTTCCCCCTACCCAACTCAAGACTTCTAGAGGGCAGGGGGCAGAAGTTAAAACTAGAAGAGACCTTAATCCCCCTATTTTATAGATGAGAAAACTGAGATTCAGAGAAATAAATTGAATAGTCAAAATTTGCACTGGTAAGTTAGTGATAGAGCTAAGACTGGAACTTAGGTTTCTTGATTTCCAGTCCAGTATCCTTTGTACAGTTCTATCTAAATCCTGAGAACTAGTAGTTTGAGTACAACTGATTTCTAAGACTAATAATTCTAACTTGACTACAGATCAAAGTCTCACCCTAGGAAGATTCATGATCTTAAGGGCACCTGAGGGTCACTTGACCCCCTTCTGCCACCCCTTATACTAACTCCCTACTTTATACTATTCAGCATGTATATATGGGGACATTTCCATACTCTGCTGTTACTTTTACCAGAAGTCTGACTGGTAAAACTCAGATTCCTTGGTCTTGAACCCTTTTTCCATATTCTGTCAGCTCCCAGTAAACAAAGAGCTACCACTAAGCTCATCCCTTTAGACACCCAAGCATGTTTGCAGTTTTCCAGCAAAAGAGAAATAATGAATGAAACCAGAGAGAATTTCTATTACACAACCTAGATCCAGGCAGCAATATTTCACTTCTAAGATGTCACAGCTGCTTTCAGGAAGCACTACTTCTGTAGAACAGTGGCCACCTCTGATGGCCCCTGACATGATAGGAAGTGTGAGGTAACTGAAGGAGTAAAAAAATATATGGTAAGAATGAAATTAAACCTGGAGGTACTCATTCAAACATGTCTTAAATGAGCCACTCAACATTTGAAACAATGAAGTTTACTTTAGGAAATGTGAATCAAGAGATCTGGAGCCTGGATCTCCATCTGCCCCCAAATGACTTCCAAGATGCCTTTAAATGAAGATCAAAAGACATGTTGTCTCTGACAAAGCTATTCTCAAAACAGGGAACTCACTATTTCATGGGTAAGTCCACTGCACCCTTGGACAATTCTAGTTAGGAAGTTCTTCCTTAAACTGAGTAGATATCTATACCCCCCCCATAATTTCTACACATTGACTGTAGATTTGTCCTAGGGAGCTATACAAAATAAGTCAACTTCTTCTCTTTCACATGACAGCCCATGTAATATTTGGAAAAAGCTATCACATACCTCCAAAGTCTTCAGTTGTCCAAACTAAACCACATTAGGACCTCTTCATATCTCACTTTTTCCCCTTCATCTGAAAAATGGAGAAGGTAGCACCAGCTTCTTCCTACCTCATTCAGACATGAGGAGTATGAAAATACTCTAAACTCTGCTCAGTGATATACCAGTAACACTTCACTTCGGAGGTCAATTGTCAAGCAACCTCAACTCTTTGGAATACAGATAAAAACTAGAAAGAAAACAAAAAGGCCCCCTTGAGCTCTCCTTGAATCCTCCTACCTAAGGCATCTGCCTGAGGCCATAGGCCTTTCATTATGGCTCAACCCAAATCTTAAGCCCTCCTTTGTCCAGCAATTTCCCACCCTAGATCCACCCATTCCACCCTAGAACTGGCCAAGGAACTGTCAGCTCCAGGTAGCCTCCAGCAACTTCCCACCCTAAATCACTCATTACTGGAGTGTGACCTCATTGGATTCCTCCTGGAGACCCTCCCCAAACTCCTCCTCTAGACCACCCCAGATTCTTCCCACAACCTTTCTGTATATAAGACCCCATCTTCCCCCCCATGTGGTGTGAGAGCGCCATAGAATGACCTAGCACAGACTTGCTCTGGCCTGCTTACCCAATGCAATACCGAGGCTCCTTATGAGTCTACCCAATATAGCGAACTTTTAGTAAACTTTACTTTTCTTTGGCTGAGAAAAGACGAATCAAATTAATTCAGCAGGACCCAGTGTGTTGGTATTTTGGGGTCTATACCTCACCATTTTATGGTTACATTCTTCACTTCCTATACTTTTCCTGAACCCTCTGAAATCTGCCTTTCCCAAATCTACGGCACATGTCAAAATTGATCTATTTTTCTTGTCTTCTCACATGAATTCTAAGATGGAATGGTGATTTCCTCCCCTCTCTCTAAGTTGGTCTAATTTCCAATCCAGAAATGGGCTTCTTTTTATTAGTGAAAATAACACCAAACATGGTAACTCAGTAACTCCCTTTATCTGTTTCTCCATTTTTGGAAGCATGAAATGATCATTAATTCAAATTAAGAAATTTTAGCTCATCTATTTTGGGTAAAGAGAGAGTGAACTTTGGAAGAATTCCTGAAAAGTGAAATCTCTTCATAATATTATGCTTTCGTGCCATGCTAGGAGTTATTTTACTGAATTTCTCACCTACAGTACTCCTTCTTTCTGCTGATATAACAGTACACTTACATGACAATACCTTTTCTACTTGTGTCCATCATATATTCCACCATGCTTCCGCTACTCTGGTTCCTGACTTTCCTTACATAAATGCATTTTTTTAATATAGTGACTAAAATGCTGGGCCTGGAGCTGATGGGGTACAGGCTCCGAGAACCCCCTTGAACTCTGATTGAATCTTCCCATTAGATGAGGCATTTGCTGAGGTCATAACCCTTTCATTATAGCTCTGCCCAAATCCTTAATCCTCCCAAAATATCTATACCCAAATCTTCTTACCTTTAAACTAGCTACCCCTCCATTGTCTCATCTCCAGGTAGCCTCCAGCTCCTTCCCACCCTTAATCTCTCATCACTGGAATCTGACCTCATTTGACTCCTTCTGAAGACCTTCCCCAAACTCCTCCTCTAGACCACCCTTAGATTCCTCCCACAACCTTTCTGTATATAAGATCCCATCTTGCCTCCATGAAAGAACAGGAGAATTTTCTAGTGGAGACTCACTATGTCAGATGATTCTGGCCCACTTGTCCAATACAAGCATCACAGATACTGAGTCTACCCATTATGGCAAATCTCTAATAAACTTTGCTTTTCTTGGGCTGAGAGAAGACTTGAGTTGAATTCATTCAGGAGGACTCAGTATGTTGGAATTTTGGGGTCTTGAGCACCACTAATCCTATACCTCAACCTTTATGGTTCCCTGATCTCTACAGAGTCAGGAAGACCTGAACTCAAATCCAGCCTCGGAAACTTACTAGCTGTGTGACCCTGGGCAAGTCACTTTACCCTGTTTGCCTCAAGTTCCTTATCTATAAAATGAGCTGGAGGAAAAAATGGAAGAAAACCCCAAACAGGGTCATGAAGAGTCAAACAATTGAAATGACCAAACAACACTGCCCTGTCCCCACATGCCATTAATCTATACCTCCCTCTCTCCCTCCTTCCTTCCTTCCTCTATCTTTCCTTCTTTTTGTCTTTCTTTTTCTCTCTCTCTTTCTTATCTTACTACCATACCACATTCATGTTTATTTAGACATTATCTTTCTCTGGATATTTTCCAGCCTAAGAGCAGCTAGGAGGCAGAGTAGATACAATTCAAACCTGAAGTCAGGAAGACCTGAGTTCAAATCTTGCCTCAGACCCTGGGCAAATCACATTCTCAGCCAGAGTTCCTCATCTGTAGAGATAATAACAACATTTACTTCTCAACGACTGTTTATGTAAGGATAAAATATGATCATATTTGTAAAGTGCTCTGCAAAACTTAAAACACTATATAAAAAGTTAGTTTTTATTATTAATTAAATTAATATAATTAATTTCCTTTCTAAAATGTGGTACCCAGAATTAAACACAATACTGTAGGTCTCTTCTGACTCAAGCAGAGTATAACAGAAGTATAACAACTGAACCTCCCTAATCCTGGAAGTTATATCTCTCTTAATGAAGCCAGATATTACACATTAGCTTTTTTTTTTTTTTGGAGGGGGGAAGGCAGGGCAACTGGGGTTAAGTGACTTGCCCAAGGTCACATGGCTAGTAAGTGTTAAGTGTCTGAGGCTGGATTTGAACTCAGGTCCTCCTGACTCCAGGGCTGGTGCTCTATTCACCTGTGCCACCTACCCGCCCCACACATTGAATTTACAAGCATAAGATAGAGGAGGTATTATTAGGTAGCAGTTAATCTGAAAAAATATTTGGGAGGCTTAGGCTGCAAGCATGAGATGAATCAGTAGCGCAATATAGCAGTTAAAGAAAGTCAATTTTCTTTAAACCTGAGTATAATTTACTACTACATTTCACCTCACTCACTTGGCCCAATGTTCTAGTCAGTTAAAATGATTTTCAGGCTCTGACTTTTCCCATCAGGTATGTCAGTGGCACCTCCTAGCTTTGTCCCATCTGAGGATTTTGCAAACATTCCATTTATGCTTTTATAAGAGTCACTGACAAAAATGTCACATTGCACAGAGCCCAGCAGAGATCTCCTCAGGGTAAAACTTCATGAAGAGCCTCAAAAATAAATGGACGACAGACCACAGAGACAAACGGCTCTTTGGGTCTGGACACTCAGCAGGCTCCATGACTCTGATCACCTCAATGGCACTGGGCAAGTCATTTAGCTTCTCTGGGTGTCAGTTGGCTCATCTGTAAAGTGAGGGGCTTGGATAATTCAACCTTTGAGTCAATGGGATAATAATAACATGACAGCAAGAGAAGGCGACCCTAAATCTGTGGTGCTGTGGTCCTTTAAGTCCATCTAATGGTACTATCAGCATGGGGCCCAAACATCTCTGTGTTTTTTTACAAGATTACCAACAAAAACTATATTGAATGTTTTGCTAAAATCTAGGTAAACTAAATCTATAGCATTCCCTTAATCTATCAATTTAATAATCTGATCCTGCATAGCCTAGCACGAAACCACCATCCCTTTCACATCCTCTATAGTCCAGCCAAATTTACTATTTTACTATCTTGCCATATTGCACCTAGGATACTATCTCCTGCTTCTGCATCTTGCCTCCCCACCCCACCCCCGGCAACAATTACACTGTATTTATTTCTGTATATCCAGATACGTGTGCATGTTATTTCCTTCCACAGCATGTACGTTTGTTGAGGGCAAGAACTTTTCATTTTGGTCTTCATATCCCCAGCACAATGCCTGGCACAGAGCAAGCACTTAATAAATATATGCTTGATTGACTGACAGTGACCTTATCAAAAAAGGGAAATAAGTTTACTTAAGTATGACCCGTTCTCAGTTGTTCGTTACCCACCACCTTAATACTGCATTCCACTGCAAGATTTTCCTAGGAATCAAAGTCCAATTCCCTGGCCTACAATTTGCAGATTATATTACCTTTTTGTAAATCAGGACATTTCCCCTTTTTCTAGCCACATAGTACTCCTCCTTTTCTCCATGATCTTTCAAGATCACTGACAGTATCTTCATAATCACACCAGCCACTTTTTTCAGGGCCCAAGAATGTACGGGCCTGATTTGGGTCAGAGCACCTGAACGTCAAGAGCAGTTAGATATTCTCCTATTATTTCCTTACTTAAAGTATCAACTCTTTATTAGCCATTTCTGTTACATGCTCTCCAATGGAAATCATTCCCCTTGGAAGAGCAAACAGAAGGGTAAAAATGGGCCTCCTTGAATTTTTTGTAATAGGAAAGAATGGGACTTTAAATGGGTCCCCATCAAATAAGGAATGCATGAAATGAACTGTGATAGGTGAATACAATGGAATATTACCAGGCCTTAAGAAATAATGAACAGGATAGATTCAGAAAAACCTAGGAAAATATCTTTATGATATGTAGTTGATGTGTAGTTAATTGAGTAGAACCAGGAGAACAATTTGTATAAAGACTCCTACAGGAGTAGACCTGAGAGGAAAACAAATTTGAAGGGCTACCAGTCTTAGTAGCGACATGGTAGGAGGGCTGATAGGAGGTGAAGAGAGCTGCCCCACTCTGAGGATCAATCAATCAACAAGTATTGATTAATTTCCTGCTGAGACAGACACTGTACTAAGGTCCACGGAATTTGACAAAGAGAAGGACTAGTGGATGGAGTTAACACCTGGCCAACAAAAAATATTTAGGAAATAGATTTGCGTTTTCATTGTTATAGGGAACTTCCAGAACAGGTCGATGCAGATCAGCACCTTCTTTGAACCTACACGCTTAGAGATTTGCCTGGCACACTGCATTTAAGTAACTTTCCCAGGGTCATGGAACCAATATATGTCAGAGGCAGGACTTACTGCAACAGATAATAGTAACAATAGGGTCACAGATTTGGAGCTGGAAGAAAATTGAGAGCTATATAATCCAATTTCATTTTACAACTGAGGAAAATTGAGGTCATACAGCTTAAATGACTTGCTCAAGGTCACACAGGTGGCAGAGCTGGGGCAGATGTGAACAGAGTTCTAGGACTCTAAATCCAGTGTAGTGTTTCTAATACTCCAATAACAACTCACATTTTTAAAAATAGCATTTTAATGTTTATAAAGTACTTTCCTTCCCATCTCCTCAGGAAATACACAATACAAGTATTATTATCTTTATTCCACAGATAAGGAAGTTGAAGTTAAATGATTTACTCATTATTTTAAAGCAGTGGCATGTGAACTGAAATCTCTTGATTCCAAGTCCAGCACTCTATCTAACATACCTCTCTCCCCAGGTAATTTAAATGCCTATTGAAATGCAGCCATCCCTTAGGAGATTTCCTCAGCAGAACACCTGAAAATGGGTTTCCTCTTAAAGTACTAGTTCCTTAGTACTAGAGATATTCAAGTAGAGACTAGATAGTCACTTATTAACATACTGTAGAATGGATTGTCCTCTTAAACTCCTTCCACTTCCAACCTTATAGTTCAAATACCACCGGCAGAAAGCCTTCACTATTTCTTATTCATTCTCGAATGCCAGGTAGTAGTGAGTTTTCCCTCATCTCTACTCACAGCACAATGTTCATAACTCTACTATGTACTCATAATTTCTTTCGTAGCACTATGTGCACATGTCTAGATTGTAAGCTAGAGAACAGAAGCTATGCTTTTCTCAACTCGTAAAATTCTTAGTGTCTACATACCTGAAAGCAATGAACATGGTATGGTGGGTAGTCAAAAAAAAAAAAAAATCAAGTGTCAAATTGGTGTCAAACAGGTAGACAGGATTTCCATGAATAGCACATTAAAATGACCAAAGTAACAAGACCAGGGAGAGTTTCTCCAGATACTGGAGCTGTGAAGAGCTGCAGATCATAGAATACTAGAATTTCAAGAGTTTGAAGGAATATTTTCTTTTCTTTTTGGAGGGGAGAAGGCAAGGCAATTGGGGTTAAGTAGTGACTTGCCCAAGGTCGCACAATTAAGTGTCAAGTGTCTGAGGTCAAATTTGAGCTCAGGTCCTCCTGACTTCAGGGCCAGTGCTCTATTCACTGTGCCACCTAGCTACCCCTGAGTTTGAAGGAATCTTAAAGGCCATTTAGTCCAGTCCTAAGAGTAGTATATAACAGCGACATTATGAAACAGAGCTCAAAGCAAAAATTTTAAAATATGAGAAAACAGAGGTTAGGGATCTAAGCTCAAAAGGGAAAAGAAAAATTAGACCCAACACTCTCTGAGTTAATGCACGATAGCCATGAACTTATGAAAGTAACATGCAGACACTCCAAAACCTTATTAAAACCATTAATTTTCAACTTCTTCTCCCATCCAGTACCTATATAGGGGATAGAGAGCTAGCCTCTGAGCTAGGACCTAGACCTGGGTTCACATCTCTCTGACACATTGGCTACATGATCCTGGGCTAGTCATGT
The DNA here is from genome assembly GCA_028627135.1 of Pseudochirops cupreus. NCBI lineage: Eukaryota > Metazoa > Chordata > Mammalia > Diprotodontia > Pseudocheiridae > Pseudochirops > Pseudochirops cupreus. The sequence goes on along the minus strand of CM053584.1, from coordinate 188,292,997 downwards.
AACCTTTCAATGCTCTAGATCTTTACTGGTAGGAATTTCTTCATCTGTGAGTTCCATATATTAATACAACCACAGATCTGGTTCCTAACTCTCTCCCTCCCACCTATCACACCTTTTATCAGTGCTTCTCTCTTTTCCCACTTCAGCATAGGGGGGTGAGAATAGTAGGAGCTGGGCTATGAACTCAAAAACCAGGAAAATGGATGCTTGGATTATCAGTCACTTCAGATTACAGGACAGACTTTACCAATGATTCTCGATTCAATTTTCTAGTTGGCATCTCCCTTAGCTGAGCACATTTATAATAAATACTCAGAGCCAAGTGACAAATTCCAAGGAGACAAGTTGCTGCTTTTCCTGGCACTGATGGAAAACATTCATGTCTCTGTGAAGGAATGTCTGGTGAGGAAATGGGACATCTCCCACTGGCAGTTGTGGATGGAGGTGGGAAGAAGCCCAGTCATAGTTTGGGTCTGGGGAACATCTTGAATTGTTTACACTACAATTCTAAACATCTCACTGTCTCAAGTATCTGGTGAATTCCTAATCACTTGCATGTATGTTTTCCTTCATGCTACTCCTCAAAATGAAGCCTTCTTGATGTAACCCATTATAATAGAGAATAATGAACTGGGAATCCGGATACCACGGTTCATAAGCTAATTTATCATTTGACCTTGAACAAGTCACTTAACTCTTCTGAGCCTCAGTTTTCTTATCTTTAAAATGAGGAAGCTAGACCAGACAATTCCTTTCAGATCCAAAATTCTATGATACCTTTTCAAGTTTTCGCTGTCAGAAACAAAAGTCTTGTTTTGCTCAACCAACCAAAGCAATCAACAATTCGGCTAAATATATTTCTTTAGCAATCTTGACAAAATTCCTTTTCTTTCTGTAAATCTTACAACACTTTAAGAAAAATCCCTGAAGGATATTCACAGAATGTTTGCAAATGACACCTGCAAACTATTCTCCAAAAAGAGAAGAGAAGCTTTTCCCCCCTTGAGGTCAATGGCTGTCTGCCCCACTCTGTAAACTTAGCTATCAACTCTTGTTAAAGAATAGGTACTTCTAGTTTTTCCTTTGAAATGTCAACAAAAGATTAGAATAGAGGTGGGCACATTCTATCAACTTTCCATGATATCCATCCACCTTCTGCTCACATCCCACCCATCCATTTTATCTTTAAGGACAGTCTGCACAACCAAAATAATAGAAAGTTGGACTTGGAAAGGTCCTTTGACATCACCTAGTCTAGAATCCTCATTTAAATAAATGAAGAACTGAGTCCCAGAGAGAGGGAAGTGAAGGCCAACATCAGAGATGCTTAGTGACAAAGCCAACTAGACTAGGACACAGATTCCATTCACAATTAAAATTTCCTATCATTTCAGTCAAAAACCATAATGTTTATCAAGTGTCATGCACTCTACTAAGTAGTAGTACACAAAGATAAAAAATGCCAGTGCCTTTTGTAAAGAGCTTATAGTCTAGTAGGGTAACCTGTGGTACAATTTAGAAAATAATTAGGTCAGAGTGAATTAAGAAATTTAAGAAGAGGAGGATAATTTCTAGTTAGAGGGAATCAAGGAAGGCTACATGGAAGAGATAGCACTTGAACTAGGCTCCAAAGTAGAGAGAAAGATTGTACAAAAAGGTGGGAGCAGGTATTCCAAGTATGATTGCAAGCAGAGGAATGGTGCATGCACAGAGGTAGAAGAGGGGAGTACAAATAAAAACTCTTTTCCTGCCAGAGAAAAATGACTAGAATTTGCCAAATTTGAATACTAGAGAAGTAGTGAATCACTCCAAAGTCTACCTTTGTGACTGAAAAATGCTGAGAATTATGTTCCACTTGCCTTCTTACTGTTGATGCAACAAACATTAACAGTGTACTAATACAAAGTTTTGCATAAGATATTGTTTTCTGTCCTTTTGGAACTTAGGGAAGAAAAAACTGTCTCAAGTTTCTTCTCTATTCCCTTGCCTGCAACTTAAAGCAAGGGGGGAAAAAAGCAAGGGAGCAAAGAAAATAGATGCTCTTCAAAGTAGATTATCAGCCTCTGACTCAGTGATTCCAAACCCCATACTTTGGGATACCCCAGAATGGCTCCAGTTATCATGAGGAATATTATCAAATTCTTTAAATGAAATGTACTATTCTTTGATTTTACTTTTTAGAAATATGTTACACAAACACTTTAGGAGTATATGATGGAGATATGTTATGAAATCAAAGAAGTTACTGCATTTCCGTAATGCAGAAAGCCTGACCCCATGTGATGGACAGCAAGGGAGGCAGTGTGCTCTGACGCAAAGTGCAAAGGGCTTAACAGAAGGACGTCTGGCTTTAGATTCCTACTCTGACGTCTTACTAGTTTTAAAACTAAATGCAAGTGACTCTATTTCCTTAAGCCTCATTTTTCTCATCTAGGATAATAATTATACCACCTACTTCACAGTACTGTAAGAAAAGCTTTTTTAAATTTTAAAACACAACAGAATCATGAGCTATTTCCATAAGTAATGATAGTATTCTTCTAGCACCACGTGAATATCTAATATTAAAGTGCCTGAAGAAACTTGATAATCTTCTTCCCTGAACAGAATAGGCAAGATAGGTCCAAGTTAAGGTCTTTTATAAGTGATTCCCAACTTCTTTTTCAGGCTTTACCTCCCATTATTTTCTCCTCGTACACTCTGTACCATGCCAAGCTAGACTACATATTATTTCCTACATAAAACCCTTGGTTTCTCATCACAACTTTTCTCTCCCCCTACCTGGAGTGCTTTTTTTCTCCTTATCTTTCAGATTCATCTATCTGACCTTTAAATCTCAGATGAACTGCCATTTGTTTTGCAAAGTCTTCTGTGCAAGTGTGATTTGTCCTTCCTCTGGGCCCCAAGAGCTTGCATTACCTGTCTTATCGTCCTATAACATTGGTGTAATAGCAATTTCTGCTTCTGTTTTTTTTCTCCCTAGCAGTGCTAGATTTTATGCTCTTTGTGGGCAGAGTCCATATCATGTCTTCCCTTTCCTTCTACATTTCACACATGGTAGATCATAAATATTTAATGAATGAATAAATGGATAAATACTTGGAGATAACAAGATAACTAGTATAACAACTTCTTTAGGTACTTTCTTCATCTGCGACTATGTAATTCCCATCACAAGTTATAAGGATTCTGGGATTTTGCTTTCCATTTTTATCATTGCCTAGTCTGGGGGAGGGGGTTAGGAAGGGGGTAGTCTATGATTTTATGACAGATGTGCAGCCTTGAGTCCACCCATCTGCTCTTCAGCAGGGGATTCATCAATGAATGGTCTTGTGTAACTGTTTGACAGTTGCATGACATAGGGGGTAAGAAGGAAGAGGGCAAAGTTTGGCCCTGGAAAAAAGGAAAATATGCCTCCTCCATCTCATTAGAGAGGTGGGAAACTATGGGCATAGAATACTGCATATGCTGTCAAATACAGTTAACGCCAGCTGCTTTTGCTATACTTTTAAAAATGAATTTTTGATAAAATGAAAAGTTTAACGGATAAGGGAAGAGAGAGGAATATATCCAGATATCCATTCAATCTAAAAACAAAAGGCATCAATCAAATTAAATACACATTGTATTTGCATGTGTACATACATATATCTAACATACATATGCAAAAATACATATACTTATACATACATGGTCTTGGGTTGTTTTTTTTTTTAAGAAAGAAAGGAGGCTGTCAAATGCCTCAGCTCTAGGGATGTCTGCCCTCTCAGTGACACTTGTCACTTTTCCTTTCTCTCCACTAGCTTCCTCCAGTCACTAGTGAGAAGGGCTTACAAAGCCCTCTAAATATTCCGCCTCCACTGGCTCCTGTGGTCCCAGGCTTATCCCATTTGTGGGGCAGGAGTATTGGTGGCCACCTGCAAAGCTCAAGTGGAGAGACACAATGAGGTCCCTGAGAACCCAAATGCCCTTTGTGTTCCTTGGGGCATCTGAAATGCCCGGTGGTCTCCTCTGGCCTCCCAGCTTACCTCCTAGCCTGACCTTCTGCCTTGTCAATTGCTGAACAGGCCCATTGTGAGGGGGCATTGTGTTACAGGAGATGGAGAGGGAGCAGACAGAGGATATAAAGAAGAGGAAAGAGGAAGGAAAGGGAGAAGCAGGATGGAAATGAAGACGAAAAGAGGAGGAGAAGGAAGAAGACGATGAAGTAATGGAAATCATTAAGCATTTGAGCAGAACTCAAGTTTTCCTATCTAGAAGTTAGTCATGTGTGGGACCTGTTTACTTTAAAGACAGTACTAGGAAATAGAACAGAACTACACTATGAGAAGAGAGTGCCTCTGGTTTCTTGCATTCCTTCCATGGTAGAATTGTTGAGTGGGCTGAAAAGATGGACCACGATTCAAGAAATCTGAATTTATTTGTAATAATATGGTAACAATAACTTTTGTTGTTGTTGTAGAATCATTTCAGTTGTATCCAACTCTTCATGACTCTATTTGGGGTTTTATTGTCAGATATTGAAGCAGTTTTCTATTTCCTTCTCCAGCTCATTTTACAAATAAGGAAACAGAGGCAAACAGTGCCCAAGGTCACATAGCTAGCAAATGTCTGAGCATGGATTTGAACTCAGGTTTTCCTGACTCCAGGCCCAGTGTTCTATCTACTATGCCACCTAGCTGCCTGGTAATAATAATAGGATTTTATAATATTAAAACTAGAAGTGACCTTAAGTCAAAAAGCCTGTTAAGTTTACATTCATAAATTATGTTACACATTATCTCATTTGATTCCTATGCTACCATCGATACCCTGAATATTTCAGGCAATCTGTTTAATTTCTCAAAATTTTCCCATTGGTAAAAAAGGGATAACATTAGCCTCTTCCTCCTTTCATAGACAGGCACTTAATTTTCCCCTCTTCTCCTGTACAAGTAAGTTCCCTGAGCACCAAGCAAAGGAAAAGTCGTATTCAACTTTCCTCTCACATCCTCCCTCCACAAAGCTTAGGATTTGTACTTCTAAGACAATATAACCCCAAAAGGGTCAATTGCCCTATGTGCCCTACAGAACCCAGGTATCCCATAGGATAGGGGAATAGTTCAGCCACATTTTGAACTTTTTAAAATGACAGGAATACAAACAGAAAGGCTAGACAATCCCTGCTTTCAAGTAGTTCTCACTGTCACAGGAAATACCACATAGAATAGAGTTTAGCCACAAACCAGATGGAAAAGTCCAGTGGTCCTTAAAGTGTAAAGGCAAGGAAGATGGCAATTTCTAGTGCTCAAGGTGACAAATAATTCAATTTGCAGAGGAGAGATGAGGCTGATGGACATACACATCTTCTTTGGTGTTATTCTGATTGACAAAAACCCCATCTGTTTCTGATGCTATTTAACAGTGCCAAGGATGTTAGTGGGAGGAACTCTCTTTTCTGGTTCATTATTCCTTGTGGCTGCTGAGAAGGTCGGGGCAGCAACACTAAAAGAGGCAGTAAGATCTGAGTTCAAATTCCGCCTCCAATACACATTGGCTGTGTAAACCTGAGCAAGTCACTTAATCTCTTAGTGCCCTACTCAATTCTTTAAGGCAATAAGCAGCAGAGCCAGTGATGGTCTTCACTGTTAGAGGGAATACTATAAAAATATAATTCTTTTTTCTCCATTAAAGTAAAAAAATTGGAAAAGACTATTTTTATTTTAAAAACTATTTTATCTATCAATGACAATGAAGTCATCACATTTGGACTTATCCAACAATGTATAATATTTTGCATATGGAAGTAGAAATGGTACTAAAACAAAAATTGAGCAAGAAACTGAAGGACCAAACTAACAAAACACTAAGAAATTTCATGTTACAGACCACACGGTTTTGAGAACTGGAGGGACTGATCTGAAAGCTGGAAGACACCGAAAGCTTGGGAAAAATCACAGATATCACTGCTAGTCCTCCAAAAGTGCCTGAAATAATATCAATAACTGCTAATGAATGTTTCTTGAAGGAATACCAACTGATATAACTACTTTCTCAACTCTACAAACTCTTCATAAGAATAGCCTACACAAGAATTAAGGCAATTCTTGTTAAAGGTGTGAAAAGGGAAGAGCCAGTCAGGCTTTGCAAATGATGTTCTACAGCGAATCACATCTTTATAGTCACACAACTGATTGAAAAGTAGAAACTACACAGTCCCATTGTGCTTACTGTATGTCAACTATGAAAAAAGGCATTAGATTTAGTAGAACAAATTACCACCTTAAATACTTCTCCACTGCCCTTCTGTTGACCTACATATTGTGATCTAGACAACAGACCTTCAAAAAAGTAGCTTAAAAAATAAGTTAAAATCATAAAAGATTTCTAAAAATATACAACAGAGATAATACTGGTTTATGATTTTCTGATAATTACTATCAACTCAGGTGTACAATAGGGAGACAGATTCTCACCAGAGATGACCTCACGGAAGATTTTCAACATGGGGTCCAAATATAATTCCATATAGACGGTGAGGATCTCTGAATCTCCCAGTCTACCAATGACCTTGCATTATGCCTTCTAACATTATAGAGCCTCCCAGAGGAGATCTGTGGTCACTCAAAGTTTGGCTTAAATATCTACACGATAATTAAAGTGGAGAAGGATGCCTGTGGCCCACATTATAATATGAAGTTGTATGAACAGGCCATAGATCTAGGTCATCAGGATATATATACACATTGAATAAACATAACAGATGTACAAGGAACTGTACTCAGAACTGAATCAGAGGAAGGAGATTAGAGGCTCGATTTCATCTGAGAAACTGTTTAAGGTTCTCCCTGAAACAAACACCATTCTTTAAGAATTAAAGTTGCACATGGCTAATATGAAAATATGTTTTGCACAACGTTACATATATAACTGGAAACAAATTGCTTGCTTTCTTAAAGAGGGGACAGATGCAGGAGGGAAAGAGAGAATTTGGAACTCAAAATTTTTTTAAAAATAATTGTTAAAATTTTTTTGCATGTAATTGGGAGATACTTAATAAAATGAATGAAAAGAATTAAAGTTGCAGGATAACAAAAGGAAAAAGTGATTAGGCTGTAGTACATCAGCAATGAAGAATTACATATCAGAGGCCAGATTAAAGACAGCATTAAAAGGATATATCACCAAAAAGGAGGTAGGTTGGCCATGTGGTAAATGACCAACAGGAGAATAAAAGAATAGTTTTGTGGTCCAGTAGTATTCAGGAAATGCAGATCTGGAGGAAGTCTCCCACTAAGCTGAGTAGAAGATTCATGGCAGAACAAGAAAAAGAATTATACAGGATGAGAAAACATGGATATTATGGCACTCTGTCCTGCTGGAGGGAGTCACCACATCAATGAGATCTTACATCAACACAAGGATCAAAAAGAATACTATTCTTGATCTTGACTAGGTGGAGCCAAGATGGCAGCATAGAAGCAGGAAAACTCCATCAATTCCCCCCATAACCACCTCAAATACCTATGAAATATGACTGTAAACAAATGTTAGAGCTACAGAACCCACAAAGTGACAGAGAGAAACAAATCTCCCGCTGAAGGCAGCCCAGCAGGCGGACAGGAAGGGTCCATCACAAGGTGCCTGGAGCCAAGCCCAGCCCCACGTGAGCCCACAGTTTCAGCCACAGGGTGGCCCAACTAGCAGCAGTTGGAGCGGACTTTGTGAGAGCGGATCACCAGCAGCTGTGGTGTTTCCAGAATTATCAACCAATAAATGCTAAAGACATAGTAAAAAGTCAGTGTTGACTCTGTGGGAAAAGGAGGACTGAGAGTGCAGTCCAGCCACTGCCCCTGGGACAAGAAGGTGAGAAGTGGTGTAGGCACTGCGGCTGTGCAGCTGCCTCTACATGGTTGTTTCCGAGCTCCTGGCCTGCAGAGCATAGGGGGACCAAGCAAACACTCAGAGGGTAAGCGCTCCTGCTTTCACCTGCTTGGATCTGGATCACTGTCTTGGGTGGAGGTCCTAGGGTGTGTGGCCAGTGAGCCAGACCTTGTAGGGGCTGTAGAGAGGGCACCCAACTAATAGCTCCAACAGCTGAGAAACTCCCAGAAATTTGGGACAAAGCTCTCCTTTCTGGAAGCAGAGTTCTACTATGGCAAAAAAGCTCAAAAGTCAAGTAATTGAGTAGCAACATGAGCAAGCAAAGAAAGCAATGCAAGCACAGTAGTCAAACCTTAGCTCCCTTTTTGGGGACAAAAAGGATCAAAGCATGGAACCAGAAGAAGTCAACAAAGTCAAAACTCCTCCATCAAAAGTTTCCAAGAAAAATATGAATTGGTTACAGGTTATGGAGGAGCTCAAGAAGTATTTTAAAAATCAAGTAAGTAGAGGAAAAAATTTGGAATGGAAATGAAAATGATGCAAGGAAATCATGAAAAGAGAGTCAACAATCTGACTGAAGAAAATAACACCTTAAAAAAATAGACTAACTCAAATGGCAAAAGAGGCCCAAAAAGCCAATGAGGAGAAGAATGCCTTAAAAAGCCGAATTTGCCAGATGGAAAAAGCATTTCCAGAAGAGAAAAATCCCTTCAGAATTAGACTGGAGCAAATGGAAGCTAATGACTTTATGAGAAATCAAGA
>CM053584.1:188269186-188284272 GCA_028627135.1 Pseudochirops cupreus | reverse complement strand
AGAAAAATCCCTTCAGAATTAGACTGGAGCAAATGGAAGCTAATGACTTTATGAGAAATCAAGATACTATTAAACAGATCCAAACAAATGAAACAATAGAAGTCAATGTGAAATATCACATTGGAAAAACCACTCACCTGAAAAATAGATCCAGGAGAGATCATTTAAAAAGTATTGGATTACCTGAAAGCCAAGATGAAAAACAGAACCTAGAAATCATCCTTCAAGAAATTCTCAAGGAAAATTGCTCTGATATTTTAGAACCAGAGGGTAAAATAGAAATTGAAAGAATCTACTGATCACCTCTTGAAAAAGATCCCCAAAAGAAAACTCCTAGGAATATTACAGCCAAATTCCAGAGTTCTGAGGTCAAGGAGAAAATATTAAAAGCAGCAAAGAAGAAACAATTTGAATATTCTGAAAACACAATCAGGATAACACAAGATCTAGCAACATCTATATTAAGGGATCGAAGGGCTTGGAATATGATATTCCGGAGGTCAAAGGAGCTGGGATTAAAACCAAGAATCACCTACCCAGCACAACTGAGTACAATTTTTCAGGGGAAAATATGATCATTCAATGAAATAGAGGACTTTCAAGAATTCTTGATGAAAAAAACCAGAGTTGAATAGAAAATTTGACATTCAGATATAAGAAGCAAGAGAAGCATGAGAAGGTAAATAGGGAAAGGAAATCATAAGGAACTTATTAAAGTTGAACTATTTACATTCCTACATGGAAAAATGGTAATTGTAACTTATGAAACTTTCCTCAGTATAAGGATAGTTTAAGGAATTATAAACGTATATATATATATGTATACATACATATATATGTCCATATAGGAGGGTATATGTGCATATGAATACATATGTGAGTGTGTGTATATATATGAGTACAAGTATACATAGACAGAGGGCACAGGATCAATTGAATAGGAAGGGATAATATTTTAAAAATAAAACTAAGAGATGAGAGAGGAATATAATGAGAGGAGATAGGGAGTAACAGAATAGGGTAAATTATCTCATACAAAAGAGGCAAGGGAAAAAAATGTTATAATGGAGGGGAAGAACAGGAAGGCAAAAGGTCAACCTTACTCTCATTGAATCTGGCTTAAGGAAGAAATAACATACACACTAAATTGGGTATCTTACCCTACAGGAAAGTAGGGGGGAAAGGAATAAGAGGGGGATGATAGAAGGGAGGGTAGATTGGGGGGGAGGGTAGTTGGAAACACACACTTTCAAAAAGGGACAGGGTCAAAGTAGAAAACAGAAGAAGTGGGGGGGGGGCGGGATAGGATGGAGGGAAATCTAGTCAATCTTCCACTTATACCCACTATGGAAATGTGTTGCATAACTACATATGTGCAACCTATATTGAACTGCTTATCTTGCCAGTAAGGGTGGGTGATGAGGGAAGAGGGGAAAGAATCTACAATTCAAAGTTTTAAAATCAAATGTTTAAAAAAATTATTATTATTTACATGCAACTGGGAAATAAGATATACAGGCACTGGGATATGGAGATCCATCTTGCCTTACTGGAAAAATGGAGGGGGGATGGCGAAGCATATAGGAGAGAGCAGACTGGGGGAGGGGGTATGCAATGGGATCGCTGTTTTGGGGTGGTATGTAGGGGACAGATGGGGAGAAAATTTGTAACTCAAAATCTTGTGGAAATGAATGTTGTAAACTAAAAATAAACATAAATTTCTTTTTAAGTATTATTCTTAAATACTTCTTTATCACCTGGAGGGGCTCAGGAGCACAGGCTAGCAAAGATTTAGTCTAAGCTCTTGCAGGGCCTTTCCAAAGCTGGAAAGTCTTTGAGCACAGGCTGAGTGATGTAGACCTGGTACCTCTTGGTTTGGAGGAGCAGTCCAGGCATGTTAAAAGAAGTTCGGCACCACATGAGCTGCTGGTTAACATGTTTTTAGGCTACAGTAACTCTAGATCATTTTTTAACAAACTGTAGGTGAGCTACAACAAATTATGTACTCCTTAAAAAACTGTGAGTTCTTGAGATAAAATAGGAGCAAATCTCACTAATTCAAACCAAGACTGTGCTTCCTACACAATCAAGACAAGTCAACAAGCAACTGCTTTATTTTCCAGAAACTGTGCTTACCACTGGGGTTACAATGAGAGGCAAAAAACAAACAAACAAAATATGCAAACAACTACGTACAAGTAAAATATAAATTCAAGATAATCTTAGAGGGAAGGCACTAGCATTACGGAGGATCAAGAAAGGCTTCCTTTTAAAGCTAAACTCAATTTTCCTTAGCAATAACAATAATAATAGCTAGCACCTGCATAGTGCTTTCAAAAAACTTTATTTCATACTCATGACAACACTGTGAAGTAGGTGCTATTATTACCCCATTTTACAGATGAGGAAACTAAGGCTGAGTGACTTGCACAGTTAATAATAGAATCAGTATTTGAATTTGGATCTTCCTTATTCTTTATTATTATTATTTAATTTATTATTAATTTAACTTAATAATAAATTAATAAAATTAAATTATTAATTTAATAATATTATTATTATTATTCCTTATTCTAAGTCCAACATTCTATCCACAGTGTCACCTAGTTGTCTCATTATAGGGGGAAAATGGTAAGCTAAATAGGAGAATATAAACAAGATTGCAAAGGAAATATTTAACCTACTTATGGGATCAAACTACTTTCAAACAACTTGGCAACAAAAATTTAAAGATTTGAATAAAATAATATGCTTCTTAAAAATAGATCTGCAGAACATTAAAGCTAAAAGTGACCCTAGAGAAAGGACCCTCATTTATTTATTATGATAGGACTTTTATTTAGTAATACTCTGGTAGCCAATACATTTGTTGTGTTAATGAATCTATTTGAAAGCAGAAAAAACTGTGCTTCAATTCAACAAATGAAAAAGCTTTTATTAAGAGCCTCCTATGTGCAAAATACTGTGCTCACTGCATAAAAAGATAAAGATGAAATAATCCATATCTTGAAGGACTACATATTCTTAGAAAGTTCTTTAGAGTTTTCCAACAGTTTTTTCAATAATTTTCTTATTGTTCCTCAATTTGTCATGTTTTCCAGTCTTTCTCAAATGAATTTGGTTTTCAATAACTTCCATATATCTGTGATTTCAGCAACAAAGGTACTCCCTCCGATTCAACATCTATACCATTTTATCCTGTGCTACTCTTGTCCAAGTCCTGCCATAAATGCTCGACAGCTCATTGGTGGCAGGGCCCTTCCTCTGGATCTCTTGACATTGTGTGAACACCAATGGAGAATTTGAGCTCTCCAGCCAGTCTCCTTTTCTAGTCTTATATTCCTCTGATAATATCCTCTAGTGTTGAGTGTATTATACCAATCATACAGACACTGGAGTAGTTGTCTTGTAATGGGAGTGAAGTCACTAAATATCCTGAAAGTTATATTTCTTTTAGTTCACTCTCTACAAATCTTTTCTCTTTGAACCCCTTTAAAAATTGCCAATGAAACAGAAACTCTACCTTTAATTCTGATTCCAAAATAGCTTTGCCTCTTTCTGAGTTGAGAAGAAATCAAGCTCCCAGGGCCTTTAGCAACTTAACCCCTCACACAAGAAAGGCAGCCAGTCCAAGCCTTGCCCAAGTAACTATTACATAAAAGTATTTTATGTGTATAATTCTCTGTCCCATGGTAGAACTGGCAGTAGGAAGAGAAGATTATATGAGATCATCATCTCTTTAAGGGAAGTACTATGTAATTTTCATCTCTGCAATCCTGGCACTTAGTACGGACATTGAATACTAAAGGTGACAAACACATTTGTTAAAATTTAAATTTTATTTTAAAAAATGATTAAAAATCTACCTTCTTTCCCTCTCACCTTAACCCCTAATTGAGAATGAAAGAAAAACAAAACTACTGTTACAAACATGTATAGTCAAGCAAAACAAATTTCCATACTGGCCAAGGTCCAAAATAAATTAATAAAAGATGTATTTCACTCTGTACTCTGAGCCTTTCACCTATCAGAATTATTATAATCAGTCCTCTGAAATCATGGATGTTCATCACATTGTTCAGATTTCCCAATTCTTTCAAAGTTTAGTCTTTACCATATTGTTGTCACTATATAAATTGTTCCCTTTTTTTGTTCAGTTTGCATCAGTTCACATAAGTCTTCCCAGGTTTCTCTCAAATTATCTCCTTCATTGTTTCTTTTTTTAAAAATTTATTTATTTTTTAGTTTTCAACATTATTTCCACAAGATTTTGAGTTACAAATTTTCTCTCCATCTTTCCCTTATCCCCACCCCAAGATGGCAAGCAAACTGAACACCCGTTCTCCCAATCTGCCCTCTCTTATCCCCCCATACGCTCCCTTGCTTTCTTGTAGGGTATGATAGATTTCTATACCCCATTGCCTGTATATCTTATTTCCCAGTTGCATGTAACAACAATTTTTTGAACATTTGTTTTTAAAACTTTGAGCTGCAGATTCTCTCTCTTCTTCTCTCCTCCCCTCCACCAGGAAAGATAAGCAATTCAATATAGACTATATATGTGTAGTTACACAAAACATTTCCATAGCAGTCATGCTGTGAAAGACTTAACTATATTTCCCTCTATCCTATCCCACCCCCATTTATTCTATTTTCTCCTCTGACCCTATCCCTTTTCAAAAGTGTTTGCTTTTAACTACCGTCTCTCCCAATCTGCCCTCCCTTCGATCATCCTCCATCTTATCCCCTTTCCCCCTACTTTCCTATGGGGTAGGATACCCAATTCCTTCATTATTTCTTTTTTTTTTTGAGGGGGGCAGGGCAATTGGGAGTGACTTGCCCAAGGTCACATGGCCGGTAAGTGTTAAGAGTCTGAGGCCGCATTTGAACTCAGGTCCTCCTGACTCCAGGGACGGTGCTCTACTCACCGTGCCACCTAGCCACCCCCCTTCATTATTTCTTAAAGCACAATAACACTGCATGACGTTGAAATATCGTAACTTGTTCAGTTATCTTAATTGATGGGCACCCCTCAGATTCACATTCTTTGACACTCCAAAGACAACAATAAATATTTTTGTATATCCTTAGAGTTTGTTTTACTTAGGACTAATCAGTCCCTTAATTTGCTCTCCTACTAATTCTCCCTTCTCCTTTTTGCCTCCTATTTCCCTGTTGAGTGAGATGTATTTTTGTACCCAACTATATGCATATGTATGTATTTGTCCTTCCTTTGATTAGTTCAGATGAGAGTGAGGTTCAAGTGTCAGCCTTCTCTCCTACCTCCTCCTTCTTGTTTATATAGATTCCTATCTGCAGACTCTGACTATGTCCAATAATTTTCCCTAACCTTCTTTTTCCCTTCCTTCCTAATGGATTCCTCTTTTCCTCTCTATCCAGTCTCTTAAGCTCCTCATGACATAACGGAACCACTCCTAGGCCTTCTGTCTAATTAGGCACCCTGTATGATCCTTGTTGATAAAAGTTTGTATAGTCAAAGCTTTGTTTTTTCCAGCAGCGATGTATGGCTATAAGAGTTGGACTCTAAGGAAAGCTGAGCACCACAGAATTGATGCTTTCCAACTGTGGTGGTAGTGAAGAAGACTTTTCAGAGTCCCCTGGAGAGCAAGGAGATCCAATCAGTCAGTACTTAAAGAAATTAATTCAAGCTATTCTTCGGAAGGGCAAATACAGAAGCAGAAACTTAAATACTTTGGCCACATAATAAGAAGACAGGACTCATCGGAAAAGACCCTGATTGGGACAGATTGAAGGTAAAAGGAGGAGAGGATGGTAGAAGATGAGGTGGGTAGTTAGTGTCATGGAAGCAATGAACATGAGGGTGGACAGATTTTGGGTGATAATGAAGGACAGAAGGGCCTGGTGTGCTGTGGTTTATGGGGTAATGAAGAGTTGGACATGACTGAATGACTAAACAACAACATGACCCCTGATAACAAGAGACATATATTAGAATGTAAACAGTTTATCCTTGTTTAGTCCTTTATCACTGTTCATTCTTGTTTACACAGTTTTCATCTTTTCAATACGAATGCTTCTAAGTCCTCTTTCATCATTCACGTTTCCCCCCTTAGGAGGATATTCATTTTGCCAAGTAAATCATTCTTGGTTGTAAGCCTATATCCCTTGCTTTCCAGAATATGGTATTCCAAATTCTCTGCTCCTTTATTGCAGAGGTGGTTAAATCATGCGTGATCCTGATTGTGGCTCTTGAGTACTTGAATTCTTTCTTTCTGCCTGCCTGTTTTTTTTTCCTTTGACCTTGAAACTGGATTTTGGTTTTAATATTTCTGGCAGTTTTTATTTGGGGGTTTCTTAAAGAAGGTACCTGGCCAGTTATTTCCATTTCCACTTTGCCCTCTGGTTCCAAGAAATCTGGGTAATTTTTTCTTAATGTTTTCCTAACATGATGTTTTGCTCTTGTTTTGATCATGGTGTTCTGATGATTCTTAAATTTTTTTTTCTCCGTGTGTTTCTAGGTCTATTGTTTTTGTTAAATTTTAGTTTAGCTTCTAATTTTCCAAGCTTTTAACTTCATTTATTCATTCATTTAGTCTTCATTTTATTTGAATATTTCTTGCTATCTCATGGAGAAACTGGCTTCTGTTTGGTCCATTATAAGTTTCTGGGAGTTATTTTCCTGGGTAAGATTTTGTACCTCTTGTGCCAAACTATTCATTCTACTTCTTTCTTCCATAGGTTTAATTTCTTTTCCATTTTTGTCTTTTAGCATTCTCATTTAATTGATAAAGCATTTTAAAACTCTTTTTTTTTTTTGGTGCTTCTTCTCTTCCAGGAATTCTAGATGAATTTATGCCCATGCTGTGCTTTTCTTTGAGACTTTGCTTGTAGAGATGTTTGGGAGTCATCTTCTTTTGAGTTTGTGTCTCAAGAATTCCTATCATTATATACCTTTTTATGGTGGGATTCTTTTTTTCTTTATTTGCTCATTCTTCTACCCTACTTTCTGAATTTGGGTGGTTGTTAGGGCCAGCTACCATCTACTTCTAGAAGGAAGGTCTTGGCTGGTCCTTTTGCTGTATATAAAGTGTTATGTTATTTCAGTATCAAAGAAACAGTTCTTATAAACTTCCAGTGTTCCCAAATTGTTCTGATCCAGGGTAAAATCTGATTGTTTCTCCCTGATCTGACTCTGCACGTTTCTGGCCTGAATCTAGATCTGAACTACTGGACTGCTGATGGAATCATCTACTATCAACCAGTTGGAAAACTCTACTGGTTCAGAGTGACAGAACTCCCTTTTGGTCTGAAACTCTTGCCCTGGTTATTCCTCTGCAGAATTCAGAGCCATACTGCTTCTGCTTGCTTCTGAGCCTGTACCTTTCTTGGTATGATGTCTGTACTGGGGGATGGGGAAGTGGGTAGTCCTCAGTCCTCCTCAGTCTGCTCTGGGATCTGTGACCCCAACTGGGCAGTGAGCAGTTGGTACTTGTTCCTGTTGAGGTCTCCCAGTATGGGTCTGGGACCTCCTCTTGAGCTAATACACAGTCTCTTCCTGTGTAGTGGAATGTTCTGCCCTCCACATGTTCTGCTCTTGAGCCAGAGCCTAGTGCCCTGTCTGTCTCCCTATGTCAACGTGGACTGGAAAAATGACTCACTGTAGATTTGTTTTGGATTTTCCCATTAAGATTTGGTCTGATGTGTTTTCTAGTACTGTCTGGAGGAGTTCGTGGGAGTGCAAGGGCGGGGTGGCGGGGAATGAAGCTCATGGTACTGCTTCCTTCTACCCAGCCTCTTGGCTCTGCCTTGAATAATAAATGTTGGTGAATCTACTATTCTCAGGGGTCATACACAATTCTCCAGGGTATAGTATGAAACATTTATTTTTGCCCCTAAATGATATAATTCCTCTAGGACACCCCACAACTACTCTTTATCTATGTAATTTTAAGTAAGAATTCTCAGTTTCAGAGTCATGTGGCTCAGCAAGTCCCTTCCTCAAAGCCATGTGGCTATTCTGAAAAACTATGGTGTGAAAGAAGGTTAGGCTTCTAGCTCTGACATCAGCTATGTGAATGTGGGCAAGTCACTTCTCTTTTCTGAGACTCCGTTTTCTTCTCTGTGTAGCTTCTACATGGAATGTAAGGTCTTTTCCAGTCCTAAATCCTATGAACTTACAGAACTTGCACTCTGTACTCATATTATTTTCTGGGATAATGATAATAATACTAATGATGAGGAAAACATTCAGTAAATTAAAAAACTATAAAAATGTGAGCTCCTCAATCTGGAAGCAGAGGAAGAAAGAAGTTCTACTTCTTGCCTCAGGAATAAATCTGGCATTTAATACATTATAAAAATATGGGCATGAATCAAGAATGAACTGTTACTTAGACTTTGCCAGTTTCTAGCGGAGAATGAAAGCCTGCTGGTTATGTGCCAGGTACTGAAGCCCAACCTCCTGAATGGAGGCCAAATGCATGATGAGCCCTTCTGCTTTCTAAAATGATTAACTAATGATGTGTGGCCCCTCATGTGTGAAGATGATCCTGACAGCCTGCCTCCAGCAGAGTTGGCTCTTGGGGCTTGTTCTTCTAGTGCTGGCAAGTGGGTTTGTTCTTATCTCACTCAGTTCCCTTGTGACCAATGGCACACATCTGGGAGACAGCTCGTTGAGGTTAGGAGTGCAGTACATGGCTTCAGTAAACAACAAATTTTAAAAGTTCCTATGGGCACTGAAATTAATCTGAGCTGCCCAGTTAGATGTGATGCCTCAGATGACATATAATTCATTGTCTCACCATCTCCACTTTAATGTTCCACTACCACACATACACACACACACACACACACACACACACGATTTATCTTTTTTTAATAAATGCTCTTGGAATAGTGATTTAATGGCTCATATGTGACAGCAAACAACCATTCTACTGAACTTATTAGATAGCATGACATTTGGTTTATTGGTCAGAATTTTTGTTCGCTTTTTATTCATTTATTGGTCAGATTTTGACCATGTCTCTGGCCCAACGAGTCCTGTGATAATATTTATATCATGGCATTAATCCATTTACTAATTCGTGTATGAGACTGGATGATGAAGTTAACTGCTGATACACAACATCCCAACTGCCAAATCTAATGGCCTTTCTTTAGTCTTCATTCTCTTTGACCTCTAGAGCATTTTTATATTATTAATCACTTAAAACTCTCTTCCTTTGGCTTCCGTGACACTCAGTTTTCCAGTCTCCCTAATTTATCCTCTGTCTAATTTATTTCTCTTCTCCCTCTTCCTCCCCCCAGACATTAAAAGTAAGCATTCCCCAAAGGCCTCTGGATCACAGCTTCATCTTTTCTTCTCTAGAGATTTATTTCACTATTCTGGCCTAAACCTGTAACGCCGGAGCATCCACATCTATACCCACAGCTTTAAAAGCTCTCTCTCTCTCATTTCAGTGTCATATCTCTAACTGCCTGCTATGATATTTCTGCTTTAATAGTCTGATGTCACCTGAAACTCAGTATTTCAAAAAACAAAGTCATTCTATTCTCCCCCAAACTGGTACTTTGTACTGGCCCAACTATTTCTGTTAAAAGAATTTTTTTTGTTATTCTGAACTTGGCACTTAAATTACCAGAACATACAAAGGGGATCAAACATAAAACTGCAAATCTCCATTACATATAACATGTTATAAAATATATATGATATTTCATATACTTACTATGTTTTGTATGTATAATTCAACTGTTTCAAAAGTATCTTGTTTGTCTGTACTTCTTCCACTTCATTGTTTTTCTTTTTTAAAAAACCGCTTCCATGACTCTCTTTTCTTTTCCTATTTTTTCCTTTGGAATCACTATCTCTAGTATCACTCTCCAAGCCAAATCCCCACCCCCAACTAAAAAAACAACAACCATGTAACAAGCATAGTTAAACAAAACAATCGAGCAGCACATTTCATTCCCAGTCCTCTGGAGTCACGACTGATCGTTATAATATCACAGTTCTTAAGTCTTTCAAATTGTCCTCTAGATTCTGTTCGTTTCCCTCAGTTGTTCTTTTCTCCATTTCTTATGGTACAGTAATATTGCACCACATTTATATACCATAATACTAGCTGTTGTTTTCAAAAAGGACCAATGACATCAAGAGGGTAATGTCTTGACTTGCAAGTGAATTGGAATTAAGTGAGACAGGGCTGTGCAGAATCAAAATTCTAGGAGCTTAAAAGGAGAATGGATGTGTGTGTGTATGTGTTTCTGTGTGAAACATTATCAAATAATGACACATACAAAAAATGACAAAAGTTATCATCAAGTAAATGTATGATCGGGAAAGAAGATTGGTTGGCCTTATATTGAGAGTGACCAAAAAAAAACAATGGAACCCACGAAAAATGTAAAAAACCTAGACAAAGGCTTCTAAATGTAGTCAATAAAATCATTGCCATCCTTCTATGGAAGGATGTAGACATGGACAAGAGTTGCCCATGATCTGCACCATTTTAAGTGGGTGAGTTTCCAGATATATTGTGGAATTGATGCACTGTTAAGAGTTTTTATCCTTACAAGAGAACTAAACCATTTTTTAAAAGTAAAGCTGAGTGCTTATTCACACAATATTATTTGCTTAAAGTGGCTAACCCAGCCCAGACACATAAATAAGTGCTAGAAACCACTCAGATGAAATGAAATAGCTCGGATCCTTGATATTACAATGAAAATAAAATCTAACATCAATGTTGATTTTTTAAAAAATTTATTTATGAGTAACATCTCAGAGTTATTCCTACTGTCTTAAGGCAAGGTATACCAGTCAAGGGCAATTTGACCACAATGGGAGGCAAATTAGTAGACATAATGCTATCCTTGATATCCTAAACTTTTTTAATAAGGTATCTATACCTCCATTACTCCATTTCCTCACATACTATCTATCCTCCCTCAACTCCTGATAATCAGACATCCCCTTCCACTCATCTATCAAAATTGCTGTCTCAAAGGTCACAATGACCTCTTAATCACCAAACTCAATGAACTTTTTAGGATCCTTATCCTTTTTGACCTAGCTGTAGAATTTGCTTAGCCTTCCTAAAGGATATTAAAGTTAACAAGTAAGTGCTGAGGAGACAAAGAAAAGAAAAAAAAAGACTCTAGTCTCTCCTCTCCGTGTAGGGAAGGGAACAAGCATTTATTAAGCACCTATGTGCCAGGCACTGTAACCAACACTTTATAAATATTATCTCATTTGAGTTCATGGTCTAAGGAGTGAAAGAATATGCAAATATCCATGTACAAACAAGCTATGCCAGGAAAATTTGGAGATCATCTTAGAGGGAAGGTAGCAGCATTAAGGAGGATCAGAAAAGGCTACTTGTAGACGGAGGAATTTTACCTGGGATTCAGAAGAAGCCAGAAGACAGAGATGATGAGGGAGAGTAATCCAGGCATCAAGGACAACCAGTAAAAATGTTCAAAGTTGGGACATTGAGTGTTTTGTACATGGAATAGCAAGAAAAGTAGTGTCCCTGGAGCACAGATACAAAGGGGATGGAGAGTAAGGTGTAAGAAGACTGAAAAGAGTGAACATAAGAGAGATGGTATGAAAGTAGAACTGATAGAACTTGGCAACTAATTGGCCATGGAGGGCTAAGAGGAGAGAATGAAGAGTTAAGAATGATACCTATTTGGGAGCCTAGATGACAGGGAGAATGGTGGTGTCCTAGACAGTATTAGAAAGTTAGGAAGGGGGAGGATTTGGGGGCAAAAGGTGAGTTTAGTTTTAGATGTGCTAAGTTTAGTATTGTTTCACAGTTTTTGATAAGTGTCTATTTTCTTGGCTTCTGAAGTGCCACTCTCATCTCCTCCTTTATTTCTTTTGCTGGTATTGCAAGTTCTTCATGATCCTTTAAATTGCAGAGAGTACATTTAGAGTCAGAGAGGAAATCAAAGGTAATCTAGACCAAATTCATCACTATATAATGAAGGAAACTACTGGTGAGAGAAGTTAAGTGCTTTGACTATGCTTACACTGTAGTGGTAAGTGAGAGACCTATGTTTTTGAATCCAAAGTCCATACTTTTTCCCTTCTTTAAAGTTGATGTCCTTTTCCAAGCCAAAACTAAACATTCTACTTATGCCTTTGAAACCATCCTCTCTCTCCTCTTCCCAGACCAGAGACCATGACTAGGAGATCATATGCTACAGTCATATACCACAGCCTGTTCGGCCATTCCCCCAATCAATCAGCACCCACTTTGTTTCCAAATTTTTGCTAGCTCAAAGAGCGTTGTCATGAATCTTTTGTGGGACCTTTCTTTATTACTGAACTCCTTAGCGTATATGCCCAGTAGTGGCTAGGATGGCTATATAAATAGTTTAGTGACTTTTCTCACATTAGTTCCAAACTGTTTTCCAGAACAGTTGGACCAACTCACAGCTCTACATGTGTATTAATGTACCTGTCATTTCAAAACACTTCCAACACCGACTATTCCTTTCATTTTCATCTTTGACAATTTGATAGGTATGAGATGAAATCTTAGAGTTGGTTTAATTTATATTTTTCTTATTATTAGTGATTAGAAGTATTTTTCGTAAGGTCATTTGTACTTCTTCTGAAAACTCATTTAGCATATCATTTGCAGACTTGTCTATTAAAAAAGAGTTCTTGATTTTATGTGTGCATTTCCTAAATACCTTGCATATCAAACTTCTTTTGGTTAGACCTATGATCTCATTGGCATTAGAAATTCCATGTGAAAAGAAATCCCTCTACCAATGCAGTGTAGCAACTGTCCTAGAACTTGCAGTCCTATAGAACTTCAACCACATCTAAGGTCACAATGCCAGTATATATGCATATGAGGCAGGACTTGACTCTAACATCAGCTCTCTAGCCTTTACTACATGTTACCTCCTATCAAAGATAGTTGATCTAGGTATTTTTCCCCCAAAGAACAGTTTCCTTCTTATCCTAGCTGCATTGGTTTTGTTCATGCAAAAGTTATTTAATTTTATAGGCAAAATCTAATATATTATTTTCTATGATATGAGTATTCTTTTCACTGATAAATTTGATAGTATTTTCTCAATCTTCATCCTTCTTTCCTTCTGAATCTATTGTCACATTAAGCCATCAGTTAGGCTGTTTCCAATCCTTGGAATGCTGTTTCATCTTTACCTTTCATAATCTTTATGTTCTTTCAAGGAGCAGTTTCATGAAGCAAGATGGAACACCAGAGAAGCCAGTCTTTGGAGTCAGAGGATGTGGGTTCTTATTCTACCTCTGATACTTATTTTCTACCTGTGTGACCTTAGGGAAGGTTCTCCGGTCTGTTTCATCACAGGGGCAGGTTTGGACTAGAATACCCTTCAAAAACCCTTTCAGTTTTACATCTATGATCCTCTGGAAAGCCTGTCCTGAGCTCTTCTGGCTATTAGTGTTCTTTCCTTCATTAAGGGACCTATTTATTTATCTGGATATGGGTTTCTTCAGCAGAATATAATGTACTCAATGACTGAGACTGACTTTTTTGACACTGTACTTGGCTCAGTACCTAGTTTAGCCTCATGGCAGGTATATAATAATGTCTATTAAACATTATTAAACATATAATAATATCTATCATTCAGGGGCAAGGTCAAGATGGCAGCATAGAAGCAGGAGAACTCTGGGAGCTCCCCCCACAACCACCTGAAATACCTATAAAATACGACTCTAAACAAATTTTAGAGCTCCAGAACGGACAAAATGGCAGAAAAACAAACCTCCTGCTGAAGGCAGCTCAGCAGGCAGACGGAAAGGGTTCACTGCAGCGTGCTGGGAGCAGAACCCAGCCCCATGCAATTTTAGGCCCAAGCCATCCGGGGGAAACCACATCTGGAGCTTTCAGGAGAGTGGATCACTAGCAGCTGTGGCAGTTTCCACAATTATCAACCCACAAGAAACAAGGAAAAAGTGAAAGGTCAGTGGAACTCAGCTAAATTTGGGGGAAAGGAGTGGGTCCAGCCAACTGCCCCTAGGGCAAGAAGCAGCACAGCGGCCCTGCAGCCTCCTCCACATGGCTGCTTCAAAGCTCACAGCCTGCAGACTGGGGAGGAGGGGACTCAAGCGATCTGCAGAGATGGTGCCCCCTTGATAGCTCCAGCAGCTGTGAAAACCCCAGCGATTTGGGACAAAGTTCTCCCTTCTGGAAACAGAGTTATACTGAGCCCAAAAGTCAAGTAAATGACTGGCAACATGAGCAGGCAAAGAAAGCACAGCAATCCAACTTTAGATTCCTTTTTTGGGGACAAAAAGGATCAAAACATGGAATGAGAGGAAGACAGCACAGTCAGAACTCCCGCACCAAAAGTTTCTAAGAAAAATGTAAACTGATTACAGGCCATAGAGGAGTTTAAGAAGATTTTGAAAACCAAATAAGAGAAGTGGAGGAAAAATTGGGAAGAGAAATGAGAATGATGCAAGAAAATCATGAAAAGAGAGTCAACAACCTGACTGAAGAAAATAACACCTTAAAAAACAGATTAACTCAAACAGCAAAAGGCCCAAAAAGCCAATGAGGAGAAGAATGCCTTAAAAAGCTGATTTTGCCAGGTGGAAAAAGAATCTGAAAAGCTCACTGAAGAGAGTAATTCCTTCAGAATTAGAGTGGAGGAAATGGAAGCAAATGACTTTATGAGAAATCAAGATACTATCAAACAGATCCAAACAAATGAAAAAATAGAAGGCAATGTGAAATATCTCTTTGAAAAAACCACTGACCTGGAAAACAGATCCAGGACAGACAATCTAAAAATTATTGGACTACCTGAAAGCCATGATCAGAAAAAGAACCTAGAAATCATCCTTCAAGAAATTCTCAAAGAAAATTGCCCTGATATTTTAGAACCAGAGGGCAAAATAGAACTTGAAAGAATTCACCCATCAACTCTTGAAAAAGATCCCAAAAGGAAAACTTCTAGGAATGTTATAGCCAGGTTCTGGAGTTCCCAGATCAAGGAGAAAATATTACAAGCTGCCAAGAGGAAACAATTTGAACACTGTGGAAACACAATCAGGATAACCCAGGATCTAGCAGCTTCTACATTAA
>CM053584.1:188239844-188268686 GCA_028627135.1 Pseudochirops cupreus | reverse complement strand
TTCTGACTGTGTTGTCTTCCTCCCATTCCATACTTTGATTCTTCTTGTTCCCAAAGAAGGAATCTAGAGTTTGGTTGCTGTTCTTACTTTGCTTCCTTTGCCTGCTGATGGTTGGCCACTCAATGATTTTTTAGCTCTGTGGAACTCTGCTTCCAGAGGGGAAAGTTCTGTCCCAAATCGCTGGGGTTTTCACAGCTGCTGGAGCTATTAGGGGGCTGTTGTTTTTTTGCAGTCCCAACCAGCTTTGGCTCACTGAAAACGCACCCCAGGACCACCACCCAAGACCATGATTTGGATCCAGGCCACTCAACACAAGAGCACTTGGCCTCTGAATGACTGCTTGGCCCCCCTGCAGTCTGCAGGCCGGGAGCTCTGAAGCAGCTACATGGAGGCAGCTGTAGGGCCACCTCTTCTGCTGCTTCCTTGCCCTGTAGGCAGTTTGGCCGGACCCACTTTTCTCCCCCAATTTTAGTGGAGTTCCACTGACCTTTCACTTAGTCCTTGTATCTTATGGCTTGATAATTTTGGAAACTGCCACAGCTGCCGCTGATCCTCTCTCCTGAAGCTCCTGCTGCAGCTCATCCTGGCTGCCCCCTGGGGCCTGGGCTGCTTTTGGCTCCCAGACCTGTGGTGATCTCTTCCTGCCGAGCTGCCTTCAGCGAAAGGTATGTTTGTGTGAGTTCTAGAGCCCTAAAATTTGTTTAGACTCATATTTTATGGGTATTTCAGGTGGCTATGTGGGAGCTGCGGTACCTTGCTGCTCCTTCGCCACCATCTTGGTTCTGCCCTGTCATTTTGATTTTTATTAATAATTCTCATAAACTACAAAATAACAAAAATATATAGATGAATCATGTGACTCATGATCATGTACCTCCAGGCCATTGTAGTCATTGTTGAGCCAGATGCAGGTGACTTAGCATATAGGAGGCTCAGTGAAGCTCTAGAGACATGAACCAAGCTTTCTAGACCTCCAAGTCAACAATCTCTTTCCTAATGATTGGCCTTGAAGCACAAAGTCTAACTTTGGAACGTGGCAAGAACCCCAAAATCTCAGAGTTGAAAGGAACTTTTTTGAAGAATAGAATTACCAAGTTGGAAGGGATCTCAGTGGCCATCTAAGAATCTCATGCCCAAGTCCAATCTATACCTGACCAACAAGTGATCACGCAGTCTTTCCTTGAAGAACTTTCATAATAAGAAATACACTGCCTCCTGAGGAGACAGCCCATTCTATATCTGGACAGTTCTAACTGCTGGAAAGTCTTTCCATATATCAAGCTGAAAGCTGCCTTTTTGTCACTTCCATGTATGAGTCCTAATTCTGCCTCCTTGGGCCGAACAGAACAAAGCTAATCCTTCTTCCATATGGACAGCCTTTCAAATACTTGAAGACTACTAGCATATTGCCTATTTTCCCTGCCCCTGTCTTCACTTCTCCAAGTATAATGGTAATGGGAATTTGAAGATCTTTCCTGTCCCTTAATAAGCCTAAATTGAACTTGAGGACCTTTCCTGATTTGAAAATAAACTCTACCCCTAACAGGCTGAATGTGGTCACATGGAGCCTGTGGTGGGAAGAATTTGCTGAAGGGTGGAGCAGAGCCCACAGGAGAAGCTGGCTTTGAGGGAGGCTTGTTTTTCAGGAAGGCACAACTTTTGTTACTTTGTAGTCAAGTGGGTCAGGATGGTTGTGATGTTCTCTGACCCTGGAGAAGGCGTCAGAGGTGAGTTTTTGCTTTGGGGCTCACTTTGGGAAGTGTTGTATGATTTAACCAGATGAGACTCTGGGCAGCCATTGAGCCCCCTGACTTTGAAAACCCAGGTGTTGGTGCTACCCTTTCTGGTGACTAACTAGGTATGGATGTAATGGTCAAACAGCTAGATGCCCTGTCTGCTGAATTGTGTTATTTTCTCTGTCTGTATTTTTGTCTGCTTGTAACTTCTGTTTGTATTCTCTGAAGTTCAGGGTGCTGACTTTTTCCCCTGAACTAGGTAAATGATATATGTTTGACTGATTAAAGTAAGATTAGTAACCTTTAGAAAAGCACATCAAAGAACGTGTGCTGGCAGCCATCCTGGGTATGCTAGGGTGCTTGCTATTACACCAAGGTAAGCCACCACTGTTATTTCAACCAATCCTCGCATGGCTTATACTCAAGTTCTTTCCCTGTGCAGGTCTCTCTCCTATTCAGCTTATCAATATTCCTCCTAAATGTGGTACCTAGAATTGAAGACAGTACTCTGAATGGCTTCCGATCATGACCAAGTCCAGAGGGATTCTCGTATTCCTAGTCCTGGCACCATGCCTCTCCAAATGCAGCCTAATACCCCACATAGCTTTTGGGCTTCCATATCATATGCAATCCTTAGCTCTTTTTCACTGCAGACAAAAGATCAGTCTTACAAGTACAGAACTTTACAATTAGCCTTATTAAACATCATTCAGTCTTTCTGAATTTTCATTCTGTCTTTCAGTGTATTAATTATCCCTCCAAACTTTGTGTCATCTGAAAATCTGTTTAGCATGTCATCTCTACCTTGGTTCAGAGTTGGTCTAAATAGCAATTGTTTCTGTTCTGGCCAGAAACTGAGGATATTCTCCTCCCAAACTGATTCTTTTGTGTAGGTAAACTAGGCCATCTCTTGCCTCAATTCCTACGTAGGCTTTAATTACTGAATGGGTGTTGCCTCAAACAAATTGAGACCTGGCAAACACCTTGTTTTAAAAAGGCCAGGGTCTCCCACTGCTAGACATCCTAACCTCTGTCTTGCCACTGGACTCTGATGATTCTGGAGGAGGGAGTGAGGCTGATGACTTAGCTCTGCCTCACTTAAATCCAATTCATTGGTAAGTCAAGACATCACCTTCCTGATGTCATTTGTCCTCTTTGAGAATGAAGGACAAACAATATCTACACTTTCATCTGAAACTTTGACCAAAATGTTGAACAAAGTAGGGTTATAGGAAGATTCCTGGAGTCTTCCATTTCAACAATGACCCATTAAAGACTGCTCTTTGAATCTTGCATCCAAATATCTCAAATTAACCAAATCATATTCCTCTCCAGCCCACATCTCTCCATTTTTGTCAAGAAAGATAAGAGGCTAAAGGAGGGGAGATACAGAATGGCTCTGTCTTAGGCCTTGCTGTGGGGGATCAGTGTGGTACAGCAGAGAGTACATTGGATTTGGATTCTGAGGACCCAGGTTTGTACCTCAACCCTGCCACTCACAAATCTTGTGACCATAGGCAAATGACTTTATCTCTTGAGTACTTATTTTCCTTACTTGGAACATGAGGGAGTTGGACTAGATGACTTCTGAGGCCTCTTCCAGTTCTAAATCTATAGTACTATGATCCTTTCCCATTATATCATGGAAAGTCACTTTAATTTTAGTCCTTTGGGAGAAATACCTAAGTGCCATGTCTGATGGATCCTTAACTTTAACACAAAGTTTCTAAAGTACACTGAAGTAGAATGATCAAGACAGAATGATGCATGGGGTCAGTGGACCTAGATTCAAATGCTTCCTCTGCCATTTATGTCTTCTTCTTCTTTTTATTGTTTTTTTTTGGAGGGGGGAAGATAGGGCAATTGGGGTTAAGTGACTTGCCCAAGGTCACAGGGCTAATAAGTGTTAAGTGTCTGAGGCCGGATTTGAACTCAGGTCCTCTTGACTCCAGGGCCGGTGCTCTATTCACTGCTCCATCTAGCCGCCCTCATTTATGACTTCTGCGACTTTGAACAAGTCACTTAACTTCTCAGGATCTGCTTCGTCAATTGTAAAACTAGGAAGAAGATTTCTATGGTTCTTTTCAGTTTTAAATTCTGTGAGGAATAAGCTTCCCTTGAAAATTCCAAAAGTTTGGGGCTCTGATTAGGGGGCCACCACAACACTACTGTTCTTAAGGGCAGATGAGAAGGTAAACATAAAACAAGTGGGGGCTTCAGGGAAATTCTGGGGACCGAAGTGGCCGGGCAAAGTAAAATATAAATTAGTCTGTGGCTTCCTGAAAAGGGTTTTATCCAGGAATTGTACTTGTATAGAGTGAAATAACCTTTTCTGCTTTGAATCAGACAGGCCCATGGATGGGGACCTCCTCCAGAGAGTTCAGTATTGGAAGCCGGCAGAGAAAGCCAGGCAGCTGGGGCCAGACCCTGCCATACGGCTCACAGAGTAATTTCTGCCTGATGGTTGCTCTGTGAGGGTACCAGTGATGAGTCCTGGTGGACATTTCCCAAGGAAGACAGCATAAGTACAGTGAATGCAGACAGAAAACACCAAAAGCCTTAAAAAGACTGATTAAAACATAAAGGTTAGTATGCACTCTGTAGTTCAGGGCTAGTAGGGTCAGTAAACACATCTGGATTTCAGCCCATGTGGAAGGGAGGCAGCAGCTTTTACTGGGGAGAAAGAAAAGTACTGAGAAAATGAAGTGTCAGCACTTTTGCTTCTTTTCAGGTCACAAAAGAAGAGTTTTGGTGAAGAGCAATGTAGAAAGAAGCACACAAACACTAGAAAATGTTGCTAATGAGCACCCAAACTCAGATGTGATAGAGTCATTGGGAGGTGCTGGCCAGTCAAAGAAGGAGGATGGATGATATGTCAGAGTCTTGTTAGAAATGGGCCAGAACACCAGGTGGGAAGAAGTCAATTAATTTACACAGCTGACTATGTTGATTAATCTCCAAAGTTTATATGAGTAAAGGACAATGATGACATCCAGAGTGAAAAGTTAACAAAACAAAACAAAACACCGCTGGATTTGGATTGAGAACTTCAGACCTCAGGTTTTACAGCAGATCTTAAGATAACATCTCAACAATCTTTTTATTCATTTAGAATTAATCCAGTCTATTTTGCTGTGCTTTGCACCAGGAACAAATGACAAGAGGACATGTAGTTCATAATCTATATTAGAAGACAATTTATATACATTCTACTGGAGAAAACAAGAAGGGAAAAAGATGCAGTGAAAAAATTTTGATATTTTTTAAAATCCCATGTCACAGATCACATGTACTCTGGTCTTTACAGTATAATCGACTCATCTCTTCATGCTAAAAGGAAAGAGGGAAAGAATGGACAACTGAAGCCCAGGAGATAATCCATCAACTTAGTATCAACCATCATTCCAACACCCTCCCTTCCTCTATTTTAATAACAATTGGTAATGAATAACAAAAACAAATGAATCCAGCTCTTCTTACTCTGTTCTTACTTGGTCACTCTGTTCTAAATGCAGATAAGGAAGGGTGGAGGAGCAACACAAGGAGGTAAATAACCTTGAACAAGCCAGAGCACCAGGGTTCTAGTCTGGTTCTAGCTGAGTGACCCTGGCTCCTCCCCCTCCCTGGTCTCAGTTTCTTCCAGTGCAAAATGAGAGGATTGGTCTGCATGAACTCCTAAGCTCCCTTTCAGCTCCAACATTCTAGACTTTCATGACCTACTTAACCACATTCTTATTCTGTAGCTGACAAGTAAAGCACAGGTGAAGACAAATGGTTGCCATAATCTATATGCGTAATGTGTGTGAACAGAGGGTGGGGAGAAGGGAGGTCTGAAAGGGGACTGGGGGAGGGAGAGGAAAGCAGGGAAACGTAAGCTTTGTCATAGCAGAGTCAATTCTGACTGGACTAAATCCGGCTTTCAGCCCTTTTCCTGCTTTCCTAAAGGAGTGTACATTTGATGGTACAATTCCCACTTCTCTGCTCTAGCTCTGTACTCATGGTTGTGCAAGTTTGGGTGTGGTTTTCATCATCTGTCAACTTTGCATTCAAAACATAACGAATCTTTTATCTAATATCATTCTATCATGGCAAGTTCTCAAAGGTCTACTACCTAGCTAGTTCCAGGGGATCTATCTCAGAACAAATACTAAGCCTGTACATCAGAATCAGAATCAGAAATATTGGTAGACAGCATTTACATACTTGGGGATGAGGAAATCCCTCAAACTTTCAGCTCTGCCTCTGATCTTTAAAATGGGGAAGGGAAGGAACTGACTGGTTTATCTTCTACTCTACTTGTTCCTGTGAGTGTGCATGAGTGTGAGCATGCATATGTATATACATATATATATATTTTTAACCAGATGTGTAAATTAATTGGTGGAGGGAGTTCCCAGGGGAAATTTCCTCTACTAATGAAGACTGGCATCTTTTTTAAAACTTACCATCTTAGAGATTTTCCTGAGGGTACTGAGAAGGTAATTGACCTGCCAAGAGTCCCACAGCCAGTATGTGTCAGAGGCAGTACTTGAACCCACCTCTTACTGACTCTGGGGTCATCCCTCTATACACTATGCCAAAATGCCTCGGATTTCAATATTATTTTTTCCAAATTTGTTGTATTTTGTAAAACAGCCTTTTCCCAGACCTCATCCCACATGAGCATACTTAGACCCAAAGGGACAAAGGCTCTCAATGGTTCTTGGCACAATTAAGTATAACCCCTGGACCCAAAATCCTTTTGGTGCACTCCACAAGTTACTTTAGTAACTGTGGGCCACTCAGGGCATAGGATTGCCACTCTTTTCAGGGAATTAATAAATTAGCATTTATTAGATATTTACCATGTGCCAAGTAAGGATGCTACAGAACATCTACTGCATGCACTTAGGATGCTGGAAAAAGAAGCTTTTGTTACTTAACCTGGAATCATGGAATTACAGAGGGAAAAGATCATCATCATTGCCATCACTAGCATGTGGCCCAGTGGGAAGAAAGGGGACAATGGATTTGGAGGAAGAGAACTTGAGTTCAAATATGTACTCTGCTACTTAGTACCTAACACAAGCCACTTAATCTCTCTGGACTTCAGAGGTATATGCTGTAAAATGATTAAACAACATCATCTCAAGGATCTCCTTCAACTCTACATCCCATGATGCAGATGACAGATATTTATACAGCACTTTAAAAGTTTACACAGTGCTCTCCTCACAATAAAACTGTAAGGTAATATATTAGAAGTTATTATCTTCATTTTTATGAATAAGGAAATTGAGATTCATGAAACCTGTGACTTTCCTAGCATCACAAAGGTTATATGTGTAAGAGCTGGAGCTCAAACTTAAGTCATGTGCCTTCAAATCCAGTATTCTTTCCACTGTAACACATTGCTTCCCAGATCCAATTCTCTCATTTTATAGAGGAGAAAGATTACACAATAGTAAATGTCAGAGGCACGATTTGAACCCAGAACCTGCCTTCTTTTCACTGTACAAGTACATAACTACCTTTAATATTCCTCAACTTTATCATCTGTAGAATAAGGAGTTTGGAATAGATGGCCCCTGAGGTCTCTTCCACCTCCAGATCTGTGATCTTATGTGTTCAGACTCAGAGAAGTGAGATGACTTATCCATGGTACTAATTCCCCTGCAGGTTTAAAATATACTTATTCTGTCCCACAGAAGATAGCCTTTCCTACAGAATTGGATATAAGGGTGGCCAAGTATTGTTCATCACGATGCCTTACACACAGTTGGTTCACAAGAAGACATTTTGTTCAACTGAGTTGAATCCACATTTATAAAGTGAAATTGACCTAGATGAGCTCCTTTCTAGTTCTTTGAGTCAATTAATTCAAATGTTTTCAAGGTAGAAGTGAGAAGATAGGGTATTGTCTGATTTCAGTATCTCCAATGATCTGGAGATGTGATCTAGCCATATTCCCTGACATATGCCCTGATGCTACACTTTATAGACTTCTAAAAACTATACCCTAAGGGCTCTCACTATTTAGGTCAAGTTAGGAGTGACTGAGCATAAACCCACATAGCTCATTCTATCCAGACAGACCCAGTTATATTAAAACAAATCAATAATACTTCTTGGAAGGCATCACAGGACTACCGGATCATAACTGAAGAACATGTCAACAGGTTCTCCTATGGCTCCACTCAACATCCCTGTAACTTCTCAAACCCCAGCCACCATTATCCTACATGTGTTATCCCATCCATTAGAATTTAGTTACTTAAGGGCAGGAACTGTCTTGCTTTTTGTATTTGCTATATAATAAGATATGTAATAAGGGTTTAATTAATGATTTTCATTTCATTACAGAACACAAGGAGCACTGGGCTATTTGTTCTAAAGAACTTGAACCTTAACAGTTTTATCTAGTAGGTAAGCAATCCCAACCCATAGGTTATAGCCTTCACTATAAAGACCTAAAATTCAACCCAAAGTCAGTCACTAAAAACAAAGAAGGCACCAAACAAATATGCAACAAGTCAGTTCAAATGCTGTTATGACCTAGTTCCTTAAAGAGATTCTGACAAAGATGAAGCAAAGATCTGCTTTCTTATCCTCTCAGAATCTGTTTTGAAATAGACCTCCGAGGACATATAGTCAAATTCATACCTGAACAAGAATCCCATCAACAACATATCTGACAAGCAGTTTCTTCATGAAACCTCGAGTTGGGACAGGGATCGATGATCTCCCCTTGATCTTTCCCCTTTGAGATAAACTGCCAGGAAGTTTTCCTTACCTGAAGCCCAGCCTAAATGTAATTGCCTCTTCACAACTCACCCCAGTTCTATCTTCTGAATCAAAGAAAAAAAAGGCAATTTCCTCATCCATGTGATATTCCTTCAAAAATTTGAAAACAGCCATCACATCCCCTAAATTTTTTCTTCTTTAGGTTAAATACTCCCACTCTTCCAATCCTTATATAGCATGAACTGAAGATCTGTTACCATCTTGGTTACTTTCAAGGAATCAGAATAGGAAATGGGGTAATAAAACTGTCTTTTTTGCAGACAATATGATGATACACTTGGAAAATCCCAAAGATTCAACTAAAAAGTTGAAATACTTAATGATTTTTAGCAAAGTATCAGTCCTATGTATCACAAACCAGAACTCTGCAAGAAGAGATGGTAAAAGATACCCCATTTAAAATAACTAGTCAGTATAAAACAGCTGGGAGCACACCTGCCAAAACCAACCCAGGAAATTTTATATAAACAAAATTATTTTTAAAAAACCTTTATATACAAAGAAAATCGGGTTTGGAAAATTTTTAGAAATATTAATTGTAGGGGCGGCTATGTGGCGCAATGAATAGAGCACCAGCCCTGGAGTCAGAAGGACCTCAGTTCAAATCCGGTCTCAGACACTTCACACTAGCCCTGTGACCTTGGGAAAGTCACTTAACCCCAATTGTCCTGCCTTCCCTCCTCCAAAAAAGCACACCAAAAAATATTAATTGTTCACGGGTAGTCAGGGCCAATATATTAAAAACGATCATTTTACCCAAACTAATTTATACTTTCAACACCACTGCAATGAATTTGCTCTCAAGTTTATCAATGTTCTTCATAAAATTTGGTGCCCTGAATTGAACACAATATTCCAGGTGTAGTTTGATCAGAACATAATATGATGGGATAACATAATATTCCTCTCTTAATGCAACTTAAATTTGCATTCACTTTTTATGGCTTCCATATCATACTCTTGGCTCATGTGGAGCTTGAGGCCCCTAAAACCCTCCATCTTTTTCAAATGAATGGCTGTATGTCTGTCATTATGTATTTGTGAGATTGATATTTAAAGTTTTGTATTTATCTTTTTTTAATTAAATTTTATGTTTATGTTTAGTTTACATCATTCATTTCCACAAGATTTTGAGTTACAAATTTTCTCCCTATCTTTCTCCTACCTACCACCCCAAAACAGCAAACCCACTGTATACCCCCTCCCCCAATCTGCTCTCGCCTATATCTTCTCCCATTCTCCTCCAACTTGCTGGTATGGCAAGATGGATCTCCTCACCCTAGTGCCTGTATCTCTTATTTTCCAGCTGCATGTAAAAAATAAAATAAATTAATATATACAGTTTTAAACATTAGATTTTAAAATTTTGAATTCCAGATTCTTTCCCTCCCTCCCTTGTCACCTACCCTTACTAGGAAGATAAGAAATTCAACATAGGTTGTATGTGTGTAGCTATGCAAAACATTTCCATAGTGGATATATTGTGACTGACTGTATTTCCCTCCATCCTATCCTGCCCCTCATTTGTTCTATTTTCTACTTTTATCCGGTCCCTTTTCAAAAGTGTGTGCTTCTAATTACCCTCCCCCCCAACCTGCCCCCCCCTCCATCATCCTCCCTCTCATCTCCTTCCCTCCCTACTCTCCTGTAGGACTAGACACACTATTTAGTGTGTATGTCATTACCTCCCTAAGCCAAATTCAATGAGAGTAAGGTTGACCCACTCCCTTTTGCCTTCCTGTTCTTCCCCTCCATTGTAATAGTTTTCCCTTCCCTCTTCTATATGAGATAATTTACCCCATTCTGTCTCTCCCCATTTCCTCACATTATATTCCTCTCTCATCACTCAATTTCAACTTTTAAGTATCATCCCTTCCTATTCAATTGTTCCTGTGCCCTCTGTCTATGTATACCTGTATACATAAATACACAGGCTCATATATGTATTCATACACCCATATACCCTCCTATATAGACATATATGTGTATGTATACATACATATACATTTACATCCCTTCACCTAGCATCATACTGAGAAAAGTTTCATAAGTTACAATTATTGTTTTTGCATGTAGGCATGTAAATAGTTCAACTTTAATAAGTTCCTTATGATTTCTTTTCCCTGTTTACCTTCTCATGCTTCTCTTGCTTCTTGTATCTGAATGTCAAATCTTCTATTCAACTCTGTTTTTTTCATCAAGAAAGCTTGAAAATCCTCTATTTCACTGAATGACCATATTTTCCCCTGAAACATTATACTCAGTTTTGTTGGGTAGGTGATTCTTGGTTTTAATCCTAGCTCCTTTGACCTCTGGAATGTCATATTCTAAGCCCTTCGATCCCTCAATGTAGAAGCTGCCAGATCCTGTGTTATCCTGATTATGTTTCCACAATATTCAAATTATTTCTTCTTAGCTGCTTGTAATATTTTCTCCTTGATCTGGGAACTCTGGAACCTGGCTATAATATTCCTAAGAGTTTTCTTTTGGGGATCTATTTCAAGAGGGAATGGGTGAATTCTTTCAAACTCTATTTTGCCCTCTGGTTCTAAAACTGCAGGGCAATTTTCCTTGAGACTTTTTTGAAAGATGATTTCTAGGTTCTTTTTTTGATCATGGTTTTCAGGAAGTCCAATAATTTTTAAATGATCTCTCCTGGATCTATTTTCCAGGTCAGGGGTTTTTCCAATGAGATATTTCACATTGCCTTCTATTTTTTTCATTTGTCTGGATCTGTTTTATAGTATCTTGATTTTCATAAAGTCATTAGCCTCCATTTGCTCCAATCTAATTCTGAAGGAATTATTCTCTTCAGTGACCTGTTGAAATTCTTTTTCCATCTGGCAAATTCAGCTTTTTAAGGCATTCTTCTCCTCATTGGCTTTTTGAGACTCTTTTGCCATTTGAGTTAGTCTATTTTTTAAGGTATTATTTTCTTCAGTCAGGTTGTTGACTCTCTTTTCATTATTTTCTTGCATCATTCTCATTTCTCTTCCCAATTTTTCTTCCACTTCTCTTATTTGGTTTTCAAAATCCTTTTTAAGCTCTGCTATTGCCCGTAACCAGTTCATATTTTTCTTAAAAGCTTTTGGTGCAGGAGTTCTTATTGTATAGTTGTCCTGCTGTTTCATGCTTTGATCCTTTTTGTCCCCAAAAAAGGAATCTAAAGTTGGATTGCTGTGCTTGCTTTGCTTCCTTTGCCTGCTCATGTTGCCAGTCAATTACTTGACTTCTGAGCTTTTTGCCACAGTAGAACTCTGCTTCCAGAGGGGAGAGCTTTGTCCCAAATCACTGGGATTTTTGCAGCTGCCAGAGCTATTAGTTTTGTGCCCTCTCCAAAGCCTCCACAGGCTCTGGCACCTGGTCACACACCCCAGGACCTCCACCCAAGACAGTGATCCAGATCCAAGCAGGTTAAAGCAAGAGTGATTAACCCTCAGAATGGTCCCTTGGTCCCCCTATGATCTGCAGGCCAGGAGCTCTGAAGCAGCCATGTGGAGGCAGCTGCATGGCTGCCGTGCCTGAGCTGCTTCTCCCTTCTAGGGCAGAGGCCTGACCACACTCTCAGTCCCCCTGTTCCCAAAGTCCACACCGATCTTTTACTTTGCCTCTGGCAGTTATGAGTTGATAATTCTGGAAACAGCCCCAGCTGCTGTTGATCCACTTTCCTGAAGTCCCTCTAGTCATAGCTGATCGGGGCTACCCTGGGGCTAAAACTGCAGCCTCATGGGGGGAGTGGGCCTGGGCTTGGATCCCAGAGCACTGTAATGGACCCTTCCTGTACCCCTGCCAGGCTGCCTTCAGTGGGAGATTTGTTTCTCTTTGTCACTTTGTGGGTTCTGGAGCTCTAAAATTTGTTTTGAGTCATATTTTATAGGTATTTGAGGTGGTTATGGGGGGAGCCACGGAGTTTTCCTGCTTCCATGCTGCCATCTTGACTCCAACCCCTCCTGTATTTATCTTTACTGAACTTCATTATCTGGGATTTAACTCAATATTCTAGCCTGTCAAGATCTTTTTGAATCCTGACTCTCCAAATCCAGTGCGTTAGTTATCCTTCCCAAATCTGTGTCATTTGCAAATTTGGTAAAGCCTGACATGTGCTTTTATCTATTAATAATAAATAATAAAATAATGCACTAATAAAATAACTGATAAAAATAAACTATACAAGACCCAGATCCCTCTGGCACTCCAGGCGTTAATGACTCCTAAGTCATCAATGACTATCCTTTGTCTATCCATTCAATGACTATCAATGCAAAAAGTTTCATATTCATCTAACTGTTCTGTGATGTAGCTGACATCATTCTGTCTTTTCCACAAGAGTAGCATGAGAGATTTTGATAAACGCTTAGCTAACATCTGGGTAAACTCTACCTATAGCATTCATTCTTCTACCTCAGGGGACATCAGGTCAGTTATAGGTGTCACAAAGTACTTTGTAATTCTCTGTCATAACACGTAATAGTGACTATGTTTGTGTCTTACGCCCTTGACTAGAATATAAGCTCTACGAAGGCAAGAACCATATTTTATTTGAACTCTATCTCCTCCAGCTAATATGGTCTTTACATGTAGTAGGCATTTAATGACTGTCTATTGACTAAGTGAGAAGTGGTGCTTGTCCATTCAAGGGATGACCCTTCAAATCATCAGAAGTCAAATACAACAAAAACAATTAGAACTCTATCAGGTTAGATAAGCCCAGCCTGTGTCCTCTAACTAGTTCCATTCCCTCATTTAAGAGCAATAACAGCAGGTTAGAGGATTTAAAAGCCTAGCCCTGGGTGGCAAAAGCTAAGTTAAAACACCCACAGTTTAACCAAGAGTCATAAAACCGTTTATATTCATAGGCTATAAATTTCTTCCCTCAAGAGAATTACTGGGGCCGAGGCTGCTTGACAGTTCCCTGCTCAACTTGAGTTTTTCTTCTCTGCATTAGAGGCAGATACACAGATAATAATTAGCATACTGTAGTGAAGGATGAAATTGCAGAAGTGAGATCAAATCAGGAACTGACTGTGGTGGTTGATTAGTATGGTGAATCAGCACATGCTTTCTCAAAGAGAACCTGAGATGTGGGGTAAGATCTGCCAACACACACTTGCAGTGAGCATGACAACTGCCACAACATGTTTCCTGGAGAATATTGATTTTACTTTCACAAGACACTGGCTCCTAACTAGATGCATTTACTCAGCTGTGTTAAACCACAGACATGAAGGGGGCATGGGAGTGACTGAAAGAATCATGCCTTACAAAAATGGTCTGCTCAATGAGATGGAACGTGAGCCTTTTGTAAGGTGATCACATTCAACTCACATTCGACTCAGAGAATGCCTTTACTCATCACAGATGGTTTGGTAAGATGATAAATTAATATTGTTATCAATGGGGACATGGCTTAAACAGTTAAATAGCAACTCCTTCAATGCTCACTCTAAAAAAAAAAAAAGAACAGCCCCTAGTTCCCCAAAGTTCATAAAGAAGATGAATGGAAAACAAAACCTTCTATCTTTTGACAGATTCCAAGACGAGTATCATTCACAAACCATTCTGCAGAAAAATAGGGGAAATTCATCTCATCTGACTTTGTATGGGACAACAGCCTATGCCAACAATGGACCCTTCCCCATGCTGTGAAATTGCCCTGAATAGCTGGTGAGTGCAGCCTCCTGTTCACTGGCTGAGTTTGTTATATCCCTTTTGTATGTACTAGCCCTGCCAACTCTTGTTTGGTTATAAACTAAGGTGCTGAGGACAGGGGAAGGGGAGGGGAGAAAAAAAATGTGTTTCTATGAAACTCTCAAATGGGAAACTGCATAATCGTGTCTGCAATCTATTGGTATTTATCCACAGTTAACAAGATGTTTTGGGTCCACTTTTACCACTTCTCTAAATAGAGAGGGGTCCTGGCCCAACTAGCCTGTAGCCACATGGCCCCAGCAATTTATGGGTGAGCTCATCCCCTTCAGGGGCCTCCTTGTCCTTGGGAACTCAGGAGGTAACAAGAGGCTTCAATGGCATTCCCAAGCATTCCCAGGTCAACTTTCCAATCAAGTAACTAGCACTGGTTTCCTCATTTTCTCCCTTCTAAAACATCTTCTCCCTTCCGAAACAAAACAGAAGTCCTCAAAAGAATTTAGAAGAGGTCATTTAGCTCTTGGGGAATAATTCTCATATTTGGGGATATGCTTTAGCCCTCTCAGGCAAATCTTTCAGAGGCAAATAATGCCCTTTACCATCAGACCAGTGATCTGAGACCAGAAGGTGCCCTCCTTAGAAACCTACCCACTCCACCTCCCCACCCCTATACATTCTCCTCTCTGGTATATTTCATATGATAGAATCATAGATTTAGAGCTGGAAGGACTTTAAGAGGCCATTGAGTTTAACCCCCTCATTTTACAAGAAGGAAACTGAATCCCAGACAGGCCAGTGACTTGCTCTGGCTCACACATGTAGTAAATATTCAAGGCAGGATTTGAACCCAGATCTTCCTGACTCCAAGTCCAATGCTATACTATGTCACATTGCTTTTCATAAAAATTCATGGCCTGTATACGTTACTTGACTTTTGGGTTTAGACCCAAAAACTGCCATGGAAAAATATGAAATCTGCCCTTCCTGATACAAGTACTACTTTGTCCCCATCCCTCACCCCAATCTGAATTTTTGAAATTTAGGGGATTTTAAGAGATCTCAATTTCTATTTATGGCACAGATGTGTAGAGGGGAAGGAAGATAGGGTGAGAAAGAGGGCAGGAAGAAATTTATTTCTGCCTATAAAAAAGCAACAAATTAGAAAGATGAATTATAGTCTCAAGAGGCCATTCTTACCATTTCTATCGCCTACCCTATTTTCCTCATCTAGGTAGAGCACTGAGGGGTATGATACTCCCCTTCCCTGACAGATCTCCAGAAAAGGGAGTAAAGGTATAGGCTGCCAGCAGCTGGCTGAGTTCAGAAAAGGGCTTTTCAACAACTTTTTCAGTTGACACACATTAATACTAATAGGTTACTTTATAAATCACTAAAAAGTCCATGCATTGCTGACTGATAGAAAAAAAAGGGGGGGGTAACTTTTGAGGATTTGCTGATTTGAAAGAGTGCCACATACATAAGAACAAGATTGATTACCCGCAGTATAGAATAGCTTGTTCTAGATCACTCCCTCCCTAACTGATCCTTCAGGAAAGTCTAGTTACTTCACTTCTCCCTTTCAACATTTAGGGTACTCATACCAAGAACCAAATTAGTTGGTATAGTTAACAAAAGTTGTTCAGGGAATTGAGAGGAAGCAGAACTGTTTCATGTAGGGTGCACAGGCATGACCTGGTATGAAAGAACAAGAGACACCAAAAGTTTTGCCAATGTGAAATAAGAGAAACCAGGATCTAACTAGCAAAGAACATGCTGTCCTCAGCATCATTATTCTGTGTGAAGCAAAGAAACTAGAGGAGATAGGGTGGAGACTGGCTACTCCAGGTAGGAGGTTGTGTGCAGCAGGCTCCACAAAAGAGTGAGCCCTAGGCCTGGCTTACCTGTCTAGTCTGGACTAGGTTCTCCTTGGCAAGAGGAAGCCATGCTTTATGCATGACACCATTTTGGTCACACAAGGAAATTCCTGGTTGGAAATTCCACCTGAGAGAACTGAAAGATTCTAGGTATCTACATGCCCTCAAAAAGGGGGTCAAGTCTAGAAATAGCCTTGGCTCAGGACCAATGGGGATTATTCTGCACTGATAGGAAAGTTATAGGCTAGAATTCCTCTAATGACCAAAACCAAGACACTTTTCCATGCCAACCATGGATGTGACTGAAGTAAGCACATGGATATGGTTCTAACATGGATGTGGGTTCCCCATGTGAATATATGAAATGGTGCATCAGAAAGTATAACTGAACTGGGAGTCAGGAGAGCTAGGCTCTAGTTCTGGCTGCCGCTTGTCATATAACCTGGGGCAAGTCACTTAATCTTACTGGGGTTAGACTAAATATTCTAAGGTCTATCACACCTCTGACATTCCATGAGACGAAGGAGGTACCATGAAAATGTGCTAGGCTTGGAGCTGGGAGTCACAGGACCTAGACTCCAATTCTGGTTATATTTATTAGTACGAACAAGTTGCTTAGTCTCTCTGGGCCTCAGTTTCCTTGTCTGTAAAATGACAGAGTTTACCAGATGATTTCTGATGTATCTTCCAAGTCTAAATTGATGATATTACATATCGCCCTGAGATTCCATCAAGTCTGTGGCTATTTTCTCCCCAGGCTACAGCCTGCCTCCCCCAGCAGGGAGGCATCTTCTGATGAAGTCCTTCCCATGTCTGAACTTAGAGCCAGAAGCCTCGCTCTGATTCCTGCTGTTTCTCTGTATGGATCTTCTTTAAATAAATACGTGAATAAATAAACCAATAAGCCTTCTTTGGGACACTTCAGTGTTTGTGGATTTCTCCAAATGTTAATAGCAAAGGAGCCCTCCCTCCACCTCATGTGCTAGTCTCATCAAATCCTCTGAGTCATTCCTTCTTGCTTCATTTTCATTGAAGGGAGAAAAAATAAACATCAGAAAGTTAATCCATTCGTGCTTGCTTCACTGCACAAAAATAGATTCTCTCGTCTCCTAATTTTTTGTCCCTAGAAGCAAAGATATTTGCAGATGGATTACATGTTCTTTCGATGACCCTGCCCCCTAAACCTGGGGATCTCTACACAGTGTTCACAGGCAGGGACCTCTGAAGTATGTCTGCATGTATTTTTGGCTTTGTCCCTGACACTAAGCCTAATGAATATGACCCCTTTCTCCTGGTATGTGGCACACCTGTGCAAAGGAGAGGAAAGAAGAGTGAGGTTTTAGATTGGGATCTGAAAGCTACGCACCTACAAAAATGTATTAAACCTTTCTTTCTTCTCCTTTGACACCTTCCCCACTCCCCTTTCTTTGTTTCTACTTAACTTGGCCACACTGCCCAAAATAACCAGTGTTAAGTCCAAAAGCAAGTAACAGAACGGGAAGGAGGCAGAAAAAGCTGGAGGGAGGGAAGAGAAGGAGGATGAGGGAGGGACAGAGAGAGGGAGACAGGGAGATTAAAGGGCAGGAGGAAAGGGAGAAGAAGGGGGATGGGAGGGGAGAGAGAGATGAGAGAAAGAGGGAATCGAGCTCAATGATTACTCAGATTCTAGCGGTCCTATTGGGGAGTGGAGAAGATGTCACTGAAAGTGTACGGAGGTTGCCCCTCTACCCCACTCACCCTTGCAGGCCTTTCTATGAGTGATCGGTTTGTTCATATCTCGGTAGTAACCTTCCTTGCAGTAGTGGCAGTGGCGACCAGCAGTGTTGTGCCGACAGTTGAGGCAGACGCCCCCACTCTTGCGCCCAGACAGCTTATAGAGTTCCATGTTGAAGCGGCAGCGGCGGGCATGCAGGTTGCAGTTACAGGCTGCGGGAGAAGCAGGGGGAGAAAGTGTCAGTTTGGAAGGCAGTAGGGAAACGTGGGGGCTGGAATGGACCCCTTCCATTTCTTTTCTTCCCTTAGCTGCTACTACCTGATCTGACCTTCTACTGTGAGAAAATACTCATTCTTACACAGGCCACATCAGTATATATTAATTGAGCCTCTACTGTATGCAGGGGCCCTTGGCCAGGTATTGGAGATAGAACACATGATAGTCAAATTCTCTAGAGAAGCTTATGGTATGTGTGCCACTGAACTGGAATTACTCCAGGCTTCCTTGTACATACTAGACGCAAGACTACACAGCAGAAACACCTTCCCAGCCCTGGCCAATTTTACTGCATATCTATGAACAGAGAAGAGTAACAAAGATATTAATATATTACTACTGGCAGATCCAAACATTGCGTTGCTACGAGTACCCACAAAAGGCAAAAATAACCAGAGGAAGGCCTCTATCACATCTGATAAATTTTCTGTACACAGAGTTTTTATGGAGCCATATGGACAAGAATCACATAGCATGAGATTGTTTGTGATTCGAATCCAGAATGATGATATAAAAAAATCCATCAAAGAAGTGATGGTGATGGTGACAGCTCACGCTTATATAGCACTTTAAGTTTCACAAAATTCTTTTCTACAATGATACTGACACATATGTAGTACAGAATTCTATATGTCTATATACATGCACATATCCATATATATGTATACTTGGATATGTGCAGGTGCACACACACATACACATATCATATATGTTTGGCCTATGATTTTATTGGTATTAGGAGGTGAGGAAAAAGTGAGGAAACTTCCTTTATCAATGCCAATAGATACCTTCTCTTCAGCTTTTGGCTTTAGTCAGTTGCCTAGAGGCACAGAGAGGTTAACTGATTTGTCCAAAAGTACACAGCCAGTATATGTCAGAAGTGGCATTTGAATTCAGATCCTCTTGACTCAGAACCAAACTCTCAACATACCTTCTCAGTGTATTATTATTCCCATTTTATACATGGGAAAACTGAGGCTCCAAGAATTTAAGTGACTTCTCATGGTCACAAAACTAGTAATTGTGTGACCAGGAGTTCTCCTTCCACTATGCCACACTGCCTGGACCAGATATATAAGAGGAAGGGGGAGGGAACAAGCATTTATTAAGTGCTTACTATTTGCCAGATATTATAAACAGAAGCTTCAACAAATATTATTTGATTTGATACATAAGACCCTACCCCTTTCTTGGAGAAGTTTTAATATGAAATATGAGACATATACACAACTAAGTATATGACAGAAAGAAATGTGATGAATATCGTATGGGTGGTAGCTTTTAAGTAGCACTTAGAAGCAAGGATTTTCCACTTACTAGAGGTTTTCACGTAAAGGCTATTGGGTGTGAAATAGAAGGGATTCTTATTCATTACAGGTTGGGCTAAATGGCCTCGGAGGTCCCATTCAACTCTGAGATTCTGCAAAGGAAGCAAGTCCCCTGGCCCCTGACCCCTCTCCTGGGAGCCCAACCTCATACTTCCCCAGCCCCAATGCTAGAAGAGGCTGGTATTTCTTTGCCATATGTACCTCAGATCAACAAAGAGGTCTTTTAAAACAGCTGGTCACGCAAAAGACAACTAAGGAACAGAACATCAAAAGGTCAGTTCCTTCTCTCCCCCTCCTTCTCTTCAGAGCTATCAAGGACACCTCAAGTGGCAATTGCAAGAACCTGGTATATGGTAAAGTATTTTATGCTTGTTTTCTTTGCTCTTTATTTTATTTTCTCTACACAAATGGAAAAATGCCCTGGGTAAAGCAAGCCACATCTGGACCTTTCTGCTCCACACGGAGGTGACACTCAACTCCCTGCCTGTCACTGGCCTCCTCCTCTAGAGAGACACCTTAATCCCTGATTCCTTCCTGTTTATCTCCTATTTCACTTGGAGAGAAAAATATTTGGTATTTGTTTCATTATCAAATTTCAAACTGAGCGGAAAAGGCAGCTTTATTATGGCCAGGAGGTCAGGGCTCTAATCTTGCCAACGGCCTAACACCTTGGGCAAGGCCAAACAAAACAGCTGAAGATAACTGGAAGAGAACCAAGGAATCAGCATCACAGCATGTTATAGCTGAAAGGGACTTAAAGGTCAGCAAGCCCAACCCTCTCATTTTACAGATGAGAAAACTGAGGTCCATTTGTGACTTGAACAAAGTCACATGTCTACTTCATTACCAGAGCAGGGATTTGATACACCAGCGCTGTCTTCACTTGAGATTTAAACTTGAAGGGCCAGAGAAATCATCTAGTTTAATTCTCCCTTGTTTTACAAACGTGGAAACTGTTCTATGGAAGGTATATTATATATATAGATATTGGTCAAAACCTGCACCTGGAAAGAAAGCTGGCTCTACAACTGAACAGGAGGAGAAGGTACTCTGAATGGCACTTGGAAAATGGTGCCGTGTTTTTCATGATTTTAAGCTTCTCCCTGAAAAAAAAAAGGGCTCATCTTAAAAAAAAAAAATCTCATCTTTTTTAAAGTCAATATTCTCCCAATGACACTGAATGTCTATCAGTCATGGAATATCCAGTCTCTGAAAAATTAAGGTTGTAGGTCACACAAAGGAAATGAATAGGTAATGAAGGGAATAGATAGTATGTGAACATTCTGTAATATGT
Source organism: Pseudochirops cupreus (assembly GCA_028627135.1). Classification (NCBI taxonomy): domain Eukaryota; kingdom Metazoa; phylum Chordata; class Mammalia; order Diprotodontia; family Pseudocheiridae; genus Pseudochirops; species Pseudochirops cupreus. Next base: position 188,248,035 of record CM053584.1, on the reverse strand, counting down.
ACAATAGAGAGATGCATTCTGGAAATGGTGAAAGAGATACAAGAGAGATGTGTGAGCAGACAAAGATGTGGGCCAGTCATGTGGCCAAAGTGAGAGGTAAGTCATTAAAGGAAAAACACACATGCATACAAAATAGTTAAATATAAGGTAGTTTGAGAAGGAAGGCATCCACAGGTAAGGAATAGTGGTCAGGAAGGGCATTATGTGGTGCTTCTGTTGTAGCTTGAAGCAACAGAAGTATTTGTGAGCAGATAGTAAGGTGGGAATACATTCCAGGCATGGAGAAAAATCAAGCATAAAGGTATAGAGATGGGAGATAGAGTGTTACGTGAGGAACAGAAAGAGGAACAGTTTGTCTAGAATGCAGAAAATAGGAGGGAGAGTAATATACAATGACAGAGAAAAGAGAGGACAGGGGGATTATGAAAGGTTTTGAAAGCTAAATAGGAGAATTTATATTTTATTCTAGAGGCAACAAATTGACTAAGTAGGGAAGGGATATGATCAGATCTGTCTTTAAGGAAAATCACTTCAGCAGCTGTGTGGAAGAGCTGGACTGGAGAGAGATTGGAGATAGAGATCAGTTAGGAGGCCATGGCAACAATCTAGAGAGGAGGTGATAAGGGAATCAATTAAAGTAGCCATTGTTTAAGTAGAAAGAAGGGATCAGACGTGAGAGATGCTGTAGAAATATAAATGACAAGCTTTTGCACTTGATTGGATATGTGAAGATAATATGTAGGTCAAAGGAGATTGAGAAGTCTAGGATAATGATTAGGTTAAGGATCTGGGAGAAGGGTGGTGCTCTCAATGGAAAAGAGAAGTTTGGAAGAAAGGTGTTGGGTTTTGTTTTTTGTTTTGTTTTTTTGGTGAGGGAAAGATAATGTGTTTTATTTTGGATATGTTAAAATTTCAGATATCTCCAAAACATTCTTTGAAATATCTTACAGGCAACTAACTGGTGGTACTGAGTTGAAGCTAGGAAGAGAAACTGGAGAAATAGGCATAGAACAGAGATGACCATTAAACCCATGGGAGCTGACAAGGTCACAAAAAGAGAGTTTAGAGAAAAAAGAGTGGGGGGCCTTTGGAGCTTTGGGAAACACTGACAGTTATGGAGGATAGGGATGGTGAACCAGCAAAGGAGACTGAGAAAGGGTGGCTATACAGAGGACAGGAAAATAGGAAACAGTAATATTACACAAGCAATATAGGAGAAAAGGGTGATCAGTAGTATCAAAAGAGGCAGATAAGTGGAAAAAGGATTAGGACTAAAAAACCCATCAGATTTAGCAATGAAGCAATATTTGGTCACTTAGGAGAAAGCAATTTCAGCTGGGTGATAAGGTCACAAGGCAGATTACAAAGAGTTGAAGAATCAATGAAAAGAGGTAGTGGAAGTAGAGTTTAGACAGCCCTTTCTAGGAATTTGGTTGAGAAAGGGAGGGGACACACACACACACACAATTTATTTTTGATTGGTGAAGACTTGGTCATGTCTGAAGGCAGTAGGGAAGAAACCAATTGATAAGAAAAGGTTAAAGTTCAGAAAGAGAGAGAAGGAAGATTGGAGTTGAAAAGTGGGAAGAAAGAGGATCAAAAGCACATGTGACAAAAAAGGGCCACCCCACTGTCAGGCTGAGGGGGTGGAGCACAGTATCAAAGGATTTTGAGATAAAGATGAGAAAAGAAGGAAGTTATGTTAGATAGTCTCAATCTGTAAAGTAAAAGGTAAGAAAAGGGAGATGTGGGAGAGTTGAGGAAAAAGAGAGGGTTTGGAAAAGTTTCTGTGGGGTGGGAGGCAGGGAATCAATTAGAAGCAATAAAAGATTGCCTCATTGCACTGAGGGCTCAGCTGAATTGGAAAACATGAATTTGTAATGTACCCAATCAGCCCAATTATGTTCTTCCTCCAGCCCCATTCAGCAAAACATGTGAGTAGGAGTGGAGGAGGCAAATGTTGGGAGTGATGCAGGGCTGAGGTTTGGCAAGAGATGAGGAATGACTGACCAAGGAAGCAAGAGAATCATGTGCAGAGAACTGTACAGCTGAATTGGATAACTATAGAATCAAGACTGGAGAAGGAAGAAATTGAAATCAGAGAGGGGGTAAATGGTACTGGAGGTTGGAGGGGGGGGTTAGGAGGATGAAGAATGGGTTTAGAAAGGTTAAGGCACAGAGAGAGATGGGATGATAAAAAGTTACCATCAGAAAAGGGTAAGAGTTTTCATTAAGGAAGTGGAATTTATGGATAATAATATTTATTTTATATAGTATTTATACTATACAATAAACACTATTTATGGGTAATAGTAAGATTGAACGTGTGACCATCTTGATGTATTGCCGAGATGGAATGAAGGAGTGAAAAGCTCATAAGATTTTAGGAGACAAGAATTGGGAGTGAGGGGGCTTAAGGGTGCGTCAACACCGATACTGAAGTGCCCTAGTATAAAGACAAGAGTTGGAAGAGAAGAAAACTGTAATCTAGATGTTAAATTCCTTGAGGAAGGAAGAATGACCTGAAGGTTGCTATATAAACCGTCACAGTGATCTGAACTGAGTAGAAAATGTTGATACTATAAAGCTAAAATGTCCTAAAATACTGTAAAGCTAAAATGTCCTAAAATGTGAAGATTCCATTCGTCTTCAAGTACCTCTCCTGTTTATGATGAACTTTCAAAAATTTGTAAGAGTGAGTTAGTAATCATATCTGCCAGTTCTTTTCAGTATCCTGGGATGTAACTCTTTTGGATCTAGTGACTTAAACTCATTAAGAATATGTAGATGTTTGCTTATTATCTCTCTATTTAGTTTTAATACAATGAAACACAAAGTATTCATTAATGAATGGATGAAAATGAACAAAAAAAAAATTAAGTGGCTATTATGTGTCAAGTCCTGTGCTAAGCACTAAAAGCAAGATAGTACCTGCTCTCATTCCACTACCGGAACAGCATTTTAAAGAGGTTTTAGCTGCAAGTTAGATGAAAAGGCCTGGTGGTCCCTAGGATACAACAGCAAAACAGAAGGTACAGTATCTTCCTTAATATCATTTCCACTAGTAAAAACCATACCTATTTGTGATGCCCCAGCCATCTTCACACTGCCCTTGCCTCTCCTCTAGATATTATCCTTATCTCCTTCCCATCAGAACCTTGGGCTTAATCTCCGGATCTTAGAGCCCTGATAATTGAAATTTTGCCTCCTCTTGCCTGGAAGCAGACCTTCATGTCATGTCCTGGCCAGATTTACACCATGAGGCTTTCAGAAGTTAATTGGTTGCTGAGAATGCAGCAACTAGCACCTGTAAAGACAGTTGACAGGTCACATCTCTCCCGAAAATGGATGCAGCACCACTTGATGGTAGAATTGGTAGGCTGGGAGCACTGCAATTCCTGGAAGCCATGACATCTGGATCCTGGGCTGATTCCATCAGAGTCTGAGGGAAACCGCTATGAGGAGGTGGTGGTTCAGGGCGGCGGTGACCGCATTTTGGGCACATTTGGCAATGTCTTCTTCCAGATCTCCCTCAGGTTATCTTGCTGCTTCAGCTAGATTAAGCTTGCCTCAGGGAGCCCCTGCCCCTAAAGAGTCTATTGTTTTATTGGGGTACAGGGGACAAGAAGAAGCAAACAGTTAAGTAACACAAACTCCCGTCACCTCTTCCATACCCGACTTTCTCCATCACGGTTTTGGTTTCAATACGTACATAGGTCGGCATAAGAAACTGAACAGGGGAGGGGGGGAAAGAATCTGGAATCTAAAGTTCTATAATCACATGTTAAAAATATATATGTATGTATGTATATACAACTATTATTAATATTATTATTAACTACATCCAACTGGGACTTAAGACACACAGGCACTGGGGTAGGGAAACCCATCCTGCCCTACCAGAAAGTCAGAGGGGCGAGGGCAAGGACATAGGAGAGAGCAGATTGGGGGAGGGCTTATACAGTGGGATGGCTGTTTTGAGGTGTTGGGTAGGGGAAACATGGGGAGAAAATCTGTAACTCAAAATCTCGTGGATATGAATGATGTAAAGAAGAAAATGAATTAATTAATTTTTAAAAAAAAGAAATTAAACAGGAATTTTTTGGAGTTTTGCAGAAGCCATGAAGGCCAGCAGATAACACAGAGCCTATGACCAAATATTTAATCTAAATTTTACAATAAGGTCCTGTAAGCACCCCATAAAAGAAAAAGAAAAAATTCAGACTTCTTCTCTAGTATAAAAAGAGGGCCAAAAACTTGTACACAGATTTTCCAGATCGCCGCGGCTCATGCCCCTGATATCACAATGTGGAAGGACATAGAGCACCGGCCCTGGAGTCAGGAGGACCTGAGTTCAAATCCAGTCTCAGACACTTGACACACTTACTAGCTGTGTGACTTTGGGCAAGTTACTTAACCCCAATTGCCCTCCAAAAAAGCAAAAAAAAAAAAAAAAGTGATAAACACAATGTGGAAGGGATAACTGAATATACAAACAGCTTAGGGGAGGAGAAAGAATACCAACAACTCAGGGGATTCAGCAAAGGCTTACTGCTGACACTTGGTTTCTTGAAGGGAGCTCAGCATTCTGAGAGGCTGAAGAAAGGACAGTTGCTAGGCATGAAGAATAGTGGTCTACGAGAAACAGAAAGATCAATTTGGCTGGAACATAGAGGGTGTAACAGGGATGAAATATCAAGTCAGTCTAGAAAGACAGAAGTAAAACTGAAAAAGGTTTCAAATGCCCAACAGAGGGATTTACATTTTAACCTAGAGGAAACAGGGAACTCCTGAAGAATCTTGAACAAAGTAGTGAAATGTTCCAAATTCTGAAGAAGAGGGAAATCCACTGAGAGGTTATTACAGTAGTCAACATGAGAGGTAACGGTGGCCTAAAACTAGAGTAGTGGCCATGTAAATAGAGAGAAGGTGAAGGATGCTACAGATATTGGGCAGGTAGAGTCTACAGTGGAAGTGGAAAGAGCGCTACGTCTGGAGTCATAGAATGTGAGTCCAAATTCTTGCTCTGCTACTTATTATCTGTGTGACTGTACACAAGGTGATGATGCTCTCTTCCTCATCTCTAAAGTTAGAGAGTTGGATCCCATGATTTCTGAGGTTCCTTCCAACTTGAGCTTTATGGTCTTATGACTGACTTATCCCTCCATTTAGCTACATCCTCTTCATATCTTTTGGTTTCATTTATGAAACTAGAGACCCAGGGAAGAAATAATAATAGAAGGAATGGGGCTTGGAATCATGAAAGGTGTGGTTGTTTGCTCTTGCAACACTTAGCTGTGAGATGATGGGCAAGTCACTTAACCTCTCTGATGCTAAGTTTCCTCTTACATAAGATGAAGATGATATTTGTGGTACCTACTTTACAAGTTATTGTGAAAATAAAATGAGATAATAAATTTAAGCATTTTGTAAACCTTAAAAATCTCCATAAATATCATCTACTAGCACCCTAAGACAAAAATTCTGTGCCCATACTCTTTGCTTCTATTTCCTCACTTCCCAAGTCTTCTAGCATTTGACTTAAAGTGTTTGTTTCAAGGTTAATAATTTCTTTTTTCCCCCCAGAATTTATTTATTTTTAGTTTTCCACATTCATTTCCACAAGATTTTGAGTTCCAAATTGTCTCCCCATCTCTCCCTAACCCCTCACTCCAAGCTGGCAAGCATACTGATTACCCCTTCCCACAGTCTGCCCTCTCTTCTATGCCTTCCCCCCTTCACCCATACTTTCTTTTAGGGCAAGATGGATATACCCCACTGCCTATACATCTTATTTCCCAGTCACATGTAAAAACAATTTTTTAACATTTGTTTTTAAAACTTTTGAGTCCCAGATTCTATCCCTTCTTCCCTCCTCACCCCGCCCCCCTTCCCCAGCCAGGTTAATAATTTCTTAATTACTACAGAAGAGGGCATCTCCTTTGGATCTCTTTTCAACTTTGAAAACTAATGACCCTTTGAATGGTCTCTCTTCCTTCAGCTTTTGTAATACTGCTCCATCCTGATTCTTCTACTTGTCTCAGGACATCTCAATCTCCTTTGCTGGAGAAGCATCTCCCAACTATGGATGTCCTCCAAATTCTGTGTCCTTGGACCTTCTTTTCTTCTCTCTTTACACTATCTCTTTTGGTGATCTCATGAGCTCTCATTATCATCTCTCTCAGGATGATTCCCATTTTAATAAATCCAGACCATTCTCTCTCTCCAGAACTCCACCTCCACATCATCAGCTCCCAACTGGATATATTAAATCAGCATGTCATAAATCAGAAACGTTATCTTCCCTAAAACCCACCACTCTTCCTAATTTCTCTGTTTCTCTTAAGAACATTTTGTGAATCTCCCAAGTTCAAAAATTCAAGGATTATGCACTTTCCCTCACCTTTCTTATGCAATTAGGTTCCACATCTTGTCAAGTCTACCTCAAAATCATTCAATCAGTCAACAAGTTGAAAGCCAAAGCCAAATCCAGAAATCTGGCATTTGAAAAGAAATCATTGCCTTAGTCTACCATATCAAAAGAAATAAAATCATCCAGAGATGTCAGAAATAGAACCATCCAGAGATGTCACATAAGAGAGGGCTTGGTTCCATATTTCTTACAAATCAAAAAAGCTATTGAAATAAGCTGGGGTTTGGGGGCAGGGAAAATAATAAAATAGACTAAACCCCTTTGCACATATGATTAAAATGAGGAAAACTAAACTTGCAGTAAGAAAAGTGAAAACACAGATTATGAAGAATAAAGAAAATTATTGGAAACAATTCTGCCCAATTACATGACAGCAAATAGATACCTTAAATGAAATGAATTAATATTTACAGAAATATAAACCACCCAGATTAACAGAACAAGAAGCAGAGAACCCAAATAAACCAATCTCAGAAAAAGAATTTGAACAAGTCATAAATTCTATCACTCAAAGAAGAATTAGCTCCACTTTTAAATAAATTGTTTTCAAAAATAGGGGAAAATGGCATCCTACCAAATTCTATGAGGCAATATGGTCCTGATACCTAAACTAGAGAGAGAGCAGAGAGGGGGAAAAAAGGACTAAAATCAATGAAAATGTACTGAATAAAATATTAGCAAAAGGACTATAAGAACATATAAAAAATACTACATAATATGACCAGATGAGATTTATGCCAGGAATGTAGGGGTGCTTCAATAGTAGGAAAACTATAAACATGACTGACCATATAAATAACAAAAACAAAAATCACCTTTCATGTTAAAAACACTTGAAAACATAGGAATAAACAAGCTGTTCCTTGATATTGTAAATAGTAGCTAACCATAAAGCATCAGCAAATATTATCTGTAAACAAAAACCACTAGAGGGGTAAAGTAACAATAATAATAGCATTTCCGTAATGCTTTAAGGTGTGCCAAACACTCTACACATATTATCTCATTTATTCTGATTTTCCACAACCAGCCTATGGCATGTTATTATGGAGGCAGAGTTGAAGTAATTTGCCCAGGATCACAAAGCTTGTAAGTGTGTAAGGCAATGATTTCTTTTCAAATTCTGCAATCAATTCACTACATCAGCTGTCATCATTATTAATATGGTTCTGGAAATGCTAGCCACAAAAAAAAAGAAAAGGAAAGGAAATTTAGGAAATAAACACAGGCAAAAGACAAAATACAATCATCATTTTTTGTAGATGATACAGTTTATTTAGAGAATCCTAGAGTTTATGAATAATAACATCAACTAACTTAATGAGAGAAGCAGGATATGAAATAAACACCAACAAAATTAATCTTTCTATATATTTCCAACAAAATTCAGCAGGAAAAGATAGAGCAATTATAACTAAAGAATGTAACTTGAAATATGCTTACCAAGAGAGACATAAAAATTATGCAATTACAACTACAAAACACTTTGACAAAGTGAACTTAAACAACTTGCTAAGAATTAGCTGAACATTAGCCTGTGCTTATATAATAAAAATAAATTTTCTACCTACATTACTTTATAGGTTCTGTGCCATACCAACCAAATACATACATAACTGAGGCAGGCATTATTATGATCCCCTGTCTCCAGAGGAGGAAAGGCTAAGCAAAATTATAACAATTCGTCTGGCAGAACAAAAAGTCAAGAATTTCTTTTTTTTTTTTCTCTATTTTTTTTTATTTTTTATTCTTTTTTTT
>CM053584.1:188207922-188239344 GCA_028627135.1 Pseudochirops cupreus | reverse complement strand
CCCCCCCCCCCCCCCCCGCTTTCCCTGGATGCTTTGGCTTTTGAACTGTAATGGAGCTCAGAGACAAATCATCCCTTCTTAGTTACCAAGCAGTCTCTCAGGTCTTACCTTTATCTCGACTTTTAAAGCCAAAGAGTCCAGACCCTTATCTCTTCAATCCTAAATTACTATAAAAACCTCTTCTGGACCCCCAGACTCTAGCTTCTCCCCTTACCAGTCTACACATGCACATCGCAGGTCCATCTTTGCCACCCACTCCCCCCAATGACCTTAATTCCTTGAGGTTAGGGACTATTTCATTATTTTATCTTGTCTTCACCAGGCCTGGCTTAGCACTGTGCCTTGCAAGTGGAGGTAATCCGTTCTATGTATAAAATAATATTCCTAAAACATTGCTTCTCTCTCATCACTCTACCTTTGATGGTTCTCCACTGCCTCTGAAGAAAGTCCAAAATGCTTGTTTTCAAAGAGCTTGGTGGCAGGAAGGTACCCTGCTATAAGGGGGTCAGGACACCTTCAGTCTTCCTTAGTCCTAAAATCTACTCTTGAATTGGACACCTAACCTCTCCTGACTTCAATTTCTCTATCCACTAAACAAGGGAAATAACTGGCTGCTAGGAATGGGGCAAGGAAGAACAATTATGAGCCAAACCTCTTCAGCTCCAGGGAAATTATCCCCCCCCTCCATTCCCTATCCCACAAGCAGCTTTAACAAGCCAAGGGACTTCTTTCAGATCCCTGCTTCCTAGAGGGAGCACACATACTTTGTGTGCTTCATTAAACAGACACATGGGGGCTAATTCACCAAACAACTAAGCCAAGTTTGTCTCCCAACTCCCTGAAGTCATTTCCCAGCTATGATCTGTCACATTACTGTATTTGGAACTCATATGAGGTCTCTCTCTAATTCCAGCGGTATGGGGGAAGGGAGAGGAGGGGTAGAGACTGGCAGGAAGTGATGCTTAATTATTGCAGTCAGTTCTATTCCTCTTACACAAGGCAGGAAAATATGCAATTTCCAAGAAAACTTCTCTATCCTTTTCACTCATCAGAGATACCATATGTGTTCACCCAACTGCTTTGTGCATTGACTTGATTTATCTGTTTTTAAAAATACTGATTCAGTAGTCAAGATTTCTCTTCTGCTGATTGGTCACTGTTGTCAGTGTTGTCTTTCAAATCTGACTTCAGATTCTAGTTGTATGGCCCTGGACAAGTCACGTAACTGCTGTCTGCCTCAGTTTCCTCAACTGTACCTCAAAGGGTTGCTGTGAAGATCAAACGAGATAACATACAATGCTTGGCACATAAGCATTATACAATGCTTAATAAATGCTCCCTCCCTATGAACTCCCCCGAAGGAGGTGTACTTCTGGCTTTGGAGTCAGATAACCTGGATTCATTGGTACTTACTACCTGTATGACCTTGGGCACAATAATATTGATAACAACAAAAACTAACAACAATAATATCACTTTAAAAGATTTGCAAAGCACTTTATGTTATCAGTTTCCTCATCTGTAAAAGGAAGTAGTCCTGACTAGATAATCTCTGTGCTCCTTTTAAGCTCTAACTCCCACAAATTTCCCTTGGTGTGGCAACACTGTGTTTTGTTCACTTGTCGTGGAAAATAGCATACACAAATATTGTGCATGGGGTTTTCCTGGCAAAGGTACTGGAGTGCTTTGCCATTTCTACTTGCCCCGGGTCACACAGCTATTAAGTGTCTGAGGTCAAATTTGAACTCACGTCTTCCTGACTCTGGGTCCAGTACTCTACCCACTGAGCCACCTAGCTTCCTCAACATATGCTATCATAATTACGGAGCAGGCTCAGTGACATCAGAGCTACTTTAGATGAACCAGATCAACCTGAAACCATGTGGTTCTTCTCCTAATGGAGCAACTACCTCAGTACCAACTATAACCAAACACCTGCTTTGGCTCTAAGGTCCCCTTCCAAGACTCAGTCCCTCTGAAAGATATGGCAGAGTAAAAGGCATTCAGTAGGTTTGATCAGCACCCAAAGTCCTAAGGGATCTTCTTTAAAGGGCCTCCAAAGAAGATATACCAGGACAGGAAAAATATTCTTCAAAGATGAGTTCCCTGCCCTTTTCAGAGCATAAAGAAATGATCTTGTTGGTCTGGGTATGAGTCAACGACAAAGGAAGCCTGAGCTTTTGCCCATGTGGGCTGGTTTGTCCCTAATCATTTCCCTTTCTCTGTCTGTAAAATGAAAACAAGTCCAGGCCTCGGGCTATATAGACATGTGAGAGAATGGAAAACACTTTGTTCCTTGGAAAGAAGAAAAATATTTTTTTTTCCTCCTTGTTGTATGTAATATGATTGACAGTGCTATACTCCCAATTTTATGGGTGTCCCCTAGCCTGAGGGAAGAGAACTGGAAGTCTCTGGTGTAACAACTTGACTCCTGAACTCAATACCTCCTTAAGCTAAAGTCATCCAAAGTCATTAGATTACCCTCTGGAATCTCCTCATTTCACATGCAAAGAAATCAATTTAGAATTATTTTGAGGTCTAGATGAGGAGGAAAAAAGGGTGAGACAGGATAGGGGACCAATCTGAGCAAGGATATTTCCACTGGCATAGGCTGAGAATTATTAGTTTTGATGGTAATTTAGTAGAAAGTTCAAGAGATTGTCATACACAAAACAAGTAACTTATTAAGTGTCCCCTTCTGGTACAGATACTAGATACAGCTTTGGAAAGTTACAGAGAAGTGACGGTTATTTTTTTAAAAAGAGCATCATTAAAATATTTTAAACAACATAAAAAGCCTCTTGTAGTATGAACTGTGTTTTAGTTTCAGTTTTGGGGATTTTTTGGAGGAGGAGGGAGGGCAAGGGCAAGGAAGACAAACTATTTACAACTGTCAAAAATGGGAATTCTCTTGACCCACTAGTCAGATCATGTCTGTTAAAAGGATGCAAAAGTATGATATTGAGGACATCAGCATCACAGCTCCACAAACATACAATTTTCACTTCAGCCCTGAAATTCATACTTTGTCCATCTGCTCCTGCAACCTATCCCAGAACCTCCATTTAGGGAGATCGTTCAGGCCAGTCATCTCTTCATTTCCCAGGTTATACTCTTTTGGATTTCTCCATCATCCCACAACTCCAGGTATCTTCTCCCCCAAACCCTTTTCAGTTTCCTTTTATGTAAACTCCTTGAGGGTAGGGACTGTTTTCTTTTTACTTGGATTTTTTAAAATCAGTGTTTAGCACAGTGCCTGATACATAGTAAGTACATAAGAAATGCTTACAAACTGCTTACTTTCAAAAGAGATTTGAGGCAAATAGTAATGGAATAATAGTGTGCTGTAAGAAATTATGAATATGATCAGAATATAAAGAAATACAGGAAGACCTATATGAACTGATCCAGGGTGAAGTAAGCAGAAGGAGAAAAACAATATATACATTTACTAGAGCAATATACATGAAAAGAAGAAAAAAAATTAAACTAAACACCGTATATTATTAATGATCAAGTTTGGCCTTGAAAAAATGAGAAATGATAGTACACATCCATTGCAGAAGTGGAGGACTACTGGATGTAAAACATTGTATGCACTGTCATAATTGCTGAACTACTTTTTTTCCTCACTTTTAAAATATTGCTATAAAGGATGACTCTCTGGGTAGAAAGTAGTTGGGGGAATAATAGCTAGTAATAACAGATAATATTTACATACCTATTTTCCAGTGGATTTTTTTTAATTCATTGCCAATTCATGCCAACACCAACATTCACTTTTACAAGATTTTGAGCTCCAAAATTTCCCCCTCCTTCCCAAGATGGCACCCAATCTGATGACACAGGTTTATAGAGCTATTTTTGAATAGGTAAATAATCATATGGAAAAAAAGGGGAATCAGTAGAATTAATCTATTTAAGCTTTCCAAAAGTCTTTGCAAGGGGTTAGAATAATATTTTAAAATTAGAAGAACTCGGGAGAGGAGGAGAAAACAGTATTCTGTCACGGATATGGACCCTGCTTTGAATGTGGACAGAGATAATCAGTGTAGCGTCCTAGGGATCAGAGTTAAGACTATTATTATTTAACATATTTGTAAATAATAGAGAAAAACTGAAGAATATAGTCCCTAAGTCAGGAAAGGGCAACACCAAACTTTCTGGGACAGTGAATCACCAAACTAATGGGGATGGACTTGTGGGGCTATATGAATGGGAAGGAGAAAGGCAGGAAAGTTCAAAGTGTAGATCCATATTTTTATAGGATGGACTTAGAAGCAGGAGTTAAAATAAGGAGCCTGGGCCCCAAAGTCTTCAGTCAGAAAGGTCAACAAAATCTTTAGGAATGTCAAAGTAACACAATGGAGAACCAGAAGGGGCAGTAACTGCCTATTTCAGAAACCGGCCACCCTAAGAAATCTTGCTAATACTTGCAATGGCCACAGATACTGGACAGAACGCCTTTCATCATGCAAAGTTCTTAAAAGGCATAAGAGAACGTATTCATTAACTCCAAACTGTACCTTTCTATTATTCTGAGTGCAAACAGCACACAAAACCACATAGTTTAACACCACAGTGTTAAATACCAAGCAACCCAACAAATGGAGACACATCTCTTCACTTTGTTCTTTGCCATTACAGTTAGTATTCCCCCTCCCCCACAGATATATATGAAGAGCCAAGGGTTTCTCCAACTCAGGTATCCAGCTGTGGCTTGTAGGAGGTGAGGGATAGCAGGTGATTAGTGACAACACACCTTCTTTGGTTGATTGTTTCAGGGAGCTAGTCACAAGATCTTAAGAAAGGGGCCCTTCCACAGAAGTAAAGAAGGATCTCTCCTAGGTAAAACTTTGATGGGATCAAAAGAATTGAAAGAGTTCTTTGGAACACTGAAAAGGGAGAGCTGAGACAGGAATGTAGAATAGATTCCCGTAGGTACTCTCTCCCTGTTAACAGGCTTAGAAAGTTTTGTCTCTAGTAAGCTTCTTAGTGACAATTCCCTACTCTCACAGGTCTGAATCTGGTCTCCCCAAAAGAATGCCCTAACAGACGTTAAGTATTTCCCACTGTAAACCATGAAACCAGCTTTCTATGACCATGAAGGTTCATGTGAATTTGGTTGGCATGAACTAGTTTTCTCTATGCCAGAGTGGGGTTCTTGAACTTTTCAGTGTCCATGGGCAGCCTGGTGACCCCTTCACAGAAGAATTTTTTTAAATGCATCAAGCAAAATACATTTGATTAAAAAGGAAATCAATTTATTGAAATAAGTTACCAAAATGTTTTTCAACAAGTTCATTAGACTCTAACATAAGAACACATATGCTTTACCTCATTCCCAAATCCCTAAAAGGAATAGTGTTAGACTGAACCTACAGATACTGTTAATGAATAACAATGGGAAGGAAATAGAATTGACAAGCTGAGTGAGAGACAAGAAAGGTTACTCCACGGGAAGCAGATACCCCATACAAATGTGGTACTTCACTCAATACACATATATTAAATGCTAGGCACTGAGCTGAGTGTTATAGATAAAAAGAAAAGCAAAGAAACAGGTCCTACCCTCAAGAATCCTGTATTCTAATAGGGGAATTAATATATAAATAACTAATTAACTGGATACATATAATATGTATCCAGAGTAAATGAAAATAATCTGAAAAAGGAAAGTGCTAGCAGTGGGAGAGCAACTCTGCAGAAGGTAGGATTTGAGTTGTCTTGAAGGAAGCATTAGGGAGGAGAAGACAAAACATTTCAGGTTTGGGAGTGGGGGAGAACCAACATAGAGATAAGAGATGAAGTCTTTTAGTCAAGAAACTGCCCCTTGGCTAGATAGTTGCTGCTTGAAAATAATAATACTAACTCAAATTTTCATTAGGCTTTATACCTTAGAAGGGATTTTCCTCCTTACAAATCTGTGAGGTGGGTGACATTTACCTTCATTTTATAAGTGAAGAAATGAAGCTGAATGTGGGGTCTCCTGAAATCAGATCCAGTTTCCTTTTTCCTACCCCAAAGAAGCCTAATTACCCCAAAGCATAAATGGCTTTTAACACTTGTTCAGGCCATGCACCAAGCTCTAGTTAATGATCTGGATCCTAAAATCTCAGTTTTTCAGCTTTCAAGTAAGCAAGAAAGCTACAAAGTATAAAAAGAAAAGAGCATCAGGTAGAGACAATGAACTTGGCACACCCAACAGGGAAAGAAGGAAGGAGAAGCAAGTGTAGGAAGAGGAATAAGGTTAAGAGGGGAGTAAGGTATAAGAAGGATAGAAAGGTAGGAAGGTGCCAGGTTATAGGGAGGTTTTAAATGCCAAACAGGATTTTTATATTTGATCCTAGTAGTAGGGAGCCACTGGAGCTCAATAAGCTACAGTTACATGGTCAGACCTGTGCTTTTGAAAAATTACCTTGACAGTGAAATGACCTTGAGTGGTAGATGGTGGGGAGTGGGGAGAGACTTGAGGTTAGAGTCTAGCTAGAAGGCTATTACAATAGCCTAGGTAAAAGGCGACGAGGACCAGAATCAAGGTTGTGACGTTATGAATGGAGAGAAGGGGATTTATACCAAAAAAATGCTATGAAAATAGAACTGACAAAATTGGTTATGGATTGGATATATGGGGTAAATAAAAGTGAGACACCAAAGATGACAAGAGAGTTACAAGTCTTGGTGTCTAGGAGAATGATAGTTTCTTTGATACTAATAGGGAAGTTTGGAAAGGGTGAGTACTTGAAGGAGAAAGATAATGTTGCTTATCTTTCTTCTCAAAGAGGAGCATGGTGTCTGGAAGGTGATACCATGACTTGCAAGTGGACTGGATTTAAGTGAGGGAGGGCTATGCAAAGGCATTAGCCTCACTTTCTCCTCTGGAGCCGTCTGGGTCCAGTGGCAAGATAAGAATCAGGACAACTGGAGATGGCAGTTCTATTGTGGACATAATGAATGTGAGATACCTATGGGAATCCAGTTCGGAGATGTTCAAGAAAAGTTAGAGATGTGAGACTTAAGCTCAGTGAGACTAGGGCTAGATAGCTAAATCTAGAAATCCTCTGTCAGGGGATGATGATTGCCTCACCCAATGTCTATAGCACTGTTAAGTCAGGAAGTACTCAGTCCAGGGTTTCCTACAGGAATTCCCTTGAAGTACAGTAGGAAATGAATCATGTAGTAGGACAGAGCATAAGGCTCTGAAAACTGACCTCAAGTCTCCATTAGGCAATTAATTACATGATCTTGGGCAACATTTCCCTCCTCTAAGTGTCAAGTTCCCCACGTATAAAAGAAACCTTACAATAACATGGTGAACCTACCTCAAAAGAATTGTGAAGACAGAGAAGGTAACAAGTTGAAAATGCAAAAAGTTTCAGAAAGGCATCTCTGGCTATGTAAATTTACCTGACCCAACGGCGGGCTTAAAGGATTCTCACCAGATATTATAAATTCAAGTTCAATTTGTTTTAAGCACTTACTATGTTTAAATCACTATTCTAGAAGAGGGAGACACAACTAATTTATATAAGACTGTCCTTGATCCTATGAAGCCTTACAATTTAGTAAGGTTGTAGGTTATAGGTTGACACATATACACAAAACTAAATTATACCTAGAAGAACAAAAGAAAGTGCTAATTACTGATAAAATAGGTCATTATTGATAGAGAAATCAGGGAATGTTTTATGAAGTAGGTAACATTGGATTCGAGCTCTAGAAGATAGAAATTCAACAGGCAGAAATAGGAAGGAGAAAGAAAGGGCCTTCCAAGCACCAAGAGTGGCATGAACAAAAACACAGGGAACGTGCATGCTCAGGGGCAGTGTGGCTTAACTGGGACGTAGAGTCCATGCAGGGTGTAATATAATTATGATGCGATATGAAATGAAGCTGGATTACACACACAGAAACTTATTCTCCCTCCTCTATAGGTTCTATATACATGCGTATGTATGGGTGGCCAAAATGGAAAACTTTTACAAAGAGAAACAGTTCTACCTAAATCCTATATCTTGTACGTAATTTAACAAAGGAACAATAAGAATTAGAAAGGTTAATTTTAATTTTTCTGTATGGCAATATTCCTGTTTCTTATATACCCTCACCAAGACCCTCTGTTGGGTTTTAATACAAAGGTGAACTATTTAAACCCAGTTGTCCTTAGGCTTTGTCTTTTGATTAGATTATTAATTCCTTGAGGATAGGACCGACTTTTCTATTTATCTTTCAAGCACCCAGCATAGTATCCTGGTAGTAGGGAGCCATTAGGTCTTAGTAAATCCCAGTTCACTTATCTGTAAAATGAAGGGCTTTGGACTTGATCATCTAGGGCTCTTCTACCCCTAAATACTATGATTCCTTGAAAATGATCATTTTTCACCTAAAATTGGGGGTTTATTACCAGCTTGGTTCCCTGTGCAAGAAAAAGTGCCCATATAGCTTGCTCTCATGGTTCTAAAGGGCTTCAGATGTGCAGGCTATGTTAATAGGTTATTACCTGGATCCCCTGTCACATTAATGTGGCTTTGACTGTCCCCCCAAAAGGGACCACTTCCTTTATTATGCAACAAACTTCCCAGCACAATTCAGATTTCCTGAAGCTTCCAATGCCCAGTTCTGTAGCAGGTGCTTCTGCCCATACTCCTTGTTATCAGTCTTTCCTAGAAAAGTCCAAACCTACACCGAAATAGTTTCACTTCCTTACTTCCTCATCCATTCAGTTCAGCCACAGTATGTCTATCTCTCTCTATGACTTGCCTGCAGCACAGCTCCAGTGTTCAGAGCTTCTTTGGCTGTGACAAACTTCATGACCCCAGGAGAGAAGGGAGGGAAGAGGAAAGGGCAGGGGCATGGGTTTATGTCTGGAAAACTACTTAACTTGACAAATGCAAACAAACTAGAAAAGCATGGCTCATTGGGCTGGAAGTCAGAAGTGTCAGTTCTGCCACTAATTTGCTATGTGCCTCTGAGTAAGTTACCTTGAGTTTCCTCTGTAAAATGGGGGTGCAGGCCCAGCTTTGTGACTTGCTACCTTGGTTTACCTTTGGTGCCCCCAATTTCTTTACTTTTTCAAATGAGAGGGTGAACTATATGACCTCTGAGGCCATATTTGGCTCTAAATCAGTCCATCATGATCCATTAGGACCTCTATGGTTCCTTTCAGTTCTTGTCATGAATAGACAATCATCTCAAATTTCCTCTTAGGTTTAGCATTCAATTATTATTTGACATACCTTTCCCTTTCATGCTTGCAAAACTGAAGATCTTCATTCTGATGGTTATCTAAAATAATCTTTGAAAATACTAAATCAGATTTGCATGAGGCTTTGTACTTTAGAAGGCATTTTTCTCACAATTCTGTGGAGTAGGTGTCATTTACCCTATTTTACAATTGAAGTAACAGAAGAGCAAGGAAAGGAAGCACAAGAAGGTCTTGATTAGTATGGAAAATAAATCCTGGGAAGTAGTCACAAGGGTTTGAATTCACAGTATTTACAATTATAATTATGTGAAACCCCAGTCACTAGTTCCAGCCTAATCAAAATATGCAGTGATCAATGAGACCACTCCACAGAATTCATTATCTGCCCTAATCAGGACCTAATAGCAGCCCATCCATAATAGCTAGGATCTGAATTTGGGGACTCATGACACCAAATCCAGAGGCCCAAGTGTAAATGACCTTCTCAGCTTTTAAAAGAAGAAAGAAAGCCAAAAGTCTAAAAAGAAAAAAAGCATGAAGCAAGACACTGAACTTGGCCCATTCAACGAGTGAAGGAGGAAGGGGAACCAAATTAAGATACAGTTCTGGTCCTTCCCTGGAAAAACAAGGTTTGGAATAAGAGAAAAAAAATGAAGCCATATAAATGAACTACCTACCACCCTCAAAGCTTCACACACACACACACACACACACACAAAAGTTTCTCTCACATAGTTTTGTGGAAGCATGATAGTATGGTATAGTATGGTATGGTATTGTGAATACAATACCAGCTTGAGGGTCAGGAAACTTGGGCTCCAGGCCTGGGCATGTCACTTCTATAAGGCTAAATTTCCTATTCTGTGAAGTGAAGCCATACTTCAGTTCTCTGACCTTCCATGTCTTCACTTGTAAAACTGGGCAAATGATTGCAAGGGTTGTTGAGAGAAAAATGCCTTCTAAGGCATTCTTCTAAAGTAGAACTAGATGATTTCCAAGATTCCATCTAGTGCCAAAATTCTAAGATCAGATTATTTCAAATACCGGCAACTTTCTCTGGGGCTTCTTAGAATAACACTTCTCCTATAAAGAGGTTGCTTACCTGGCAACTACTCAGAACACACCTGGGAACCAAACAGAGAGCAAAATGACAAGTCATTTATATGACACTTTAAGGTTTACAATAATAATAATAGCAATTCACATGTATTTTCTTCCAACAACCCCATGAATAGATAATAAAAGTATCCTCATTTTAGAAATGAGGTTTTGAGGGATGCTGTGATTTCCTTCTGTTTTGTGACTTCCTCATGGTCACATAGCTACTTAAGAGTCAAAGCCAGTATTCAATCCTGCATCTCCCAACTCCAGGTCTGTGACATCTGGCTGCCTATTATATAACACTGAAAAATGTTGAAAAGTCCATGCATTTTAATCAAAGTAGAGTCCATCTTCTCCCTCCAAGGCTGTTTACCCTTATCTCACACAGAATGCTAAAGAGCTTGGTTAAGTGGTTTCCCAGACCGCAAATTAGAATGAGAAGGGTACTGGTAGAGAAAGTGCACTAAAAGAAAGCAGTGACTGCTGACAGCCGGGCACGGAGGGAAGAGACCATGAAACTAACAAAAGGAAACAGAAGAATTGAAAAAGCACAGGAACCTGGGGCCCTATCTATTTTAATAATTTCCAAAACAAGCATGACACTGAAGCATAGTACAATAACTGATATTTACAAGGACTTGAATATTGCAAAATTTTAGAGGTGAGGACCTTAGGGACCATTTAACCTAGTCAAAGGATATCCAAGTGTTTAAAATAGTGGTCTACATGAACAAAAACCCATAGATGTGCAGCCTGAAGAAGTTCAATTATATAATTAATTACATTCAGCTTCAATTGTGAATTGCAATTAAATTCAAGCTTGCAAATGATCTAGGCTTCTTGGAATAACCACCAGAAGCAGTCAATTGTGCAACAGGAGGGACAGACTGGTTATTATGCTCTACTAGCCTACTAAGTCCTGTATACCAGCTAATTAGGTTAAAAACAAAGTTTTGCTAAAAATCCCAGGCAGGGGCAGCTAGGTGGCGCAGCAAATAGAGCACCAGCCCTGGAGTCAGGAGGACTTGAGTTCAAATATATGAGTGTATTGACGATTACTTGAAGATCATGAATGCATCAAATGTGGCCTCAGACTCTTAACACAAAACTAGATTGTGACCTTGGGCAAGTCACTTAACCTCAACTGCCCTACCCTCTCCAAAATGAAAAAAAAATTAAAATTAAAAAAAATAAAAATCCCAGGCAAACTGCACCATGTAGGTGCCATTTGACCCCTGAACCACCCACTGGATGCCTGAGATCCAGTCTGAGCCCCTCACTTGTTAAAGACAAGAAAATAGAATACTATGAGTTATTAAGAAAATAATGGGTTATATATTTAGTAGCATTCAGTTTAAGAGAAAAGAAGAGAAAATCTACCTCCCTCTTCTCAGTAGAGAAATACTGTACAGTTGTGGAATGCTGGATATTTTGTCAGATATGGTGACTTTGAGGGTTGGATGTTGATAAGGTTTTTCCTTTTTTACAAAAGGGGATTCATTAGAGAGGTATATTGGGAAATGAGGTAAATTTTGTGCCTTATAAATACATAAGCTCTTTATTTTGGGGAATTTATAAGGCAATGGAGTATGAAATGTTTCAGAATTTCTGTCATTAACTATTTAAATAAAAATATATTGCTGTTGATAGAATAAGCTTCAGTTTTCTAGAAAATAATTTTTCCTCTCTAGAAAATAGTAGCCATGCCTTAGCCATTTCTCTGAAACAGAAAAAAGGGAAACAGGTTTCTTACTATACAACATATGAGAGAACCTAAGGCCAAGAAGTACTCTTCCCAAAGTCCAGGATCTTAGAGTGACAAATGAATACTGTATATTAAGTGATTACTATGTGCCAAGGGCTGTTAAATGCTGGAGGTACAGACACAAAAGCGAAAAGGTCCTTCAAGTACCTCAATACCCTAATAGTGGAAGATAACACATAAAGAGAAATGTCAACCACTCAGAGGTGTTTTGGTTTGAGGAGTTACAGGACTGACTTGACATTTACATGATTTGATTAAAAGTCCCAGAGAAAGGGATGAAGAGATGGGGCAGCCATAGAAAAGATGTCAAGAACATGGCCAAGGTGGTTGTCTGATGTGATGAGAAAAGGAGTGACAGGAAATGGAGAAGCTGACCTCTGACAGTCTTCTATAGGACTCCAAAGACCAGATGGGTCAATGAAAAGTGAATGCATCAAGTAGCCCTAGCCTCAGTTCATCCAAGGCACTCTTTGTTCAACTTAATTTGTGAAGCTGAACCAAAAAAAAAAAAGTTTTGTATCTCCTCATACTTTCCCTTCTCACCAGTCTATACTACACTTCAGACCACAACAGCTGGTTGCTGATTTGCAAGGCGAAAGAGAACAAACAAATTCAGAAATAATTTTTTAAGGTAAGATAATTAGAAGTGTGAATAAAGGAAAACAGCCAATACTAGCTGGGATCATCCCCAAGCCTTCTAAGTTATCTTTGCCTAAAACTCCCCACGCCTTCACAATCTTCAACAGACCGGGAAAATCTGGCTCCTCCGTGGTTCCAGAAGAACCTAGCTTTGTCTGCCCCGAAGCACCTCATTCTGAAATGTTTGCCTCACATTCCTACTTAACATTAGTTATCTAACTTTTCTCTCAATCAATCGACAAGCTTTTATTAAACACAGACCGCTTACCAAGCACTGGGCTAGGCATCTGGCACTACAGATTTAAAAGTGAGACAATCTCAGCTCTCCTAGACAAGTAGTTATTACTAGATATTATATCTTCATTCCCTCAAAAAACAGCATACACAGGTATTTTGAAAATATATAAGTGTATTGACGATTACTTGAAGATCATGGATTATCAATTCTTCTAAGGGATTTCAGAGGTTATGTAGGCCAACTCCCTCATCTTACAAATGGCAAAACTGAGACCCAAAAAGGTCAAATATCTGGCTCAAGCTCTTGACAAATAAAACCAACGGTAATTTTAAAAATCTTAATAAAACTGACAAACCACTGACAACTGAAAAAAGGTAAACCATAAATCACCAAAATTTGTGCAACTATTGCTAAAAAAATAACAATGAAATGTAGATTGCTTACAAAAATATGTATCACCAACACATACACATCAGCACTGGAAGCTATATAAATTACCTTTGCACTAAGAAGAAAAAGACGCTTGATCAGAAGAATTCACTTAAATTAAAGGTTCTTAACCTTTTTTCTCTCACGGACTCCTTTAAGAGTCTGGTGAAGCTTCAGGACCTCTTCTCAGGATGTTTTTTAAAGCAAAAAATAAAATACATAGTATTACGAAGGGAACAAATGATAACCAAAACAAAGTTATCAAAATATTTCTTAAATACAAGTTCACAGACCCTAGGTTAAGAATCTTTGACTAGATCCTTCAACTCAACCCCAATACATGAGGCACTGTTAATATTGGGAAACAGAAAAAAATGGAACTCAGGAATGGTTCAGGAAGGGGATGAAATCCAGATTGAATTTCTGGACTGAAACTGGAGCCCTAATGGGCTGAGAGGCCCAGATTCCACTGTGTACCATGCTAGTAGGAGGTTCCCTTCCCTACCCTCACACCACTTTGAGATTAGTTGATACAAAGAGTGATGACTGCTCCCTGGCATCTCTGCCAGGACACATAGGGTTGCCAGGCAATAGAAACAGGGCTGGTATATGAGGAGTTTGGGAGAAGTAGAGAACAATCATTATATCACGGTGAGTGGAGTATGCTCTTGGTGTGTGAGTAGATCATGTGATGAAAATTACAGGAGTGCCAGGGGCAGGGGTTGAACTGGGATCTTTGGAGTTCAAAGCCCTTTATAACCTGGCTCTCCTCCTGCCTTTTCAATCTTCTTATGTGTTACACCCCCAGTCTCTCCAAATAATCTCTGATCCAGTGACACTGACCTCAATGTTTTGCTGGCCATCTCCCATGCCTGGAATCTTCTCCCTCCTCATCTCTGCCTCCTGGCTTCCCTGGTTCCTTCAAGTCACAGGTAAAATCACACCTACAAAAAGTCTTTTCAGATCCCCCTTAATTCTAGTGCCTTCCCTTTGTTGATTATCTCTAATTCGTCTTGTATATAGCCTGTTTGCACAATTGTTTGAATGTTGTATCCCCCACTGGGCTGTGATCTTCTTGAGAAAAGAGACTGTCTTTTCCTTTTCTTAGTAACTCTAGCACTTAGAATAGTGCCTGGCATATAGCTGGCACTTAATAAATGTTTATCAATTGACTGGGACATTAACACCTGGAGTGTTTCTCTTGAGTGTCTTTTGTGTTACAACTATGGAGCAGGAGAGGGAGATGGGAAGGGGGAGAGAGAGAGGGGGAGGCGAAGAGAGGGGAAGAGAGGGGAAGAGAGGGAAAGAGAGAGAGAGAGAGAGAGACAGAGAGAGAGAGAGAGAGAGACAGAGAGAGAGAGAGAGAGAGAGAGAGAGAGAGAGAGAGAGAGAGAAAGGAAGGAGAGAGAGTGTTTGTCAGGGAGTGCCCATGGGTGTCTGGTTTGTTTACATCTATGGCTTAGGTTGCTCTAGTTCCTCTCCCACTCCCACACTCCCAGGTCACATGGGGAGCAAGCACCCCTTGAGATACATATTCAGGGATGCTGGACTTATGTACCATCCTGTGCAAAATAGGAGCAGTCAAAATGAAGCATAAACTGCATGGTGAAACAAAAGGCACTCAATGCCACCTGAATGTCCAATTCTATACAGGGGGAAGAAACATCACCAGCAATCCCAGAAAAATGTCCCACACATTCCCCACTGACCTTAATGATGAGAGATGAGAGGAATGCTTTTCTAAATTCCACCCAATATTTTGTTTATACCTCTCTAAGGGCACTTGCTACATATCATCTTAGACTAGAGCTACTTTTATAAGTGTCTCATCTCCCCTGTTAGATACAAAGATCTTGAGGACAGAGTCGTTTTATTTATCTGTGTACCTTCCCAAGGACTTAGCCTAAGACCTATACATAGCAAGTACTAACTCTATGTTTGTAAAACAGAATTGAGCTAATTATTAATCATTTGTTATTTTAATTAATAATAAATTATTAATAATATTAAATATTAATTTAATAAGTATTATATGTAAGTCTTTTTCTACATGTCTCCTTCAGGTCTTTGAAATTTCTACATGTCTCCTTCAGGTCTTTATCAATTGATAAGCATTTATTAAGCATGTGCCAGGAACTGCATATACAAATATGAAAATAGAACAGCCCATTTCCAGGAATTTACATGCTCCCCATATACATACACATATACAAGATAGCACATACACATAAATAAATGCAAAATATATGCTTCCTACTTTAACAAACCCCTATGGTCACAATTTTGATATAGCTGGCTTTAGAAATAAAATCTAAGCTTAAACCTATTAGATACTTTAAAATTTTAGACCTACCTTTGATTCCCCCTACTCCTTACTCATTCATCAAATCTTGACTATTCTTTCTAATCTATCTGTCCTTCCCCATTCTCACTGTCACCCCCCTAGACTAAGTCCTCAACACCTAAGCTAACATCCTTAAAGCTGCAACTCTGGCCCCTCCTTTATCCCTTCCTGCCAATATGTCCCGCAAACTCAGAATAATTCTTTTTAGAAATACCAGTAGACTTTTAATGGCTAGTCAGTGAAACACAAACTCGTCAGATCATACTAAGTTTCAAGTATGGGCTTGGCTACACACTGTGTGTCTGTCATCAAAACACAGAACTAGCTAAGTTTAGAAATGCTCATCCCTAAAAGTTTGGTTACAAGATAATGTTACATCACCACCACCATCATCCTTTTGCCATAGCAACTCACAAAAACCATCTACTAAGGCTTCTCTGATTATCCAAATACTACCTACTTGAGAATCATTTCAAGTTCTCTTCAATAAAATCTTCCCTAGCTATCCTACCATATGACAATTGCCTTCTTCTGAAGATCTATAATACTTTCAACCTACACAAGACAACTTAGTCCCTAATGATAAACTTTATTGTTCTAGCTATTAATTATTTCATGCGTATTAGTGTCATTAAGAGCAGGGTTTCCAGTTTATACTTCTCTATTATCCCTCACAGAGACAGTTACAATTCTGGGCACACAGTAGGAACTTAACAGGTACAATTAAAGCCAGAGTTCTACAGCAGGATTAGTTTTTATAACCACTACAAGTAGGAAACAGTCTGAAGAAATGTGGGCAAAAAGAGGTTATATGATGGTAGTAAACTGGAAGGCAGCATGAAATGGTGGAAAGGGCATTCATTGTCTCTACATTCACAGAACTTGGGTTCAAATCCTTCCTCTAACATTTCCTTGGGCAAGTTAGTCAATCTTCCTGGGCTTTGATTTCCTCATCTATAAAGTATACAGGGGTTTCAACTAGTATTTTTTGAGGTCCCTTCCAACTCTAAACCTTATTTTGCTCCTTCCTGCATTCTCCTACTCCCACTTCATATGCCATATACATATGCCACCATAGCCCAGCCAGATAGAATATTATTCTAGAGAACTGAAATCTCTCAAGTAGTCTATCTTTATTCTCTCTACCTCCAATTCAACCCATCCAGCCTTCTTTACTAATCTTTCTAAGCTACTACTTTTGTCATATTGATGAGGTGCAGGCTCTAGGAAACCCCTTGAACTCTGACTGAATTTTCCCACTCGATGAGGCATTTGCAGAGGCCATAAGCTTTTCATTGTGTGCCCAGACCTCTGTTACAAGCCTAGCCCTCCACTGTCCATCTACTTCTCACCCCTGAGCCTATCAAAATATCAATCCACCCTTGAACTGGCCTAGCCCACCATTGTCTGTTGGCTCCAGGTAGCCTCCAGCAACTTCCCACCCTTAATCCCTCATTGACCTCATTAACTCCTCCTAAAGACCTTCTCCAAACTCCTCCTCCAGACCACCCCTAGATTACTCCCACAACCTTCCTGTATATAAGATCCCTTCTTGCCCCCATGTGTGTGAGAGCACCATAGAATGACCTAGCACAGACTTGTTCTGGCCTGCTTGCCCAATGCAAGCATCACAGATATGTAGGCTCCTTAAGAGTTTACCCAATATGGTGAACTTTTAATGAAGTTTTAATAAACTTTGCTTTTCTTTGGCTGAGAAGACAGTCGAATTCATTTGGCAGGACCCGGCGTGTTAGTATTTTGGGGCAACCCCTAACCTTAGCCACATCAATATCAAAGTTTTTCAATAGTTCTCCAATAGCTAAAAGATCAATCGATATTTATTACATCAATTAACATTTCTAAAAAATAACATTTATTAAAAATGTACCAAAGACACAAAAGACAAAAACGAAATAGTCCTTACTGTTGAAGTTCTTATACTCTATTGGGAAGAGAATATGTACATATACAAATACATGCAGAATAAATACAAAAAGTTAATTTAGTGGGGAAGACTAGCAGTTGACAGGATAATCAGGAAAGGCTTTGTAATAAGATGGTGTTTGATCTGAGTTCTGAAAGAAGAATTGGCTTAAATTCCTTGTCATTTAAGGCCCTTCACAATCTGGCCCTAGTCAGCCATTCTACTCTAATCTCTTACTAGTCTCACTTCTCTGTTTCGGCCAATCTGTTGTATTCAATACAGCTCTCCAAAAAAAGATTTGTACTTCCCTGCCCTCTATAGGAATGCCCTACTCCCCCTCCCCCTTGCTCATCTGAACCCAACCCATCCTTCAAAGCCCAACACAAATCCCACCTTTTCAGGGAAATCTTCCTTCCCTGAAAAACCCCAAACAGCTCTCTTTCTCTCGTGAATGCTTGTGTCTGCTCTATTCATTTGGCATTTATCAAATATACAGCCTTGTATTGTTACTTATCTTCTGACATATGTATGTCTTCTATCTCTTCAGCTAGACTGTAAGCTCCTAGCTATCTTACACTTCTTTGTATCCCTTTCAGTGCCTGGAATGTTGTGGGGACTCAATCAACATGTGTTGAATGATTGATGGAGAGAAAGGAGAATGATAGGGTCCAGGTGGGAGGATTCACCTCAGCCTCTACCCTGGCCAGGATCCCAGGGATGGGCACATATAGAAAGGGAAAGGAGCAGAGGCCAACTAAAGCAGCAGCCTGGAACCCCTAGAGTCTGAAGTAAGCTGATTTGAGTGATTTCAACTCAGTAAACTAGCTCACTGGACTCTTTTTTTCCTTCTCCTTGAAAGCAAAAGGTGCCCCTAATGTTTTTCTCCAAGAACTTAAAAGAAAAACAGAGCATGGGAAAATTGTAGAAACATAAACAGTTCCTAGTCTTATATCCTCTGCCCTAATATAAGGTCTATTTAAGATTCCTAGACACAGGGATCTATCTTGCTACTAAAATTTATGCAAATTGAATAAAGCAATTTGGAGAAAGGAATGAAATTTGGAGCAGCTGCCCAAACCACTCCAGACACCAACATGGAGGAATGTCAGAATTAGGCAATAATTTTTAAAAATAATTTTAAAGTAATTCTCAAGAAAAAGCAAACAGAATTTTACTCAGACCAGCAGGTCTTATGACCAAGGGAGGCACCAAAGGAGTTGAGAATAAAGAGAATACAGAAGCTAGTAGGAGAAAAAAGGGATAGAGAGCCAAGAGGATGTAGTAATGTTTCTCTTTGCTCTTTTCATACTAGCTCCTCTACCAAGTGGTATTAACCCTTCTTTAAAAATATCTCAGAAGACCAAAGAAGGAGCAAAAGGACCCATATAAACAAAAATATTTAGAACATCTTTTTGTGGTGGCAATGAATTGGTAACTGAGGGAATGCTCATAAATTGGGGAATGACTGAACATGATTGTCATGCAATATTACTGTGCTATAAGAAATGATGAAGGGGATGATTTTGGAAAAACCTGAGAAGACTTGTGTGAACTGATGCAAAGTAAAGTGAGAATCAGAAGGGCAATTAAGATAATGACAACAATACTGTAAAGATAATCAGCTTTGAAAGACTAAGGAACAATGATCAATAATGACCAATCACAACTCCAAAGGATTCATGATGAGACAAAAAAACTGATGGACTCAGAGTGCAGATTGAAGCACCTTTCCCTTCCTTCCTTCTTTCCTTCCTTCCTGTCCTTTTCTTCTTCTCTCTTCCTTTCTTTTTTGGACATAGCTAATAAAGGAATTTGTTTTGCATGATTATACATGTATTTGTAATGGTTTTTTGTTTTCTTGCCTCCTTAATGGGTGAGGGAGAGAATTCAGAACTAAAAATAAAATAAAATTGAATTAAAAAAAAATACTGTCTCAGAGAGCTTACTCCTTGCCTGCAGCCTAACACTGAAGCTGGCTAGATCACAGGATCAGAGATTTAGAGCTCAGATACAGTCTTAATTCTGGAAGTCAAATACAGGTTGACAGAGTAAAAACCCCAATGCCAGAGCTCCAACATCATGTACTCCAAAACTGCTCAAGAAACAGGCAGAGCTCCAGAGCTTTAATCTGTAGATCAGTTAACCATTTAAGTGTGAGGTGCGAGTGGAATCTCTTCAAGAAGGAAGAGCTCCAGCTAAAACCAAAAAGCCCAGGACTACTGGCATTAAAAACTGAGACTCCAAAATCTAGAAGTAGTTGCACTGGATTTAGATTCAGGAGAATGGGGTTCAGATTCTAGCTCAGCTTCATACCATGTGATCTCAGGCAAATCACTTAACTTTTGCTGGGTTCAGCGGACTCCTTTACTGGACTACAACATTTCTAAGGTCCTTTCTGACATTCTATGGTTCTACAACAGAAGTCAACTCCTCCAAGATGGATTTTTTTAAAAACGAGCAAGAAACAGCAGAAAGGTCAAACCAGAGCATAGAAAAGCTTCTATAACGATGTTTACATGCCAAAATAATAAATTGAAATACTTAGCAGCAAATGCTCTTCTTTGCTTCCAAGCACTTCTTATTACTAACTACCCTGCATGTGCTGCTGGCTTAATCTTCCTGAATCCCTACCTTCATCCTTACCCTGCTCAAATTTGTCTTAACTCTTATCTTGCCACTGGATTTTCAATGACTCTGGAGGACACAGTGAGGCTGACAAACTTGTGCAACTCTGGCTCACTTAAATCCATTTCACTCATGATATCACTGGTCCCCTTTGAGAGTGAAGGACAGCTTAAAAACCTATTATCTCCTATTTTCCTCTACTCCAACATACTCTGTTCCAATCAATCAAGCAGAATTTTATTAAGTACCTACTGCATATTAAGCACTGTACTCAGCTGTAGGAATACAACAACAAAAACCTTATTTCCTTTCCCTTTTCTCTAACCCAGTTGTTCTCAACCTTCCTAATGCTTTGACCCTTTAATACTCGTATGTATTGGACAAGTGGGCCAGAATCATCTGACAGAGTCTGTGCTGGGTCCTTCTGTGGAGCTCTTACACCACATGGAGGCAAGATGGGGTCTCATATAGAAAGGAATCTAGGGGTGGTCTAGAGGATTTTGGGGAGGGGCTTCAGGAGGAGTCAGATGAGGTCAGATTCCAGTAATGAGTTTGGGGAGGGTCTTCAGGAGGAGTTAAAGAGGTTGGACTCCAGTAAATGAGTGATTAAGGGTGGGAAGTTGCTGGAGGCTACCTGGAAACAACAGACAATGGTGGGCCAGGCCAGTTCAAGGATGTAACAGATTTGGGTATACATATTTTGGGAGGATCAAGGATGAGAAGTTGCTGGACAAAGGAGGGCTAAAGATTTGGGCAGAGCCACAATGAAAGGCCTATGGCCTCAGGCGAATGCCTCAAGATTCAAGGTGAGCTCAAGGGGGGTTCCCAGAGCCTGTACCTCATCAATGTGACCCGAGTTCAAATTAGAGCTCAATTGTCCATTCCCTGTATGACTTTGGGCAAACTGTTATACCTCACTAGGATTCATTTTTTTCATCTACAAAATGAAAGCATTGACCTAGATGATGTTCCCGTTTCCCCTCCCCCCCCAAATATCTCAAACAGCTGCTGCCAACACTCACCTCCCCTTTCCTGACAACCCAATACACTGTTCTAGCTGTTTTCTCTACTTAAGCACTTTGCCACATTTTCTTCAATGCCTTCCATCATGCTTCAATTATTTGAATCTTAACTGTCTTTAAGCTCTTGAGGACAGAGACTATGTTCTTTGTCACACGTTTCTTTTGCATGATCCATAATACTTAAACCACAAGGTTAGCATACACATGACAAGAATTCAGAAAGTATTTTTGGAATTGGACTGAGCTGTGAACCATCTGATAATGGTCAGTGACAAGGTGCAGACTCTAGGAACCCCCTTGAGCTCTCCTTGAAATCTTGAGGTATAGGTTCTGGGAACCCCCTTTGAGCTCTCCTTGAATCTTCCCACATAAGGCATTTGCCTGAGATCATGGGCCTTTCATTGTGGCTCTGCCCAAATCTCTATCCTTCCTTTGTCCAGTAACTTCCCACCCTTGATCCTCCCAAAATATCAATACCCAAACCTGTTCCACCCTTGAACTGGCCTAGCCCACCACTGTCTGTTGTCTCCAGGTAGCCTCCAGCAACTTCCCACCCTTAATCACTCATTACCAGAGTCTGACCTCATCTGACTCCTGAAGACCCTCCCCAAACTCCTCCTCTAGACCACCCCTAGATTTCTCCCACAACCTTTCTGTATATAAAACCCCATCTTGCCTCCATGTGCTGTGAAAGCACCATAGAATGATCTAGCACAGACTTATTCCATGTCAGATGATTCTGGCCTGCTCCTTAAGAATCTACCCAATATGGCAAACTTTTAATAAACTTTGCTTTTCTTTGGCTGAGAAGAGACTTGAGTTGAATTCATTTGGCAGGACCCAGAGTGTAGGTATTTGGGGTCATGAGCACTCCGACCCTAAACCTCTACATTTTATGAGTTACCTCTTCAGTCAGGACAACATAATCCAATTAAAACAATCTTGGATAGAAGGAAATTCTAAAGGGAACTAACTGGGTTAAAATTAATTTAAAAATATGAAAGATGACCAGAAGCTTACTAAAAGTCTAAGAGGAGAGGAGTACAACCAAGACAGGAAGAAAAAAAAGTTATTTTCTTAAAAGAATCCTTTAGACACTAATGCACCATTGATGGAGTTGTGAATTGATTCAAGCATTCTGGAATGCAATTTGGAATTATGCCCAAAGAGCTACAAAACTGCATATACCCTTTGATACAGCAATACCACTGCTAGGTCTGTATCTCAAAGAGATCACCTAAAAAGGGGAAAAAACTATTATACAAAAATATTTATAGCAACTTATTGTATGTCTAAGAGTTGGAAACAGAGGGGATGCCTATCAATTGAGGAATGGCTGAACAAGTTGTGGTATATGATTGTAATAGAATATTGTGCTATAAGAAATAACAAGCAAGATGATTTCAGATAAACCTGGAAAGAGTTACACAAACTGATACAAAGTGAAGCGAGCAGAACCCAGAGAACATTGTATAGAATAACAGCAATACTGTATGATGATCAACTGTAAATGACTTATTCTCAGCAATACAATGGTTCAAGACAATCCCAAAGGACTCATGACAAAAAATGTTATCTGCCTCTAGAGAAAGAATATTGTCTGAACATAGAGTGAAGCATACTATCTTTCTTTCAACTTTTATTTTTGAGTCTTCTTAAACCAAATGGCTAATATGGAAATGTTTTACATGACTGCTCACATTTAATCTATCACATTGCTTACAAATCTCAGGGAAGGAGGACTGGAAACTATAGATATAAATGAATGTGGTAATGGCAATATGATTTCTATTATGTCTTATTCTTTGAGGAGATATATAAAGTGAGGAGAGGGGGGGAATTGAGATTTAGGAAAAGTGTGGAAGAAAGCTTAGAAATATCATCTGGAACAATGCTTTCATTTTATAGATGAAGAAAATGAATCCTAATGAGATATAACAATTTGCCTGGAGACACAAAGGAAATGGATATCTGAGTCCAAATTTGAACTCAGGTCATATGAATAACTCCTCAGGATTTTACTTCTGGTTTCTGTAAAAGAAGATTTAAGGACAGAGAGCAGGATTAAGGAGAAAGAACCTGAAAGAGGCTCAAGGAAAAGAAAGGAGAAAGCAGTTGGCAAGGCAAAGTAAATATAGACAAATAAAACAAATTAAGCAAATAATTGGTTGGAGGGGAAAGGGAAAGGAAATAGGGCGAGGCAAAAAGTTGCTAAGAGGTTGTAGAGGTCTGAAGTAGATCATTTATAATAGGAGTTGTAACTACCAAGTAGTTAAAAAAAAAAGGAGAGAATCTTATTAAGTCTGGAGAGCAGAATGAATTTTGTGATGGCTTACATTTGAATGCGTGATGATTGCATTTCTGCTATGCCATAGCCAGGAGACTGTGTTAAGCGTTATTGTCTATTATGTATTCAAAAGACTCAGAGTAAAAACAATTAAGATACCAGGAGACATATGCTCAGGAAGATAAGAGATAAGAGATGCTCAACAATGATAATCTGAAGACACAAAAGGAAATGATTCCAATGGAAGGAAAAATAGGATTTGTGTGAAGAGACTGATAGGAATGCCCAAGGGAACTCAACAAATCAACTAAGATTTAAAAGAATAAGTACGGAATTTGAAAGCTATGCCGGATAAGAAGGAGATAAATATGAAAATCTTATAAAAAATAAGTGTCAGGAATGCTAAAACTCAGAGCAAGTTGAGGTCCATAGGCAAAGCAACCAAAAATGCTGGATTTCAAATTGTATTGGGAGAAAAAGAATCAAAGGACTTTCACTTGTGATAGATTGGTAATAACTGACAACAGAGAGAAATTAGAGCTACTCAATTCTTATTTTACTTTTTCTTTGCAAAAGAGAATGATGTTTAATCTGGACATGAGAGAATAAGAATGACTAACGGAGATGATATTCAAAATAAGTAAGGAATAATGAAAGAGCATCTGGCTGCTCTTAATATATTGAAATCACTTAGCTGAGATGAACTACATCCTTGAGTCCTGAAAGAACTGGGAGATGTAGCTGCTGAAACATTGTCAGTGATATTTGAGAGATGATAGAAAATGGAGGAGGTGCCAAAAGAATGGAGAAGGTCAGGGGTTGTCTGGATAGTTAGAAAAGGGAGTGAACAGAGTCTGCAAGCTATAGGCCAGTGAATTTGATCAATTTCCAGGAAGATTCTATAACAGATCCTTAAAGAAATGATGGGCAAACATCTAGAGAAGAAAGAAGTAATTTTAAAAACAATAGTATGGCTTCATCAAGAACAGGTTATGCCAGACTAACCTCATTTCCTTTTTTTGCCAGGATTATTCAACTGGTTTACCAACATTTTAAAAAACAAAACAAAACAGACTGTTTTGGTGAAAAAACAAAACCAAAAACAATGACTAGGTGATAACTCAATATGATGGTCAGAATTAATTGTCAACATGGCAAAAGCACTCCAGTGGAGCAGCCCATTGATCTGTGCTTGGCTTTATGCTAAGCTTTTTTATCAGTGATTTAAAATTATAGATGAAAGTTGGCTAGGATGGCTGCCTAAACAGAATCAAATAGCCTAGCTCCCACATATATACTCCTGCAATAACCTAAAAATAGCACCAACACAAGTAATGATAAAGAAATTCAATGAGAAATCTACAGTGATTTTTTTTTTATCAACCCCAGAAATTCACAAAAAGTCATTCAGAAGTCTATGGGTAATAGGAAAGGGGGTCTGCCAGAATAAACAGCACTAATAAAGGCAAACAAGGCATACATGTCCCAGTCCAACCAGAGACCAGATGAAGACACCTGTAGCTTATAAGGTAACTTTAGAGAGAGCATTTTTCATGAAAATGATGAGGCTGGAAGTCAGATTTCAGAGTTAAAAAGTGAGAGGAGAAGAAGTGTTGGTACCTATTGCAGATGGCCTTCTCAAGGAGTTTTGCCACAAAGGGCAAAAGAGAAATAGGATAATAGTAGGGACAAAAGGATCAAGTGAGGGGTTTTTGAAGAAGCAGGAAATTTGGACATGTTTGTAAGAAGCAGAATCATAGACAGGGAGAAACTGAAGATAAGTGGGGGAGTGAAGATGACAGAGAGGACAATCTACTGGAAGAAATGGAATGGAAAGAGATTACTTTTACAGGTAAAGGGGTTTGCCTTAGCACAGACTAAAGTTACTTCTTTGTGAGAGATAGGGGTAAAAGAAGAGGTAAGTTGCAGAAGGCATCTTAATGATATGAGATAAGGAAGAGGAGACAGTAAATGGCCTCAATTTTTTTCCCCATTAAAATATAACATGTGTCTCAGCTAAGATGGGAGAGGGAGTAAGGTGGTCCTTTGTTTACTTATTTTTATCACTGACCTACTTAGAGAATATACCTAGCAGCAGAATTTCAAGGTCTCAGGGTATGAATATTTTAGTTACTTTCTTCACAGAATTCCAAATCGCTTTCCAAAATGGTTGGATTAATTCTCCACCAACAGCCAAAGTTATTAAGAGAAACTAGGGATGTTTGATTGTATCTAAAGCATATGCTTATTTTGAGATTGACAGCTGGGAAGACATTCACACCCTCCTATATCCTTTGGTGTTACTTTATTAAGAATTCAGAGACAGAACACTTAGACAGTTCATTGGTCTAAACAAGTTTGATAGTTCCTAGGTCTTTAACTGTCTCTATGGACATTAAAAATAATGTCCCTAGAGAGCAGAGAAGAGGACTACATAAATCCAAATTGTTCTTGGTAATTTTCATTCTTGTATTTTAAAGCACAATTCAATTAATAAGAAGCCAGGGAAGAACAGTAGAAAACAAGTAACATTCTGTCTAATGACTTCAGGTGCCTCTCTCAAATATTACCAGTTAGAGAGAAGTTTTCATTAGACTCAATAAGGTAAAGCTTAGACCAAATATATTTCTAATGCTCCAAAGAGCTCAGTTTCAAAATCCCCTTCTCTTCAGGCTAGACAGGAGGTTGGTGTGATCAGTGTGTTATTGTCATCACTGTCATCGGTGAACACGGATTTGCTATTCAGCAGTGAGGGATTATTTGTTCTTTAAATGCCTGATAGGATTTACTTGTAAAACTATCTGAACTTGGAGACTTTTTTCCCATGAAAGCAAATTTATAGCTTTTTCAATTTCTCTGAGATCAGATTATCTATTTCCTGTATTGCTCATTTTGATAGTTAAAATTTTGTATCTTTTCATTTCATTTAGATTTTGTTTTGTTGACTTTTTTAAAAATTTCCCTCTGTTGTAAATTTGCTCTTTTTATTTTTAATTGTGTCAATTTGGTACTATTCTTTTTTAAAAAATCAAGTTAGCTATGGGTTTATCAATTTTATTAATCTTTTCCCAAAAACAGTTCTTGCTTGTATTAGTTTTTTTAATTCTCAATTCCATTATGACTTTAAACTGACAAAAATTCTCTTTTGTGATTACTTATTTGTTGGTTATCTAACTCTTAAAATTGTAATCTCCTCTTCTCTTTGTTAAGCGTTCAGGGATATAAATTCTCCTGAATTAAGAGCTGCATCACGCAAGTATTGGTTTATTCTTTTATTATCATAATTCTTTAATATAATTGTTTCTATATTTTCATTTTCAATCACTGATTTAATTAATGAAAGTTGTTATAAAAACGGAAATTGAGGCTTGGTGTAAAAGAAAACTTTGAAATAATGGGAGCTAACCTAAAATGGAAAGGGCTGCCTTGGAAAAGCAATCTTTTCTCTTTCACTGGAGATCTTCAAGCAAAGGCTGAATGACCACTAGGAATAGGCTGGACAATGAGGTCTCTAAGGACTCTTTATTCTCTGATATCAACCAAGAAATGAATGCTCAAAAAAGAAGCTGATCTAGTAATAAAGCAAAAACAAAGGATAATTAACATAGACAGTCCAAGTATTGTACTAGAACCCTAAAAAGGATAAAAGACCAAAGGTTTAGGGGAGGACAAAGGTAGAGAAGATACAGGTTGCAATCTGTACAATCAAAATAGCATGAAATCACAGGTTCACTGAAATATGGAAGATAAAAGGTAATTCTATCAGTAGAGGAATTCACACAACCACACACATATATGTATATGTGTATGTCCTCTCTTCTCCACTCTATTCATCTCGCTTCTACCAACGTGAGTCTGGAAGACTTTGAAGGTTGGTTGATCTCAAGAGGAAGTAAATCTTTACATTCTGAGCAGTTAACCTGGGCAAGAAGATATATGTGACATCAACTTGGAATCACAGAATCCCTGAGTGGGAAGGGGCCTCAAAAGTCATGGAGTTCAATCCATCTCAGAATAAGAATCTCCTTGATAACATCCCCAGCACATGGTCATTTAGCCTTTGCTTGAATACTTCTAGTGAAGAGGAAGCCACTGTCTACTGAGGCAACCAGCCCCTTCCACTCTGGAAAAACAGGCAATGTTAAGAGAGAATTACAAGGTTAGACAAGCGTAAAGAGACTCTCTACCACATCATCTAAGCTATATGTCTCAGCAAGACTAAAGCTCTCTCTCTCTATTACCAACACAAGAGTGACATAGTATCTCTTAGCAGAAAGTCACCGATCATTACTATTCGTATCTTCTCGATCACTACTGGATGACTTTTGTCCTAGTGTCACTTGTGGCTCAACATCATTAGTTTTTGCAGAACAAGAAGATTTTTTCCCCCAGTCTCGTAACTATTTTGTGTAACTTTTTTGTAACATTTGTCTGTTTTCCAAACTCCTAGCACAAATTGGACTTCCCTGCAAACTCTTCAGATAATTTTTCTTGTTTATTTCCTCTTTGAAGAATTTCTTTCAAGAATTATATAAATACAACTCTAAAACAAGGTGTATAGAAATAAAGAAACCTATAAGTAATTGGAGAAATAGTCAATGTTTATAGTTGGGATATGTCAACATAATAAAAGGAGTGGTACTACCTAAAATAATCTACAGATTAAGTGTTATGGCAAACTGCAGGAGGATATTTTCTAAAGCTAGATAAAATGTGAAATATCATATGAAAGAATAAAAGGTCAAAAATTTCTAAGAAAACTACTGGAGGGCGGGACCAGGGAAGTAATGAAATACATGTAGATAATGTCCAAGAAAGTAAAGATGTAACCCGTGAGAGCTTAAACCACCTTTTACTAGTCATTACTATACCTGTCCTATAACTTAGTCGCTAGGTTGCCACTGCACACTCTGTCCAGTTTGTCATCTGATCAGCAGCAACTAACCATTGTCACTCTGTCTACACTCTGAGAGAAGTACGATTAGAATCTTTTCACTATGTTTAAGTTGTTACTGGCATTGAACAGGGACAAAGTGAGTGCAGCCACTCGCCAATGCAGCTGACACCCAACATGGAATGAGCAGTGGCCACACAAGGGTTTCTTCTCCTCCCTCACTTCAAGGACAACCTTCAAGTTACATGAGTGTCTGGAGCTCTCTCCAGGGTCAGACCCTCAGTTCAGTATTCCTTTGTATGTGAGCAGTTGCTGTGGAGATTTTTTGGTTCTAACATTAAAGTTTTGGGGGTGATTTTGTAAAATGAGTGATTAAAAAGAAACAGAAGATCAAATCAGAACATAGAGTGTTTAATCCAGAGTGGTCCAGTAGATACTTGTTTACTTACACAAGAGACAAAATATTATGCCTTGTTTGCCAAGAAGTAATATCGTTCCAAAGGAATATAATCTTTGTCACCATTTTGAATCAAAACATCCTGACTTAAGCAAATTGGACAACACTAAAAAACAAATTAAAACATCCAAATTGTTGAAAAATCTCAGTGGGGAACAATGGTTTTTCAAGAAAGTAAACTCAGAAAATGAGGCAGCTACTAAGGTTAGTTTTCAGATTTCTAAAGAAATCAATTTCAAACATGATTCCAGAGTACAATAAACTGATTTGTGACAAAAGTATAATACATCCCATTGACTAAATGTAACCAGTAAGAAAACTTAAAAATGTATTAAAACTTGTACTGCTTAGGAATTTTTTTAACATTAATGTGACTTTATGATGAATAAAAATATTAATAAGTGCAACTAATTGATATTAATTGAAATTTCCCTATTTTAATATGGCTTATTTGCAAAATAACAATCATTTATTATACCTTTACTTACAAACTGAGCTGCGAAAAACCTGAGGCCTGAAGAAGTTTAGCCTATTTCAATTTTGACCCCCTACCTACTACCAAGTTGGGCAGGTCTGCATTACCAGATTATAAATTATATTATAAAACAATAATCATCAAAACTATTTGCTACTGACTAAAAAACTGAAAATAGATAATGGATCTAGTGCTGGAAGGGACCTCAGAGACCATCTATTATTATTTTACAGGTTAAAAAACGGAAGCCTAGGGAGGTCAAGTGACTTGAATGCCCAAGGTCACAGAAGTAGTCACCATCTGAAGTAGGAGCTGAAAGCCCAATTCTTCTGATTTTAAATCTATACCAGTCTGCTTCTCTTGGTGGATAATAGAAAAGCAAGACGTAGAAACAAACAAGTACAACACATAAGCGTTTGGAAAACTACTGGAATTAGAATTTCTTTATTCAACAGAAAATTCAACAGAATTTAATGAAAATACAGCTTATATACTACTGTAAATTCCCAATGTATACATATCTAAATATGAATGGTCACATGATTATTTTCTGTAACAAGAGAGAAATGAAGGTCATATCTTTCCCAAGTATGGTTAAAGTAAGAATTCATAACCGTTTTTTAAAAGGAATACTTAATTCTATCTAAAAAATTGTAGAGGCATTCCTCCAGCCTTTTCATTTTCTCCTCTAGAAGAGATAAGAAACTGCATACTTTGGGCAGAGAGTGATTTGGGTAGAGAGTCCCACTGCAGACAGTCTCTAAGGAACCTCTTAGTTTCAAAGTCTTAAGATTCTTGTTGCTTTGTTTTATATTCTCCCTCCTTCCCCCCTTTCTGATATTGTCCGGTTAACTTTTGGCCCTTCATTGTTTTTTAGCCCCCTCTATCACAGGCCAGAAATAAAAAGAAAAAGCAAGGTGAAACTTAAACCAGACTATCTTGCTCTTGGGAAGTGATTCTGCTGGGAGAGTGATTCAGGGATTAGCTTTTGATTATTCAATAAAATTTTTTTATTGCAAGGAGTCCATGTAAACACATCAACAAAACACTATTATGGGCCATCTGTCAAGAATGTAAATATTGCAGGGAGCCAATAAATCAGAGTTATTATTAACTTTAAATGAGTAGGGAGGACTAAATGATCTCTAAAATCCTGTCCAATTTGAATATTCTATAACTTCTTTGATACCATAAGACCCAAACTGGGTTTCTACTTCATCAAGTCCAAACTCCTCAACATTGTATATAACTATCCATAATCTGGTCCCATTTAATCTATCCAACAACACTTCCCATTATTCTAGTCACATGAGTCTCCTTGTCAGTCAAGGGAGTCCCCAACTCAGTCCCCAAGGTCTCCTCACCCATCCATACATGCATACTGTTCATTTCTGCCTCTCACCCTTTGTTGATGCTGATTCCCCATCTATCTATACTGCTTGTGCCCTTCAAGGTCCAGGTACAAGTCCTGCCTCCTCTATAAAATATTACTTGACAACTCACTGTAACAGCAATCAATTTGGCAGATACTTAGCACTTAGTAACTTGGGGCTAAGTATGGAAGATGTGAACTCTGTCCCACTGTTGAGAAGGCATGAACTCCCCTGTTGATGTGGAAGAAGGGAACTGGCTGAGACAGGAGGCCAGTGTATGTAT
This sequence comes from Pseudochirops cupreus, assembly GCA_028627135.1. Classification (NCBI taxonomy): domain Eukaryota; kingdom Metazoa; phylum Chordata; class Mammalia; order Diprotodontia; family Pseudocheiridae; genus Pseudochirops; species Pseudochirops cupreus. Next base: position 188,208,283 of record CM053584.1, on the reverse strand, counting down.
ATAAGCAAGAATTACAGAGACAGAGAGACAGAATTGGAATGTTGCTCCTGGTGAAGGAAGAATTGTGGAGACTGGACCCGGCTGAGACGGAGAAAGAGAGAGAGAGAGAGAGAGAGAGAGAGAGAGAGAGTGAGTGAGTGAGTGAGTGAGTGAGTGAGTGAGTGAGTGAGTGTTCCTCTCCCAGCATCTGGAAGCTGACTGAGAACTGAGATGGAGTTTTCTTGAGACCAGAATCTGGTGAAGACCACCTGGAAGGCTGAGAGGGCTTGCCTGGAAGGCCTCCTGCAAGGCTGAGAGGGCTTGCCTGGAAGGCCAATGTTCCTTCTGGGTCCTAGGGCCAGCTGAAGTGCTGGAGGACTGA
>CM053584.1:188165669-188182960 GCA_028627135.1 Pseudochirops cupreus | reverse complement strand
TTTTATGGGTATTTTGTGGTGGCTGTGTGAGAGCTGCGATATGTTGCTGCTGCTGCGCCGCCATCTTGGCTCCGCCCCCCTTGCTCTTTAATTTTCAAAAATTTTAAATAATATTTTGGTTTTTTTTACCAAAGACATATTAAGAAAAATTTTTAAATGTTGAGTTCTAAATTTTCTCCTTCACTCTTCCCCTCCCTAAAATAGTAAGCAATTAAATATAGGTTATATGTGTACAATCATGTAAACCATATTTCCATATTTGGTTGTGAAAGAAGAAACAGGAGAAATGGGAAAAAAGACCAAAATGAAAATAGTATGCTTCAATTCGCATTCAGACTCCATTAGTTCTTTCTCTAGATGTGGATAGCATTTTCCATCATGACTTTTTTGAAGTTGTTTTGGACAATTTCTGAGAAGTGCTAAGTCGATCATAGTTGATCTTCACATGTTGTTGCTCTTACTATGTACATTATTTTCCTGGTTCTCACTTCATTTTGCATTAGTTCATGTAAATCTTTCCAGGTTTTTCTGAAATCATCCTGCTTGTCATTCCTATAGCACAATAGTATTCCATTACATTCCAATTTGTTCAGCTGTTCCCCAATTAATGGGTATCCTGTCAATTTCCACTTCTTTGCCACCACAAAAAGATCAGCTACAAATATTTTTGTACATGTAGGTCCTTGTCCCTTTTTTATGATGTCTTTGGGATATGGACCTAGTAGTGGTATTGCTGCATCAAAGGGTATGCCCGTTTTGATTGCCCTTTGGGCATAGTTCCAAATTGTTCTCCAGAATGGTTGGATCAACTTACGACTCCACCAACAGTATATTAGTGTCCCAATTTTCCCACATCCTCTCCAAAATTTATCATTTTCACTTTCTGTCATCTTAACCAATCTGATAGGTGTGGAGGTGGTACTTAAGAGTTGTGTTGATTTACATTTTTCTAATCAATAGTGATTTAGACCTTTTTTTATATGACTATAGATAGCTTTGATTTCTTCTTCTGAAAACTGCCTGTTCATATCCTTTAACCATGTATTAACTGGGGAATGACTTGTATTCTTATAAATTTGACTCAGTTCTCTACATGTTTTAGAAATGAGGCCTTTATCAGAGACACTTGCTATAAAAATTATTTCTGAACTTTCTGCTTTTTTTTTCTTCTAATTTTGGTTGTATTGGTTTTCTCAGTACAAAACCTTTTTAACTTAATATAATCAAAATTGTCCATTTTATGTCCCATAATGTTCTCTATCTCCAGTTTGGTCATAAATTCTTCCCTTCTCCTTAAATCTGACAGCTCGACTAATTTGCTTATGGTATTACCCTTTATGTCTAAATCATGTACCCATTTTGACTTTTTCTTGGTAAATATTGGTCTATGCCTAGTTTCTGAAATACTGTTTTTCAGTTTTTGTCAAATAGTGAGTTCTTATCCCAAAAGTTGGAGTCTTTGGGTTTATCAAACACAATATTACTGTGGTCATTTACTATAATGTGTTATGTATCTAATCTATTCCACTGATCTACCACCACTCTATTTCTTAGGCAGTACCTAATTATTTTGATGATTATTACTTTGTAATATCAGTTTAAGATCTTGTACAGCTAGACCAGTGCTTCTTAAACTATGGGTTGCAACCCCATATGGGTCATGAGTTGAAAAAGTTTAAGAAGCCCTGAGCTAGACCATCTTACTTCACATTTTTTTCATTATTCCTTGATATTCTTGACCTTCTGTTCTTCCAGATGAATTTTTTAATTATTTTTTTCTACCTCTATAAAATAATTAGTAGTAGTTTGATTGGTATGGTACTGAATAAGTAAATTAATTTAGGGAGAATTGTCATTTTTATTCTATTGGCGCAGCCTATCCATGAGCAACTGATATTTTCCCCGGTTCTTTAGGGCTGACTTTGTCTATGAAGTGTTTTGTAATTGTGTTCATATAGTTACCAGATTTGTCACAGTAGGTAGACTCCCAAGTATTTTATATTGTTTATAGTTATTTTAAATGGAATTTCTCTATTTCTTGCTGCTGGGCTTTGTTGGCAATATCTAGAAATGCTGATGGTTTATGTGGGTTTCTTTTATATCCTACAACTTTGCTAAAGTTGTTAATTATTTCAAGTAGTTTTTTAGTTGATTCTTTAGGATTCTCTTAAGTATACCATCATATCTGCAGAGAGTGATAGTTTTGTTTCCTCTTTGCCTACTCTTAATACCTTTAATTTCTTTTTTTCTCTAATTACTATAGTTAACATTTCTAGTACCCTATTGAATAACAGTGGTGATAACAACCATCCTTGCTTTAACCCTGATCTTATTGGGAAGACTTCTAGTTTATCCTAATTACAGATAGTGCTTGCTGATGGTTTTAGGTAGATACTACTTATCATTTTAAGGAAATCCCCATTTTTTCTTATGGTCTTTAGTGTTTTGAAAAGGAATTGGTACTCTATTTTGTCAAAAGCTTTTTCTGCATCTGTTGATATAATCATGTGATTTCTGTTTGTTTCGTGGTCAATTTTGCTGATAGTTTTCCTAATATTGATCAGCCTTTCATTCTTGGTGTCAATCTCACCTGGTCATAGTATATAATCCTGATGATATATTGCTGTCATCTCATCGCTAATATTTTATTTAAACATTTTCATCAGTATTCATTAGGGAAATTGGTCTATAGTTTTCTTTCTCTGTTTTCGTTCTTCCTGGTTTAGATATCAGTACTGTATGTGTGTCATAAAAGGAATTTGGTAGGACTCCTTCACCTGTTTTCCTAAATAGTTTATATAGTACTGGAATTAATTGTTCTTTATATGCATTTCTAATATCAGTCCCACCTGGTCGTAGTGTATGCTCCTAGTGATATATTACTGCCATCTCACTGCTGGTATTTTATTTAAAATATTTGCATTAATATTCATTAGGAAATTGATCTGTAGTTTTCTCTCTCTGTTTTTGTTCTTTTTGGTTTAGGTATCAGCACCATATTTGTGCCATAAAAAGAATTTGATAGGGCTCCTTGTCTATTTTCCTAAATAGTTATATAGTGTGCAATTAATTGTTCTTTAAATGTTTGGTGGAATTCACTTGTAATTCTGTCTGACCCTGTGAATTTTTTCTTATTTCATTGATAGCTAGTTCAATTTATTTTCTAAAATGGCCTTATTTTATTTCTTTTTCTGTTAATCTGGGTAATTTATATTTTTATAAATATTCATCCATTTCACTTAAATTGTTAGATTTACTGGCATACAATTGGGCAAAATAGCTTCTGATTATTGCTTTAATTTCCTCTTCATTGGTGGAGAATTCATCTTTTTCATTTTTGATACTGGCAATTTGGTTTTCTTCTTTGTAAATCAAATTAACCAATGTTTTATCTACTTTGTGGGGCTTTCTCTTCCCACAAAACCAGTTCTTAGTTTTATTTATTAGTTCAGTGGTTTTCTTACTTTCAATTTCATTTATCTCTCCTTTGACTTTCAGGATTTCCAACATGGTGTTTGAGGGGTTTTAATTTTTTTCTAGATTTTTTAAAGTTATGTGCCTAATTCATCTGCTTTATCTCTATTTTATTGATGTAAGCATTTAGAGATATAAAATTTTCCATAAGTAGTGCTTTGGCGCAAATCACAAATTTTTGTATGTCAACTCATCGTTGTCATTCTCTTTAACAAAATTATTAATTGTTTCTATAATTTGTTCTTTGATCCACTTGTTCTTTAGGATTAGATTATTTAGTTTCTAATTAACTTTTTTTTAAGGCAGTTGGGGTTAAGTGAATTGCCCACGTTTGCACAGCTAGCAAATGTCCAAGACCAGATTTTAATTCCTTCCTGAGTCCAAGGCCTGTGCTGAATCCATTGTGCCACTTAGCTGCCTCTTCCAATTAACTTTAACCTTTATTAAAATGTAATTTTATTGCATTGTGGTCTGAAAATGGCATATTTAATATTTCTGCTTTTCTACATTTGATTGTGAGATTTTTATGCTCTAATACATGGTCAGTTTTTGTGAAGATATCATATACAGTTGAGAAAAAAAGGTATACTCCTTTCTATTCCCATTCAGTTTTCTCCAGAGGTCTATCATGTCTAACTTTTCTACGATTCTATTCATCTCCTTGACTTTTCTATTTATTTTATTGTTAGATTTATCTAGTTCTGAGAAGGGAAAGTTGAGGTAATCCTCTAGTACAGTTTTACCGTCTCTTTCCTCCTGTAGTTCATTTAACTTTTTCTTTAAGAATGTAGATGCTATGCCATTTGGCGCATGTATGTTTAGTATTAATATTACTTCATTGTCTATGGTTCCTTTTTACAAGATGTAATTTCCCTGCTTATCCCTTTTAATAAAGTCTGGTTTTGCCTTTGCTTTGTCCAAGGTCATAACTGCTACCCTTGCCTTTTAAAAATCATCTGAAGTATAAGAAATTCTGCTTCAGTTTCTTATTTTAATTTTGTGTGTGTCTCTCTGTTTCAGGTGTATTTCTTGTAAACGTCATATTGTTAGATTGTTTTTTAATAAATTCTGCAGTCTACTTCTGTTGTATGAGTGAGTTTATCCCATTCCCATTCCCGGTTATGATTGCTAACTCTGCATTTCCCTCCATCCTGCATTCTTGTTTCTCTCTCTCTTTCTCTCTCCTTCCCCTCTCCCTATTTCTCCCCCTCTCCCCATCTCCCTCTCCTGGCCCTACTCCAAGGTTTGTTTTACTTCTGATCCCTGCCTTCTTTTGTCTGCCCTCATTGTTATCATATCCTTCTTACTCTTATCTCCTTCTACCTCCCTGTTGTGTAAAATAGATTTCTCTCACTAAATGAATACATGAATATATCCATAATATTGAATATATAAGTATGTATTTAATCTGTATATACACACACACATACATATGTATATATGTATATATTTCCCCCTCCTCCCCATATTTGAATCAATTTTGATGTGAGTGAGGTTCAAGCCTTGCCTCCTCCCACTGTAAGAACTCTTCCCTGGGGCAGCTAGGTGGTGCAGTGAATAGAGTACTTAACACTTATTAGCCCTGTGGCCTTGGGCAAGTCACTTAATCCCAATTGCTCTCCTTCCCCCCCCCCCCAAAAAAAAGAACACTTCCTTACTTTTATGTGAGATAATTTTCCCTATTCTTCCTCTTTCTTCCACTTTCTCACAGGGCATCCCTCTTTCTTGACTATCCATTTAAAAAAAATGTTATTCCAACATAATTGACTCACTCCTATACCCTTATTTTATGTAGCATCTTTCTAACTGCCCTAATAATGATAAAGTTCTTAGAAGATACATATATCACCTTCCCATAAAAAAAGTTAATGGTTTAACCCTATTGAGTACCTTATCATTTCTCTTTCGTGTTTCCATTATTTTGACTCTTAAGTCTTATATTTGCAAGTGAGATTTCCTATTTAGCTTTGGTCTTTCTTTTCATCAGTAATGCTTGAAAGTCCTCTATTTCATTAAATATCCATTTTTTTCCCTTGAAAGATTATACTCAGTTTTGCTGGGGAAGTTATACTTAGTTGTTTCACCTTCTAGAATATCATGTTCTAAGCCCTCTGTTCCTTTAATGTAGTAGCGGTTAAATTTTGTGTGGTCCTGACTGTGGCTCCAATGGTTTCTTTCTAGCTACTCGAAGTATTTTCTTTTTCATCTGGGAACTCTGGAAATTATTATAATATTTTTTGGAGTTTTCATTTTGCAATCTCCTTTGTGTGGTGATGAATGGATTCTTTCAATTTCTATTTTTCTCTCTGTTTTTAGGACATTGGGGCAATTTTCCTTGATAATTTCTTGAAATATGGTATCTAGACTCTGATCATGGCTTTCAGGTAATTCAATAATTCTTTTTTTTTTTTTTTTGCATTTTGGAGGGCAGTTGGGGTTAATTGACTTGCCCAAAGTCGCACAGCTAGTAAGTGTGTCAAGCATCTGAGGCCAGATTTGAACTCAGGTCCTCCTGACTCCAGGGCCAGTGCTCTATTCTATTTACCTAGCCACCCCTAATTCAATAATTCTTAATTCTCCTCAGTCTTTTTTTCCAGGTCAGTCATTTTTCATATGAGATATTACACTTTGTAATTGTTCATTTCTTTGAGTTTGTTTTATTATTTCTTGATGTCTTGTGAAGTCATTACATTCTATTTGCTCAATTCTAATTTTTAAATAGTTATTTTCTTTAGTGAGCTTTTGAACCTCTTTTCCCATTGGCCAATTCTGTTTTTTATGGTGTCATTTTCTTTGGTATTTTTTGTTTCTCTTTTACCAAGCTCTTAGTTTTTTTTCATAATTTTCTTCCTTTGCTATAATTTCTTAACCTGATTTTTCCTCTACTACTCTTATTTGATTTTGAAAATAATTTTTTAGCTATTCTATGAATTTTTGTTGGGCTTGTGTCTAATTATGTTTTTCTTGTAGAAATTCTGAATTCATTATCTTCTTCTGAGTTTGTATTTTGATCTTCCCTGTCACCATAGTAGCTTTTTATGGTCAGGTTCTTTGTTTCTGTTGTTGTTTGCTCATTTTTTCACCCTCTTTATTGATTTGGAGCTTTAAGTTAATGTTGGGCTCTATTCCCAGTGTGCTGTATGGAGGGTACTGTCCAGTCTTTGCACTGTTGTTTTCAGAGCTAGTTCTTGGAATTCGGAAGTTTTCAGTGCTTCCAAGGAGGTGTGATTGGGGGAGATGTATGATCGCTGCTCTCTTGGTCTATACTCTGGTCTTTAGCCAGGAAGAGCCCCTCATCCCTTGCATTTGCAGTGTATACTGCTCCTTATGACTCTTCTTCCTTTGGGATCAGAAACAATATTCTTCCTCAGGCTTCCTGATAAACCCTTGGCACTGGAGGTGATATTGTTCCTCAGGACTTCTATTCCCTTTTGACCAAAAGTTCTCCTCTCCACCCCTGAAGTAGTGGCCAGAAGTAGATATAGGGAAAGGAACTGCCAAATAGTTGCCCCTCAGGGCTTCCAGTTCCTCTGTACTAAAATTGTACCTCTCTGAATTTCAGCTGTGTGACCCTGAAGTGGGTATAGGCAATGGACTTGCCAAACAGCATCTGGTTCTGCATCCACTGGGATACCCTGTAATTTCCTAACTAGTTGCTAGGTCACTTTACTGTCTCTGGCTTAAGAGCTCTTAAAGCTGCTTCTCCTCTGCTGCTTCACCCCTAAGTCCTATCATTGGTATTTCATCCGCATGAGGGCCTGCATCCACCCCCACGTCACACATAGCTTTTTGACATCCTATGTTGTCTTGCACTGGAAGAATGTCTCACTCTTTTGGTTCTGTCTTTTCATAATTTTATTTGAGGCATTTAAAGTTGTTTGGAGCTAAACTGAATACTTTCTCTCCTCTGCCATCTTGGCTCTGCCCCTGGAAGTGCCAGTCCATTCATTTTTTATAAATAAACTGTGGCATGAGCTTATACAGCTAATTAGTGGAAAAGCTGAGACTAGACCTCAAGTCTTCTGACTTCTCTGGTTGGGGTTAAGTGTGTCCAACTGTGGCTAATCAGACCAGAACAAAGTCAGAAGGCACTAATAGTCCATATGAACATTTGGAGTGGAGATATGTCTAAATCTGCACATCTCACATTTCTTTTTGAGCAGTTTTGCTTTGCTCATAGAGCATAGAGTCTTCTTTGATGTGAGCACCCCATGCTGGGCAGTCCTGTGCTAGTGTCTTCCATGTCTCATAATTGATTCCCAAGTTCTTTAGAGAGATCGAGAGTGTCCTGTTGCTTTTTCTGACCTATGTGTGAGTACTTGCCTTGTTTGAGTTATCTGTAAAATGTTCTTTGAGACAAATGGACATTTGGCATTAGAACAATGTGGCGAGTCCATCAGAATTACACTCTGACTTCCCTAGAGATATTTCCACTATATTATACTTGGTTTTATTAAGCACTTACAATATGCTAGGAAACATTAGCATGTTATAATATGTTGGAGATTTAAAGTAAAAATCATAGTTCTTGCTCTCAAAGGAGCTCACATTCTAATGGGGGAGACTATGCAAACAACTCTGCATATACAAGATATGTACAGTGTAAGTGGAAGACAGTTTCAGAGAGGGAATGTGGTAGCAGTGGGGGAAATCTGGAAAGGTCTTCTGCAGAATCTGCGGAAGGTGGGATTTGAGCTGAGGCTTAAGTGAGGTCAGGAAAGCCAGGAACCAATTTCTTCCTTCTTTCTCCAATTTGTTTATGGTATTACCATTTATTTATTTATTTAATTGCTTTTTGGAGGGCAATTGGGGTTAAGCAACTTGTCCAAGGTCCCTGTGTCAAGCTTCTGAGGCTGGATTTGAACTGAGGTCCTCCTGACTCCAGGGCCAGTGCTCTATTCACTGCTCCACCTAACTGCCCCTATTACCCTTTATTTCTAAGTCACATCCATTTGGAGCTTATCTTGATATACAGTGTGATTGGTCCCTACTTAGCTTCTGCCAAACTGCTTTCCATTTTTTCTTAGCACCCCCCCCTTTTTTTTTTCCAAATGGTGAATTCTTAGCCTAGTCCCTGGAGGCCTTGGATCTATCCAACTCTGGGCCACTTTGTTTCCTACTGCTGCTGTGACTATGACTACAGCCACTGGCCACTGATAATAATAACTGGCATTTTGTATAGTGTCTACTATGTGCAAAGTGCCTTCCAAATATTATCTCATTTGATCTTCACAGCAATTCTGGGAGGTAAGTGCTTTTATTATCCCCCCATGTAACAGCTGAAACTGAGACAACCAAGTGCAGCAATTTGTTCAAATTCCCATGGATCCGGTAAGTAAGCCGGACCTGAGCTTTGATCTTCCTGACTCTAGGCCCAGCCTTCTGTCCGTTGCGACCCACCTAGCTGCCTACCATATTCTTGTATGCTGTATATTTTATCTGTCTGACTGATCTCTCCATTTTTTTTTCAGGTACTAAAATTGTTTTACTGATCACTTCTGTGAAGTGTAGTTTGAGATCTGCTACTGCCAGGCCCTCTTTTACTCTCTTTATTATTTCACTTGAGTTTCTTAATCTTTTCTTCCTCTAGATAAATTTCCCTATTGTTTTTCTTAGATCTATAATGTGACTTGTAGATAATTATCAAGCTACTTTGGTAGTTTGATTGATATACCATTGAGTAAATTATCTAATTTATTGATAAATTACTGAATATACTAAATTAACAGGTAGTATTACCATTTTTATTATCACAGCTTTTGGGAATAAGCAGACGATAGTTCCATTTTATTCTTTCTTTGACAAGCCTCATCTGCTGTATTGCGGTCTGTTTTAGGCACCACAGTTTAAAAACATGATAAGCTGGAGAGTACATAGGGGAATATAACAAGGATGGGGAAGTACATTGAGTTCATTACGTAGTAAGACTGGTTGAAGGAACTGGGTACATTTAACTTGGGAAAGATGACCTGGGATACACAATAACTGTCTTCAAGTATTTGAAGGGCTGTCATGTGGAGTAGAAACTAGACTTCTTCCACTTGGCCCAGACAGACCCAGGGGGCAACAGGTCTAAGTTGCAATGATATCAGGAAAAAATTCCTGATGAGTAGAGTTGCCCCAAAGTGAAATGTGTTGCCTAGAAAGGTGATAGGTTCCCCCTCTCCTTGGTGGTCTTCAGTGAGGGAGTAGATAATCAGATGTTTTAGTGGGGAGTCCTTAGTGAATGGGTTGGACTAAATGGTCACTGAAGGCCTGTCCAACTCTCAGATTCTGTGATTCTGTGATCCAATCATGGAACCCATTCTGTTAATTCTGAGAGATTACAGTGAAGTCAAATTTGTTTTCTTAGGATTCCTAGTTCAGTTGGCTTATTACCTGTACTTTATACAATTACATATAGATATCTGAGGCCATGGGATTTATGTCTTTCTTGGAATTTCTAAGAATGTCTAAATATCTATTCTTTTTTCTGCAATATAGTTAACTCTGTTACACTTAGTTTGCTGCACATACATAGGCAGTTTTCTTCCCCTCATTCCTTTTCTGTTTAAAAACTTTTGGATTAGATTTTAAAGACTCTAGCCAAATGCTGTTTTACCGGTCCTTTTTAGGTGCACTACATCCTTGCCCTATTATTCCTGTATTTTAAGTCATGGTTCTGACATCCAAATCCTAACTGAGATTATCCTGTTTGCTTGTCAGATCCTGCCATTTTCTTTTGAACTCTTTAATTTCAGTTATAAGCAGTGCTGAAATCACCACATGGGCTTTTTTATAGTCTTTTGGTTTTTGTACAAGATATAATAATCCTTAGCAATGTTTCCTAGATTCTTTCTGTCTGTATTTTCTGTGTCAATATGGGTAACTGTAAGTCGGTATTAGTTATAAAGAGTGTTAAGTGCTAAGAGGTTTCTTTGCTATGGCCTGGATATGTACCTCAGGAAGAGACAATATTTTTCTCTTGTCAAGTTAACAAATAGCTGTCTCAGTAACCCTCGGCATGGAGCCACTAGCCATCAGTATTTGTGTTTTCTTCCTCTGACCCTTGTCCTTCACCTGATAAATCTGTGGTTCCATTTCATCATTTTTGGAGGATAAACAACTGATTCCTCCTTGGTGCATCTAGCATTCTTTTCTTTGGTTAACAGTCTCATATCTATTACTTTCCTTCAGGTATTCTTCTCTCTGTATTCCATTCTTCTACGATAAATTCTTTTTTTTTTTTTGGCACAGATTAGTGTACCTCTCTGCCTTTTCAGATCTATCTCTTCCCCATCCTTCTCCCTTCTTTCCTTTGTCCATTCCCTTCCCACGTTTATTCCCTTCTTTTTTCATCCATGCACTTTCCCCTTCCACTTACCTTCCCCCTTCTTCCTTTTACTTTCCCTCCCCTCTCCCAGCTTTTTTCTTCCTTCTTCCATTTCCCTTCTCCTTGCTCTTTCCTTTTCTCTTCCTTCTTTTTCTCTCTCCCTTCTTCCTTCCTTTTCCTTTCCTCCTTAACCCTTCCTCTTCTCACTGCTCCTCCCACTTTTCCCTGCCCTTCCTCTCACCCTTTCCTTCCCGTGTCTTTTGTCTTTTTCCTTTTTTAAAAAGGAGCACTTCATCTTCCCTAATAACTTGAAGAAGTAGAGATGTCATTCACTCCCCTCTAGGAGGGAAACCAGCATGCATTTTGAACATAAATGGCAATAAATTTGGCTGTGGTAAAAACACATACATTGAGTTACCATGACCTACACTCATACCGTTTAGGGCTGGATTATTTGATGACTAAGCTTTTTTTCCCATAAGTAATCTCTCAATTGCCATCCATATTATATATATATACTGCCTAGTTAATCCCTAAAAATTAAGATAAAGTCCAAATTCCTTAGGCTTTCATCTGAGTCCTTCATGATGCGTGCCAGTCTACCTTTTCAAGCTTTATATTCTCCACTACAAAACTTCCCCTACTCTACATACTTGCTAGAATTTTCAATTCTTTGTTGTTGCTAGTAGTTGTGGCTGATAGCAGACTACTAAAAAAAATTCCATTTTGCATATACTTTTATTCATTAATTATAATATATACTTTGTTTTAGAAAAAATTAAACTGAAAGAGTTGGATATAGTAGAGAGCTGAAGGCTCCTCAGAAGATGATTTGGAATCACTTATCTTTTCAAAGTACAAGGGAGTAGAAATCTAATCAATGACAGGCGAATCATTCTCTCTTTTCCTATTCTAAAAGGATTCCCCCACCCCGCCTTCCCCAGCTCCCAGCCTGATGTAATGTACCTGCTGACTCTAGTTGACATTTTCTTCAAAGAACCACTTACTTGTTTTGGAGCTCCTTTCAGGGTGCTCCTTAGTGCATTTTCATTTTTGTTTTGCCTAACAAGTCTCTAATTTTCATCTGGACTGCCTCATCACATTGGGTTTCCTTTTTTTTTTAATTGAACTGTCTTATAAATTTTTGATAGCTGTTCTTTCTTTTCCCACTTATGATGAATATTTCCCAAGGTTCTACCATCTGCTCTCTTTCCTTCTTTCTATTTACATTTTCCTTTTTAATGTCATGTACTCTCACTATTTCAGCTGTCTCCTGTGTATACAAATCATTCTCCAGTCCTAACCTCTTGCTGAGTGTCAGTCCTATATTTTTATCTGCTTATTCTACTTCTCCACTTTTAGGTTGCTGTTAAATGCAACAAAATAATAATCTTCCTTTTCTAAATTGGTTCATCTTTTCAATTGCCTTAGTTGTGTTAATGGTACCATCATTCTCTTAATCACCTAGGCATAAATCCTGAGCCATCTTTGACTCTTGTTCCCTCTTCCCTCTCATTCTCCTTCCTTGTATAGTCAGAGAACAAATCCTGTTGATAGTGTATCTATCCCTTTCTTTCCATTTCCATTACCACCACCATATCCCAGGCGGCTATCACCAAAGGCTAGAATTACCTCCTAACTGGTCTCATTGCCTACAATCATTTGTTTATTTTAAATATAAATCAGGTAAGTTTTTTTCTTAAAATGTTCATCTTTTCAAGAACCTTATATATACCAGTGCCAATATACCTTTTCAACCTTATTTCCTATTAATACCCAATACAAACCCTTTGATTCAGGTAGTTTAGTATGCACACTATCCATATCATATATGATCTTTCTTTGTTTATGTTGTATCTCTTGTCTGAACAATCAGAACTGTCCAAAAATTAAATGCTTGCTTCCAAAATTAGTGACTTCTCCCTCAATTTAAAATGTTCCTCAAAGACTATCTGAAGATTTGTTGAAGATGTTCTGACTAGGATTAATATTCAGGTAGAAGTTGAACTAGATCAAAAGTGTCAAATAGAAATGAGTGAGGGCCACTAAATGTACAAAAGAATCCCTAAAGGCACATTAATTTAGAAACCCACACATTAACATAAACTATGTTCTATTGCACTTTTATTTATTTTGTTAAATATTTCCCAGTTATATTTTCATCTGGTATGACTGTGAGCACTGTGTTTGACACCTGAAGTAGTTGATCTTTTGAGGTCCCTAATTTAGTCTCCCCACATGGTACCTTCTTTGATCAGTCCAACCAGAACACTAGAGCTTCTAAGTTTTGTTTTCTGTTTAAAAATATTAACTGCCTTTTAGGTGGCATTGCCATAGAAGGTAGATGTTAATGTCTTAATATTCTTCTGAATTCTAAAATCTCTTTGCCTCCCTTGGCTGAAAATATTTTGGGGTAAACTGTCATGTGGCTTTTAACATGTAATAATGGGGTTCCATAAGATAATATGATTTATGACTGAAAAGGACCTTAGAGTTTGTCTAGTTCAACCCACTCATTTTATAGATGAGGAAACAGATTAAGAGATGTTAATCAAATTAAAGTTTTTAAGAAGCCTTTTTCTTTCTTTCCTTTTTTTAAAGGAACAGCTCCTTTGGCAGCGTGGACCATTTAAGAAACAGAGTATCTCAAAATATAGGTTCTACAAGAGGTTCATGATATCATTGAGGACGATACAAGGGCACGAAATACTAGGAAGTGGTAAATGGTTTTGTTTAGGTGGACAGCAGGACCAATTATATTCTGTATTTTCCGTTTACCACCCTTAAACTTTTGTATTTTATACCTCATTCTGGGCAATAGTAGGAGTCTGGAGACTAACTTAATCTTGTAAAGACTTTAAAAAAGAAGCACTTGAATTTGGAATAAAACTACAAGAGATAAAATTAATTCTGAAGACACACTAGTTATGGTTTGTGAGAGCTTAGAAGGGTGAGTGATCCCAAAAACGGTAATGTAAGGGGTAAAGGATATGTGTGTCTACATGGATTGGTTTAGATGTGGCTCAAAAAGGAGGCATAGATAGATGCTCCTGGAGTCCCCTCTAGCCGTTCTTTGCCAAGGAAGATTTTGATTCCTGCCAGGAAGGGAAACAGAAGGCTGGGGCCAGAGGCTGATCACTTTTCCTCTCCTCAAAGAGAAGGGAATACTAGGCTAGAATTATATATATCTCCTCCCTTAAATATCATTAATCTTCTATAGTGCCTGTGCTATGATTTTGTTTGGATAGTTTCAAAATACATTGAATTTATTTTTATATTACAAAAATTTGTTAAAACTGCTATTGAGGTGTTAATTGTTCTGAAAACTTTTTCCCAGTGACTTTTATTTACAGTGATTATTATTAACATTAGATCTCTCTACCAAGAAAGAAACTTGGGCACTCAATTTACACTCTAGGTAAAAAGCAAAGAAATCTGTTTTTCCCTTTCCAGTTGAAATTATAACTGTATATACAAGGATTTTTCAATACTAGGGAGATTCCATCAGGGGAACAGTATCATCCTAACAATGTAAAGAAGACCTTTGAATTACTACTTCAAGCCATCCATTTAGTGTAAATGTAATATAAAAATCAGCTTCAGTTTTTATTTTCCTCCCCTTGAAGGAATCGTGGAGCCTAGATGGATTTGAACTCTGCACAATGACTAATCCTTCCACAGAGTGAGAAATGACATGTTTTTGACAGTTCCAGCAGCCTTGGCCCCCAGAGATGTTGCTGTGGGCAAAATATCCCTGGAGAAGTCTCAGCAGTCTTGGATGCTAAAAGGTTGCTCTTGGCCAAAGACCTCATTTGCAATGGATATGAGCCTGGAAGCCAAATAGGGGCCTAGGTACTTGGTGTTTCCTAAGCTGTTCTAGGAAGAACTTTACATCTCACCCTCAATGAACATCTTGAGATTTTTCCTCTTATAAACAACATAAACATGAACATAAAGGGAGGAGGCAGAAAACAGTCTGGGTGGCCTTTTTTTTTTTTTTTGGCCGTGTTGGATGTTGTTTCTCAATAGATCAGATCATGGAAGCATCTATATGTCACACCGTCTGGTTCCATTATCCCGTTCAACACATCTTAGAGGAACAAGGAAGATAGTAATTTCCAGAATCCAGTGTCTATTGCTGATGTCGGTACCTAGCTCTGAAAGAGAAGGAGCAGCTGTTCAAAGAGGTCTTTGGGACTCTCCTTCTACTTGTTCCTTTCTTTTTCTTACGTTCCTCTGACTCCCCACTATTTCAGACATCAAACTTGAGCAATAGGCTTTTTAGAGAATGACAAATCTGTATGAGATACTTTAACTTCTTAAACTTTCCCCCAAAGGGACCAGAAAAACCTTAAAACCAAATCTTTTTTAAATTTAGAGGTAAAAAGGACCTTAGAGGTTAATGAGCCTAGCTCCTTCATTTTATGTTATCAGTGACACTGGCCTTGTTGCTGTTCACACAGCCCACTGTATCTCCCTTCTCTCTACTCCATGTTTGGAAAAATCTCCCTACTCACCTCCACTTTTAGGTTTCCCTGGTTTTTTCAGGTTTCACCTAAAATCTCATCTTTTGCAACAAGTCTTTCCTTAATCCTCCTTTATACTACTGCCTTCCTTCTAACCTGTATATATCTTATATCTACTTAGTTGTTCATATATTATCTTTCCCATTAAAATGTGAGCACTTTGAGGGGAGGGCCTTTCTCTGTATCCCAGCACTTAACACAATGCCTAGCAAATGCTGAACTCATACTTATTTATTCATACTTATTTACTGATCACTGACTAACTTAGAGGATGAAAATCTATATAAATAAAGTTGGGGTCTTTGTTATTTTCAGAGTTTTCTTTTATTATGCACCTGTATGCTATGACTTTGTTCAGGTCAGAGGGATATGATTCCCAGGTTTGGAGGAAGGGGAAACTTTTAACTGGGTTCTAGTGAGTCAGGTGTTTAAACTGAGAGCAGTGAAAGACTTTTAGGAACCTGCAGGATAGAGGTAATATTATAGGAAATTACAGGATATTGTAGGGAAAGTTCCAAAGAGAAAGGATACAGGGGGAAAAGGCAGTGAAAGAACAAAAAGAACAAGAAACTAGTCTATATTTTATAATCTCAAGCCAAGTAAAGAAATGAATTAGGGGTGGAGCATGTGCCATGAGCCTTAGGGAGAAAGTAGAGAAATGCTTTCTTATTTTGGAAATGAAAGTAGAGGCTAAATACTTCTAGCTTGATCTTGAGGCTAGTGGGTAGAAGCTAGGGGCATTGGTCAAAAATAGCTGTAACTCCATGGATCAGGGCCTAGGGAAACATCTATGGACTAAAAGGGAGGTAGGACCAGTTATGCCTGAAAGTCACTAATTGGCTAGCTGGGAAAGAGAAACTTGACCTGTACCCATAAGTTACTCTAATAATACCCAGAATTCTCTCACACCATGGGTGCATATGGTTAAGCACTTACCCTACTGTGTATAATAGACATTTGGAGGAAAGAGGAGGAAAGAAACAGGGTCAGAGAAACCAGACAGAGTGGGAGAAAGAGAGAGCCTCGGGGGCTACACCTCTGATAGGAGAATTCCAATGCCTTTTAAACCTGAAGTGGCCTCATCAAGGAGATCTTAAGATGGTGCTGTCAAGAAATTTAGGCAGCTCTTTTGGAACCTCAGAACCTGAGCTCATCAAGGCATCTCCCAGTTTTATTCCTCTTGGTAGCTATGTCCCACAGTGTAGTTCATGCTCAAGATACTTCTGTTTTCTCTTCTATTCTCCATATCAGACAGCCAAGTCAGGCACCCTTCGTCCTCTCTTGTCTGTGTGCAGCAAGCAGCTCAGTATCCTTCCATTCTTCTTCTATGACTGTTCCTGTGACTGGGGTACACTAGCTCTGTTTGGAATTCAGTACTGTTGAATGGTTGGGGGTCTAGGGTGGAGTGTTCTGGGCATTCTACATGAATTTGTTGGTAAGAATGTTTGCCAGTGGTTACCCTAATAGTGGTGAGTTGAATGAATCCTTTAAAGTTTTCTCCCTAAATCCATATTCTCTTTGATTTTCAAGAGCCTCAGTGGCTTACTGTGACTTAAAGTCATATGCTTCTGATTCATTTCCACTTGACATCATTCAAATGTTGTTTTCTACCAGCTGTTTGATGGGCCAACCTATCTGGCTCATTGTAAGACTTTTTTCTTTTTTCTCAATAACACTTAGATTTCTCCAACTGAAGAATTAGCATTTGGCTGATTGGATTTTAGTGTGGTTTGATTTAGGAGCTTCTAGAGATGGGGTTAAGGATTGGACCTGATGATTTACTTTGTACAGGGAACTAGTGGATGAGCAAGTTCCCTCTACCAGTGCAGATTGGCAGTCTCTGCAATTTCTAGTCTTAGGCAAGTTGCCAGGAGTTTTGAGAGCTTATGTGAATAGCCCAGTGTCACGTAGCCAATGTGTGTTAGAGGCAGGATTTAACTCAGGTCTTCCTGACTTCAGGGCCGGTGCTCTATTCACTG
>CM053584.1:188147724-188165169 GCA_028627135.1 Pseudochirops cupreus | reverse complement strand
GCAATTGGAAGCTAATGACTTTATGAGAAATCAAGATACTATAAAATAGATCCAAACAAATGAAAAAATAGAAGGCAATGTGAAATATCTCATTGGAAAAACCACTGACCTGGAAAATAGATCCAGGAGAGATAATTTAAAAATTATTGGACTACCTGAAAGCCATGATCAAAAAAAGAGCCTAGACACCATCTTTCAAGAAATTATCAAGCAAAATTGCCCTGATATTCTAGAACCAAAATAGAAATTGAAAGAATTCACTGAATGCCTCTTGCAAAAGATCCCAAAAAGAAAACTCCTAGGAATATTATAGCCAAATTCCAGAGTTCCCACGTCAAGGAGAAAATACTTCAAGCAGTCAGGAAGAAACAATTTGAGTATTGTGGAAACACAATCAGGATAACAGAAGGTCTAGCAGCTTCTACATTAAGTGATCTTAAGATTAAGACATGGAATATGATATTCCGGAGGTCAAAGGAGCTAGGATTAAAACCAAGAATCACCTACCCAGCAAAACTGAGTATAATGCTTCAGGGAAAAATATGGTCATTCAATGAAATAGAGGATTTTCAAGTACTCTTTATGAAAAAACCAGAGCTGAACCAAAAATTTGACTTTCAAATACAAGAAGCAAGAGAAGCATGAGAAAGTAAACAGGAAAATGAAATCATAAGGAACTTATTAAAGTTGAACTATTTACATTCCTACATGAAGAAACGATAATTGTAACTCATAAGACTTCTCTGAGTATGAGGATAGTTGAACAGAATATCTATCTATCTATCTATATGTATGTATGGATGGATGTATACTTACATATATATGTATGTATCGGAGGGTCTACGTATTTATAAATATATATGTGACTGTGTGCTTATGTATGTATATGTACCCAGACAGAGGGTACAGGATGAGTTGAATATGAAGGGATGATATCTAAAAAAATAAAATTAAGAGGTGAGAGAGGAATATGCTGGAAGAAGGAGAAAGGGAGAGATAGATTAGGGTAAATCATCTCATATTAAAGAGGCAAGAGAAAACTGTTACAATGAAGGGGAAGAGCAGGAAGGTGAAAGGGAATGGGTCAACCTTACTCCCATTGAATTTGGCTTAAGGAGGGAATAACATAGACACTCAATTGGGTATCTTACCCTACAGGAAAATAGGGGGGAAGGGGATAAGAGAGGGGATGATAGAAGGGAGGGCAGATTCGGGGAGAGGGTAGTTAGAGGCAAACACTTTTGAAAAGGGACAGGGTAAAAGGAGAAAACAGAATAAGTGGGGGGCAGGATAGGATAGAGGGAATTATAGTTAGTCTTTCACAATATAATCTACTATGGAAATATTTTGCAAAACTACACATGTACAAACCATATTCAATTGCTTATACCCCCACTGGGAGGAAGGAAGAAGGTAAAAAATCTAGAATTCAGAGTTTTAAAAACAAATGTTTTTTAAAAATTGTTTTTTACATGCAACTGGAAAATAAGATATACAAGCACTGGGGTATATAAATCCATCTTGCCCTACTAGAAAGTTGGGGATGGGGATGAGGGAGGCTATAAGAGAGAACGGATTGGGGGAAGGGTTGTTCAGTAGGCTCGCTACTTTGGGGTGGGCATAGGGGAGAGATGGGGAGAAAATGTTTTACTCAAAATCTTATACAAATGAATGTTGAAAACTAAAAATAAATAAATAAATTGGGAGGGGGGAGGCATGATTAAAAAATAAAAATGGATAAGTTATATGAACACAGAAACAGTTTATGTGTTCTACTAGAAACCTCATGATGTCAAGAGAAAATGAGGAAGGTCCCCAGAAGATTGGGTGGATCTCTTTCTGGTGAATTTATGGAAAATTACGAATGAAAGTCAAACAGGAAGGACAGGTGTGGAAGGGTTATGATCTTCATCATTGGTGAAATCATCCACACTGATACAGTCACATATCAATTTGAGTATCTGAGTAAGTTCAGTAATCCTTCCTTTGCTTCTCTCTATTCATCATATTTATCATCTTTTATAGTAGTCTCCCTTAACATTCATGTTCCACAATTTCTTTAACCATTTGGCAGTCAATAGGCTCTGTTTACTCTATAAAGAATGGTTTTTAAAAGAAGAAATACAAAAGTCTCAATAACCAGCTGAAATATGTTCAAAATCAGTGACAATAAGAAAAATATTATGTAAGAATTCTAAATTAGCACTTAGCAATTTGGTATTATAGGGGGAAAGCCCCTAAATTGTTCATACTCTTTGAACTAACGATCATAGTGGTTTTATCATACCCAAGAAAACTGCATATAAGAAAAGATCAATATTCATCATTTTACTCTTGGTAGTAGCAAAAAATTTAAAACTTCATGTCCAGTAACTGAACTAACAGTGATGAAGGAAAAGATATATGGGACTTGAAGTCTTAACTGACATAGTGCAGATGAACAATGAAGAACAAAAAGAACAACACAAGATGATCGCTATGATTATAGAAGTGAAAACCAGTTTAAAGCACAAAAACAATTTAGACTGAAATCTTTGGACAATAAAAGTACTTGCTGATAAAGCATATGCTTGGCTTTTCTTTTAACATATAGAAATCTAATAAGGTTGAATGCAAACTATCACACTTCTGCTGTTTTGTTAAACTCTTGACAGAGACTGTATGTTGTCAATTGATGGTATTTTTATGATGCGTTGAAATAAATTTTAAAAGATAAAAATAAATATTTTAAAACAAAAACAAGCTTGTGTTAATGTTAGTATATAATTCCTGCCTTCAGTTCCCACTACTCCACTGAAACTGCTCTTTTCATGGTCACTTCCTAATAAAATATAATAAACTCTTCTCAGAAATCTGTATCTTTCACTTTTCTCTAACACTTGATGTTTTTAACCCACCCACTTTCAAATTGCTGATATTTTTCTTCCTTGGTTTCTATGACTTTTCTCTCTCCTGGTTCTCCATCTGCTTCTAACTTACATCTTAGTCCTTTTCACTGGTTTCTCTTGCCTCATCCCAGTTCCTAAGTGTTGTAATCTCCCAAGTTTCTGTCCATGACACTATTCTAAGTTTTATCCATTGGAAATATCACTTATTCTCATGGCTTGTTATTATTTCTTGACAATGTTGGGAAACAACTCTCTGTTACTCTGAACTCCAGTTCCACATTTCCAACTGCTTAATGAACAAAACAACCTGTATGTACCCCTCAAATTCACCATGCTTCAGACCAAATGTAAGAGCTTTCTTCAAAACCCCAAAAGGCCATTAAAAAAGCATAAAAACGTAACTCAGATCTCTCTTACCACAAGATGATGACTTTTTGTCTACCATTTTCACTTGTCTGGTTTGATTACAAAGTCTTTCATCTGTGTTTTCCACCAGGTTAGCAAGGTCATCAATTATCTCTAGAGGGGAAAAACATAAAAAGCAGTATTAATAAGGTAATGGTTTGTTTTGTATCATAATACTTCTTTGGCAGTTCTTCCTAATAACAAAAATCTTCTCAAAAGAAAAACGACTAAAATTTCTGTTTTCTAATACTACATCTTTCACAAGACACAAAATAGATTTCTGGAGTATTCAAGGTCATATAGGATACCTACTCAATGGAATTTTTCCACTGAAAGACAAGAAAAGGAAATTTATAATAACCAAAAAGACAAAGGAAAATACCTTGAAACACATGAGAATCGCAAATGTACATATTTGTTCTAGGATTTTCTCTGTGCAACTAGGGAGTGAAAGTTTAAATCTCAGCACAGTACAGTACCATATCAATGACTGGGTTAAGTGAAATCTCTACAAGTGGAATGTAGAGAAGACAAACACAGAAGCTTCAGTTTAATTAAACAGAACACAAAATAAAGTATACACTTGCTAAGGGATTCCATTAAAATAAGAGAGTGAGAGACTGCAAAGTAGCCAAGCTTCTCACATAGTCTTCAATCTAAACAATGTGAATGTCAAAGAAAAGAAAAGCAACCATACAACAAAAATTGCCAAGAAAAAAAATAAAAGTAAAAAAAGGCAATATTTTTTTAAAAAACCTATTTATTTACCAAGATAAGATCAAAATGTATATGTGACATAGATGTAAAGAGAGATTTTACAAGAAAATTAGAAGAACATGAAGGAGTGGCTAGGTGGTGCAGTGAATAGAACACCAGCCCTGGAGTCCCTGAGTTCAAATCTGACCTCAGACAATTAACACTTACTAGCTGTGTGACCTTGGGCAAGTCAATTAACCCCAATTGTTCTACCTTTCCCCCTCAAAAAACAGCTTATCAGACTTACAAATGGGTGCATAATTTATGAATAAACAAGAGACAGAGAAAAATTAAGTATAAAATGGGAAATTTCTATTATATTAAATTAAGAAGGTTTTATACAAATAAAACAAATGTAGCCAAAATCAGAAAGCATAAAATTGGGGAAAACATCTTATAGACAGTTTCTCAGTAAAATGTCTCATATCTCAAATATATTAAGAACTTTGTCAAAAATATAAGAATACAAGTCATTCCACAATTGATAAATGATCAAAGGATATGAACAGGTAGTTTTCCAGTGAAGAAATCAAGACAATTTATAGTCATATGAAGAAATGCTCTAGAGATTAGAGAAATACAAATTAAAATACTCTTGAAATATCATTTTACACCTATAAGATTGGCTAAGATGATTAAAGGTGAAAGTGACAAATGATGTGAACAGATTTAACCATTTTGGGGAGTAATATGAAATTATGCCCAAAGAGTTATTAAATTACCATTACTACTAAGTCTATTTCCAAAGATGATTATGGAAAAAGGAAAACAACCCCTATGTTCTAAAATTTTTATAGCAACTCTCTCTTTGTGGTGTCAAAGAACTGGAAATTGCAGGGATGCATATCAGCTGAGGAATGGTTGAACAAGTTATGGTATATAATTGTGATGGAATGCTACTTGCTATAACAAATGATCCTAGGAAAACACAGAAAAATTTTCATGAAATAAGAGCAAAATGAGCAGAACCAAGAGAACATTTCATACAGTAACAGCATATTGTTTTAAGAATGACTTTTAGTAACTGTTTTGACTATTATAAATACCCAAATTAACTATAAAGGACATATGAAGGACACTATATGTATCTAGAGAAAGAAGTGAGAAGTAGAAGTATGTATAGAATAATTTTACACTATATATATATTATACATACACACACACACACACACATACACATACACACACACTTACTGCCATCTCTAGGGCAGTGGGGAGGCGGGAGGGGAAGGAGAGGAAAAATTTTCCTTCTTAAAACAGTCCCTACCCATCGTCTATCAGACAATTATTCCATCTTGAAGATGTGTGTTCATTCCCTAAAGATTAATTTTTATTCTCATTCTTATCTCCAATAGAAGGTAAGCTCCTGGAGGGCAAGGACTGTTTATTTTCTTTTTAAAAGATATTAGTGATATTCTCAGTGTCTGGCATTATAGAACAGTAGGTGTTTGATAAATACTTGTGAATATAAAGTGCTTGTTAACAGGTTTCCTGAAGAAATGGTGAAGCAATTGTTTTTTTTAACTCCAGAGCTATCACTCTCACTCTTCTCTTCAGCACTCAATACCTTGATACTAACTGGTACCTCAACATTTTGATAGCCACTCCTCACCTCCTTTCCCTTCTGTCATTAGATTCTTACCTATTCTTACCAATTGTTTATTTATCTTAACAAATACATTCTCCTTGAATTCTCCTCTCCCCACAATTAAAGTCCTTCTGTCTCTTTGTTTGGGAACTTTCCCTCTACTTTCACATTCTCTACTTCATCAGGTTCTTCTGTTTGAGTCCCTCTCCTCTTGAAATCTTCCTTCAATTCAATTGTTTCTTTTTCAGTTGAGTCCAACCCCCTTTTAGCTCTCTTTCCTCTCCCATCAACCTTCCAAGTTCTTCTGATTTTCTGTAACTGATATTCCATCCTTTCACTTCCCAATTCCAAAGGCCACAAATCACCTTCATATTCCTTTCTCCTCCAAATGAAATCTTTTTTCCTTCTCCCATATAACTACCCAAAATAGGATTTATCATTACAATAATGTCCTAAATAGTCTTCCTGGCTCAAGTCTGTTTTCTCTAATCTATCTTCTGTACATCCTTCTCTAGGCTCCATTCTAGACTCTCTTCTCCACCACACCACAGCAGCCTTGGAAGTTGAATCCATCTCTGAATGATTCCCCAAACCTTCATTTTGAAGGAACTGTGTTGGTGGCTAAGAATTGGAAGTTGAAGGGATGCCCATCAATTGGGAAGTGACTGGACAAAGTGTGGTATATAAACATAATGGAATGTTATTGTGCTATAAGAAATGACAAGCAGGACGATTTCAGAAAAAACCTGGAAAGACTTATATGAACTGACACAAAGCAAAGTGAGCAGAACTAGGAGAACATTGTACACAGTAACAGCAATACTGTACAATGAAGAACTGTGAATGACTTAGCTATTCTCAGCAAGACAATCGCAAAGGGCTCATGATAAAAAATGCTTTTTACCTCTAGAGAAAGAACTGATGTCATCTGAATACAGATCAAAGCACAGTATTTTTCACTTTTTTCTTGTTTGTTTGAGTTTTCTTGTATAAAATGACTAATAAGGAAATATTTTACATGACTGCACATGTGTAACCAGATTACTTACTGTGTCAGCAAGAGGGAGGCAAGGGAAAAAGGGATAGAATATGGAATACAAAACTTAAAAGAAGTAATGAATGTGAAAAATTGTTTTTACATGAAATGGGGAAAAAATAAAATATTATTTAAAACTAAAAATTAAAAAAAAAAAGGAAATGGGCATACCACCCATGTCTTCATCCTTTTTCAGTTCTATTCCTGACTCTCCGAACTCTCTCCATCACAACCCTGTTCCCTTCACCCTTCAGCTCCCTGTTATGTTTTGTCTTCCCTCATTAGAATCTAAACTCCTTGAGGGCAGAAATTATCTTTCTTTTTGTTTTATAGTGACAGCACAGTGCCTGGAACATAGTAAGTACTTTATAAATGTTGCTGGCTTAACTAACATTCCTAAAACCCAGCTCTGACCCTATCAATCTGCCACTCAAAATTCTATACATTTCTAAAAATGCCTGTAAGAATAAAATAGAAACTTCAGTCCCTGATATTTAAGCCCTCTACAATCTGGTTCCTTTGTCTTACCTGCCCCTTAAAACATTTTACATTTTAGTCAAATGGACCTACTGGCTGTTCCTTTTACATCATCAAGCCTGAAAGGCTATGCCCCAAACCTGAGACACATCTTCCTCACCTTCCCTTACAATCAATGGCTTCTTTCAAGCATCAACAGATAAATGTTTGGTAAATTGAACTGGACTAAGCTTTTGAAGGTTTGGCTCAAGTTTTTACTGATCCCCGTTTGTTAAATGCATTCTTTCTCCATATAACATGTTGTATTTGCTTACTACTAGCATCATATTCTATCTATCTCCTAGTAAACACAAGCTCCTTGAGAGCAAAAACTGTTCGGTTTTTGGATCTCTCCTGACAAACACAATGTTGTGCATACAGTAGGTTTAATATTTGTAGGATGTTGGGTTGAATTCAATAAAAGAACTGCTAAAAATTCTACTTGTTTCCCCATAATGAAAAAATCACAAATCTTTGGAAGATATATGAAATATTTACATGTTCAAATTCAATTGGACAAAGAAATCTGCTTAGTATTTAATTCCCATTTATTTGATATTTTCTTACAGATTTGATATAATTAAGCCATTCAATACAAAGTTCCATTCAATGATATCTAAATTTATTAAATTGGTAGTGATTCTATTCCTCAATTAGTGTGACCAGGTAGAGGTTGAAATGGAAGGCATCTGAGGCACTTCTAATATGAAAAATCCATGATTTTATGATTTCCCATTTTACAAATCCCTCAAACTAGAAGCAGATTTAGATATATCAACTATACAAGCTATATAAATATTACTACACACCCTACAAGCTATAACTTCTCCCAATGTCTATTAAGCAAAGAGAAAATAGTCCTCTACAATGTCACAATCCTTCTGTGAGCGCCAGGTTTTTTGTTCTTGCTATAAATTGTGGAATCTTCTTTAAATGGCAAGAATAATAACACTTTTTGCAAGAAAATTAATGTATCTGAGTACTCCAACTTTAGGCACTACCCTCATTCTGTGTAGGGGTATTATGATAAGAAGAAATATATTTTGTTTAGTACTGGGCATTTCCCCCTACAAACATGTTATACTGACATTAAAATGAAAGTCATTAGAAAAAAAAATGTGATTTAATTTACAAATATCCTTTTGGGTATAACTCTCATTATTTACACATCTTTTTTCTCCCCAGTACTAGAATAAGACAAGGGTTTACAAACTCTTTTCCATTTACCTAGAAAATCAAGTTTTTCCCAAATAATTTGATTTGAAAATGGGGTTTGCATTCACCCCTAAGTGCCATCTAGTGGCAGATGAAGGTATCTGAACTAGATTAAAACAACATAAATGATATAAATGAGGTAACTGTAGCTAAAGAATTTAGGAATTGCCATACTTCAAATTCCATATTAGGAACTCAAAATATTTTCTTCAGTCTGGGGAAGAAATTGAGAAAAACAAGGACAAAAAAAGTAAAGAAAAAGATAAAAATGGTGAAAATTTAGTTTAAAAACTAAAAAGCAACAGCAAAGAGAATTACATTACTTTTTAACAAATCAGATAAACATTAACACCCATATTGTATACAGGGGTGAAATGACTCTTTTCTCACCTTAGAGAAGGCATTTTAAATTTAGAGTCTTCCATTTAACTTAATAGAATATTTATTCATGTCATTTTGCTTGCAATGCTAGTACTTGTTAAGATATTTAATATACAATGGTTGTTTCTTGTAGTGCCGCCTCCAGGCTTGCCTTCTTCATATATGGTTACACTCCTAAGCTGGTCCCATGGTACCATTGTCCAAAGTCCAAAATGCCCTGAATCCACAATCCTAAACTATAACCTACACTTTACAATTAGCTCAAAGCAAAAGCATTATTGAGATGACATCATAAGAATAGTAGTGTCATTACAAGACAGACCCCTATTACCTCCCACCGCAATAGCATCCAAATTGGTCTTCTTGTCTTAAGTCTCCACCCTCTCCAATCAATCATCCACATAGCTTGTAAAGTAATTTTACTAAAGTACAGGTCTGTTCCCTTGCTCAGTGAAGTCCAATGGCTCCCTTTTGCCTCTAAGACAAAATACGAACTACTTGGGCATTTAAAATTCTTCTGACAATCTGGCTCCAATCCAACTTTCTGAGAATCAGCAAAGATGACAGTCTAGCTCTCTCTCACACTTACTCTAACAAAAAACAAGCAGGAGCACCAGGCTGAGGGGTGATTGCAAAATAATCAAGAAGAAAAGGGAAGCAAAGAGCTGGGGAGAGAAATTACTGTCTTACATAATCTGGGTATGCAAGGAGAAAATTGTACAAAGACTGGGGATGGGCATCATTTGAAACTCACTTTCATCTTAAGTGATCAAAAGAAGGGAAAAAGCCCACAGACAGGGGCTGAAGTAGAAAGAAATTCACCTCAACAGGGAAACTGGGTGGAACAAAGAGAGGGGAAGGACAGAATAAAAGAGAAGACAGACTGAAGATTAAACATAACTTCAACCTTGGAGGGTAGATAGTGAAAAAAGTAAAAGATGGTGGTCTGGACAAAGGGAAGAGGACAGAGGTGGGGGAGAGGAAGCAGACTGTATGAAGCATAATCTACTCCTCTGCTTCTCTCCAAACTCCACTCTTGATTTCTCTGCCACGCTCAAGCAGCATCCTCACGCTAGAAAATGCCTCCATCCCTGAAGCCTTTTCACGCCATAGGTCCCTCTACCTCTGCGGCTCCCTCCTTCAACTAGTGAGTTCTTCCCAAAACCACCATTTTAAGGATGTGCTCAGGTCAGCCATGCTTGCCCCTTCACTCCTCTCCCAGCTCCATTCCCAACTCCAGATTTCTCCACCATCCCCTGCTAATGCATGGACACCTTTTCATCCCCTCACCCCACTCTCTACTCCCCCTCCACCCCCAGCTTTTCATTTCCATTAGAATGTAAACTCCTTAAAGGCAGGGACTATCTTTCTTTTAGTTTGTACTACATTCACAATGCTTAGTACAATACCTGAAAAAATATACATTCAATAAATGTTTGTTAACACAACTTGAATCACTAATACTGAGAATTCTTCTTCACTGTAAAGGTCAGGGAGGAAACAGAGGAAAAGGTATAAAAGAATAGGATATAGGAAATATACAATTAAAGTTCATAACTGTGAACATGAATAGCATAAACTCACCTCAAAAATGAAAGAATATGGCAGAAAAGTCACCTAAGCTTTGCTTAAAGACTTCTAGTAAGGAAAAACACATGACCTTCAGAGGCAACCCATTTCACCTTTGGGTAGACCTTCTTTTTAAGTAGTTTCCTATATTGTATTTAAAAAATATAAAAAACTATTAGTCTTAGTTTACAAATTGTACAAAAACAATCAGTGGGCTAGAATCAGCCCTTGGGACACAATTTGTCAACATCTGCTCTAAAGTTCTCATTTCATTTATATCATAATTTTAAAATTACTACTTCATTTCTTCTAAAAATCACAGATGCACATGTGGCAAAGCTGCATTTTTCTTTCAAGCTTTGTTTGTAAATGTTGTGGGGCTATTATTTCATTTCAGTTGTGTTTCTTGAATACCCCTCCCTAATATTATCATTAGTATGTTTTTTTCTTTATTCAACTTTCCAATTTTACTTCCTGACTTCAGACTCTGTGTCATGGTCAAAATTTGAGTACTTCTAGAAGGAATGGCGGGTCCAAATCTATATTATCTGGGGTCTTGTGGATGCTTTCTTTGGAGACTAACTGCTACAAAGACCTCCATGGTAGCTCAGGCTAGTGAGTTGATCCAGGAAAAGGACTAATAATCACTGTCCTACTTACTGAAGCCCCAAAGCTACACAGATGTAAGATACACTTGTATCTAGCACTGCCCTGGTCCTTGCTCCCATTTACCTGCCTCTGGATACCCAACTGCAGGCTCCAGATTTGTCTGGCTAGCTCCTGGTCTGTGTTGTACTGTCTTCTTTTCTGTGTGTTGTGTTCCTAGGCTGTGCCTTTCTGGCTAGATCCACAAAGAGAAGAGGAATACGCTGGGGCGGGGATGGGGGGATGCGGAGAGAGAAGAAAAGGAAGGTTAGGGAAATTTATCTCACATAATCAAGGTGTGCAAGTAGACATCTATACAAATAAGGAGAGGACATGGGAGGGGCAGCCAACACTTGAACCTCACTCTCATATGCTGATCAAAGGAGAAAAGAATCTATACACCCACAGACAGTTGGGGACAAAAATACATTTCACTCAACAGAGAATTAAGGTGGAAAGGAAGAAAAGAGGAAGAGAAACTAGAGAGAGTAAAAGAAGAGATTAGTCTTAAGAAAAATAAACCTTGATGAGGTAAAAAATATTTTTAGCTCTTTTTGAGGTAGCAAAGAATGGAAATCTGAAGAGGTGCCCACAAATTTGGGTATGGCTAAATAAATTATGGTATATAATTGTGCTATCAGGAAAAATGAATGGGATTGCTTCATTGAAACCTGGGAAGACATGTATGTAGTGAACAGAACCAGGAGAACAGTTTATACAGACAATAACATGGTAAAGACAACTTTGAAAAAATAAGGAACTCTGATCAGTATAATGACTAACCATGATTCTAGAGAACTAATGATGAAATATGCTACCCACCTCTATATTCAAAATTTTTAAGTCAATAAAATAATAGCAAATATGAGTAACAAGATTCCTAAAGCATTTACAAACATTTCTAAATAGTCATTGTAAGATAAAGGAAAATGAATCAATATCTGATGAAACACAAAATACTGTGGATTCCTAAGGATCAAGAAACAAATCGGAACCTTGAGAGAATTTATGAGAACTAATATGAGATTTTATGACCTGTAGAGCAAAAATGATTAGCATAATAGCAAAATTTGAATCTATTGTGGTGAGTCTTTCCAAAGAAGTGAAAAGAAACAATAAATTAGGAATATAAATATATTGAAATGAAGTACAATCTGGAAGAGAAGCAAAAAAACATATCTCTATATAAGCAAAACACACTGATTACAAAGATGGGATACATATAGATAAATGAAGGTTAACAGGCCTCCCAGAATTAATTTATTTTACATAAATACATTACTTATATTGTTTATGACATGCAAAACATATCATGCTGCAAAACCCTAATATTTAGACAATTAAATTTAGAATACAACAAATAGTCTCCTATATATGTGGCATTCTCTTAGGCACTGGGAATACAATGGAGAATATAATGCACACCAATAAATAAATATAATAATTTGAGGTAGGAGAGAATAATAACTGTGTGAACAGGGAAAGGTTTCATGTAGGATGTGGGAAGTGAGTCCTGAGGTAAGCTAAGGATTCTAACAAATGGAAGTAAAAAGGAAATACAGCCCAACCAAGGGACCAGTTTACTGAGAATATAGAATGAATGAAGATGAATAATGTGAACTAAGTATGAAAAAGTAAGGTGGAACCTAATGGTACAGTGTTTTAAATTCATAGAATATCAAATTTAGAGCTGGAAAAGACTCCAAATGTCAGCTAGCTTAGCGCCTTCATTTTACAGATGAGGAAACTGAAGGACAAAAGAAGTCATGTAACCTATTAAAGGTCACACAGGTAAATACCAGACTAAGGAGTTCATATTTCACCCTGAGGACGATATTGGTCCTCTTCAAGAATGAGGATGAACAACAAACAACGGGGATCACAGGGAGCAAGGAAAGATTTTTGTCATCAAGATATAAAACTACATTCTCTATCTGTGTCGCCCTTGCCTGATCTCTCTCTCCAACTGACGAGATTATTTGCTGGCTGGGATGGATTTTTAGGCTTTTTCAGTTTCCACTTTATGACAATTGATTTACATTCTTTAGGAAACAGTTATGTCAGTACTGACATCCGTTCCTCTGTCTGCTGCTCATTCTCTGGCAACCAAGGCCCATTTAAAGAGGCCGTCAGGTTGGAATTATTTAATAGTATGATTTTTTTTCTCATTTGAATTTTCTTCTAGATTTGTATTAGTTTTGATCTCTGCCCCAGCAACTCAGTGGTTTGACCATACAGTCGGCTAATTCATGAATAATGCCAGTATGATCATGTCATTTTCTAACTGGTAAAATATAATCTATTTTGTTTGTGTGTTAAATTATCCAGTGCTCACCATGTCCAGTATTTCCTGTTTCTTTTCATCATACTATACACATAAGACATCTGGACTCTGTCTTTTCCTAAATCACAGTTTCCAACATATTTTTCCATAACGCTTCCTTATCACTGCCTTTGCAATAAAGCTGATCAACGTCAAATCATAGATAGAGTAAATCTAGTGGTTCCTATAAAATTATTATTATAACTTTTCTACTTCATTCTCTGCAATAGATATTAGCATACAAGTTGCAATCATTTTCTTGCTGGTCTTTTTGAAAACACAAATGCTGCAATAAAAGATGACCAAATGTTTATGAAATTATTTTTGTTGCCCTTAGATAAATAATAAAACTAACCCTCACAAACTCTCTTTTATTTTCTACTCCAAAGTAAGGCTTTGATTTGTTCTTCCATTTAGTGGGAACTTCCTTTCAATTATAATTTCACTTGCAGCAAAAATGTCAAGATTCACATGATTTTGTTTCTCCAGTCATATGTCACTGAACAAGCATCTCACATTTAGAGTACCAGCAACTAAGCTAATGTCTATGGACAGTAAAAAAGAAAAACATAAAACAACTATGAGTCTTCATACCCTCCGTCCCTTTCTCTGGCATCAATGCAGGAGGGCTAATGACCTTTTGCATTTTTCTTCCTTTTCAGGGTTGCTGTGCCCAAAAGAATTTATGATAAGTCTCAATTTTTTTTATCAGGCTTATGTTTAGAAAACAGACAGTGTGTGTTCTGGGAGTGTACTTGAAGCCTTTCCAGCATTCTAGAGCTTCAGGATCGTTCTTCAAGAACGTAGAGTCACATCCACAACAAAATGAGGCATCAGATTAGGACCACAGGTGGAATTTTTGTTAAAATATCTTATCACTTTTATTTTTTCTAATTTGGCATTGATTTCTATCTGTACTCAAACAAACTGATGCCAGGAGTGAGGCATCTGCGGCCTTGGGGCCACACGTGGTCCTCTAGGTCCTCAAGTGTGGCCGTATATCTGAACCCAAAAAAAGGACTGCACTTGAGGACCTAGGGGGTCACATGTGGCCCAAGGCCGCAGGTTCCCCACCCCTGCAACCAGCTGACAATTAATTCAGAAATGATTCTCACGTCAGTAATCAATTTCTCGTCTGTTACAATTGCATCACTTTCATTGTTTGTAATGGTATTTGGTGTGCTCTGTTTTCAACACCTCTCAACATCCTTTTTGAAAAAAGTATTTGGGACCCATCAGCAACAAACCAATTAATTCATTAAGCAGCTACTGTGTGTCAGGCACTGTAACACAGAAGCAGAATCTCCTGGTCACTTTTATTTCTTAATCATGCACTATATTGTCCATTATATTTTTAGCCATCCTCCCCGTGATCAGAGTAACCAAGTATAAAAGTATATACTGCCTTAATTTGCAAAGTCCTTTTGAGTTCTTAATGGAATTTCTCTACTTTCTCCGTCCTCTATAATGGGTGCTGGCACTTAAGTTACAATTATATTAATGGCAGTTTTTTTGCAAATGTGTATCAGCTGGTTTGGAGTTACCCTTTGTCTCCATCCTAAGGGAAGGGACTGTATCAGTAACTGGAGTTGTCTACAGGATGATCTGCTTGGCTAAGACACTTGGGAGGGAATGGCATCTCTAGGAGAAACCTCCCCTTTGCAATCTTTTTCACCTTTTCTCTTTCTACTTTCTACCACAGTAAAGCAGAGTAAGGGAAGCTTCTGTCCCTCCCACTCTATGCCCAGCTCCTCAAGGAGTTACTGAAGGCTGCCTTGAGACAGCAGCACAAGCTGTATGTGCTTTGTCAGGTAACGTGAGAAAGGGAATTCTGAAACCTCAAGTTACTAGCTGTCTTCTACTTTTTTGGACACAAGTCAGAAACTGAAGAACTGAGAACATATATTACTAGTCTAAAATATGGCAACAGCATCTGCGCAATGGGCAAATATGCTGGAATGGCAGCAGATGGGAAGTTACAGACGTTATTCCTGAACCACCATCTCCTGTGTAAGAGGAAAAGGGAAAAGAGGAGGGAGGGTTTTATTTCCTAGAGTGCTGTGATCTCAGAGTCTCCCTTTCCAGAGAAGGGAAATTTCTTGGGACAGCCAAATTTGAAGGCTTTCTCAGAAGTGATACCAATTTTAAAAATGAAGACACTTTGCTCCTGGAGGAGGAAGGGCAGTTCCTAAGCATCGGGCCTCTTCTGGAAAAGGACTGCCCATGTGGTTCGTGCCGCTCAAAGAACAACAAAAATGACACAAAAACTATGACATTAGATTTAGGCCTCATCGCTACTCGTTATTATAATGAGTTATTTGAATAGTTCCGGTCTGATAAGAAAGGCAGTGACAAGTCAATAAATGATAGCGCTTAATGGATAAAAAGGCTACTCAGGACAGCGAGATTCTGCAGGACCTGAAGAGTCACTATGAATGAACTCTACATTTTCTCTATCTGTTTGTGGGCTTCTATGAAGTTTTTCTATCTTCTACATTTTCTGTGAGTTATACTGAAGTCTGGTTACTACCCAATATGCAATTCATCACCCTAAAATCTTGTACAGAAGTCATCTATATGTAGAGAAACCTAAACATGAGCTGGGGCGGCGAGGCGGCACAATAGAGCGCTGGACCTGGAGTCAGGGAAGACTCACCTTCTTGAGCTCAAACCTGGCTGCAGACACAAAATAGTTGTATGACCGTGGACAAATCACTTAACCCAACTTGTTCCTTATCTATAAAATAAACAGGAGAAAGAAACAGCAAGCCTACTCCAGTATCTTTGCCAAGAAAATCCCAAATGAGGTCACAAAGAGTAGGGCACAACTGAATAACAGCAACAGATTTCAGTTATAATGGGAAGTTTTCCTGACTGAACTCTGAATGGAAAAAAGAATATGACCTTTTCTGGTCAGACTCCACATCAGGCCTGGTCTGTGGGAGGCCAGAGGTAAGGGGTCCTAGGCCAGAGATTTCATTTTTGACACTCTCAGATCACACAAGCCCAGGCCTGGAGTCAGGAAGACCTGAATTAAAATCCAGATTCGGACATTTAATAGTTGTCTGGCCCTGAGCAAATTCCTTCACCTTTGTTTGCCTCAGTTTCCTCATCTGTAAAACAGCACCTACCTTGAAAGACTGTCGTAAAGATCAAATAAGATCATATCTATGAAGTGTTTAGCACAGTGCCTGGCACACAGTAAGCCCTATATCAATGTTAGTTACTATTATACATTTTACAACTGCTCAGTTGCTACCAGTTATTTACAGCTGCTTCAAGTTTTCACTGTCTTGGGTTTGCTATTGAGAACTCTCATCTCAGGTCAAGTGGGCAAAGAAACTGGGTGAGTACAGGTAACTCTCATGTTACCTGTTACCATGTGTAATAGTAATCAGTTTAACAGATACTTAGCACTTAGCAACTTGGGGCTAAGTGTGGAAGGTGCAAACTCTGTCCCATTGTTGAGAAGGCATGAACTCCCCTGTTGATGTGGAAGAAGGGGACTGACTGAGCCCCTGTTGATGTGGAAAAAGGGGATTGGCTGAGACAGGTATATAAGCAAGAATTCCAGAGACAGAATTGGAACGCTGCTCCTGGTGAAAGAAGAATCGTGGAGACTGAAGGTGGCAGAGAGAGAGAGAGAAAGAGAGAGAGAGAGAGAGAGAGAGAGAGAGAGAGAGAGAGAGAGAGAGAGAGAGAGTTTTTCTCCCAGCATCTGGAAGCTGAGAACTGACTAAGAACTGAGATGGGAGTTTTCCTGAGACCAGAATCTGGTGAAGGCCACCTGGAAGGCTGAAAGGGCTTGCCTGGAAGGCTGCCTGGAAGGCTGAGAGGGCTTGCCTGGAAGGCCGATATTGCTTCTAGGTCCTAGGGCCAGCTGAAGTGCTGGAGGACTGAAGAAACATGACCAGGATAAGACTTTGTTTGTTCGGAGCCTGGCTGATCCTTGAGTGAAGAAGCATGACCAGGATAAGACTTTGTTTGTTCATGGCCTGGCTGATCTTTGAGTTCCAGGCAAGAGAAGTGGTGAAGAGTTTGAGATGTGCTGGACCCTGTGAACTTCAGTGTGTGCCAGGGACTGCCCTGAGGACTAGACAAAGATCTGGGAGCTGTCTACCTC
>CM053584.1:188120484-188140756 GCA_028627135.1 Pseudochirops cupreus | reverse complement strand
GAGCATCCGAGGATTCTGCCTGCCTCCACATTGTAGCCGAGGCGAGCACCGGGCCATAGAGAAGCTGTCTGTGGAAGCTCTGGCCAGCCTGGAAGGTGACCTGAATGGGAAGTATTACGCTTTGAAGAACATGACTGAGCAGGAACAACAGCAGCTGATCGATGACCACTTCCTCTTCGACAAGCCTGTCTCCCCACTCCTTTTGGCATTTGGCATGGCCCGAGACTGGCCCGATGGCAGGGACATTTGGCACAATGACAACAAGACCTTTCTAGTGTGGATCAATGAGGAAGATCACCTAAGGGTCATCTCCATGCAGAAGGGAGGTAACATGAAGGAGGTGTTCACACGTTTCTGCACAGGGCTCACCCAGATTGAAACCCTTTTTAAGACCAAGAACTATGAGTTTATGTGGAATCCTCACCTGGGCTACATCCTGACATGCCCATCCAACTTGGGCACAGGCCTCCATGCAGGTGTCCACATCAAGCTTCCCCATCTGGGCAAGCACAAGAAGTTTGGTGAGGTGCTGAAGAAGCTGAGGCTGCAGAAGACGGGGACAGGGGGTGTGGACAGCAGCTGTGGGTGGTGTCTTTGTCATCTCCAATGTTGACTGACTGGGCTTCTCCAAGGTGGAGCTGGTGCAGATGGTGGTGGATGGTGTGAAGTTGCTCAATGAGATGGAGAAGCGTTTGGAGCAGGGCCAGTGTATCGATGACCTTATGCCAGCCCAGAAATGAGCAGCCGGCCCCCAAATTCTGCGCTTCCTAATTTATTGGATGAATGAATAACCACCATCCTTGCTGCCTGTGGCGCCCTGGGGGGCTCCTGATGCAGCCTACCTAATCATGCTGTAGAGAAGTCTTCCTTCCATCCTTGGTGTTAGAGTTTTATTTTTGATGGCTGAGATGTTGCTGAATGCTGAAATAATAAACTATTGTTTTGGCCTGACCCAAGTCTCAGGACAATTAGAAAAAAAAACAAAAAAAACAACTCACACATCATACATATCACAATAATCAAATTTTTGGTTCACATTAAATGTGGCCTGGTATAATTTTATAATTCACACTAAACTGAATTTCTTATTATTCCAATGCAAATAATCATAACCTATCTATAACTCCTCCCAGACCTCAATGGCAAGAATAACCTAACTTACTGTAACGTCTTAAGTATAACTGTCTAGAAGGATTCATGTAAACAAGGTTCTGTGGAAAAAAGAAGTGAGAGAATGCAGGTAGTGGGGAAGGAAGCAGAACCTCTGGAAGTGAACCATACTCATCAAAGCCAGGAGCCTACAAAAGATACTAAGTCACCACAAATGTTATTTAACATATTATTAAAAGTATTCCTCTGATCTAAGGGGCTCCTTCATTGACTTAAAGGTGTTGAACTTCAGACAACTGACCAGGTCATCCATGGGTAAGGCTGCCTTAGGCAGTAGCATCATCTCCTACAGAGTTAAACAGCAATATACGAAGTGTTTCCCAACTCTTTTCTTTCTAGAAACAATAAAAAGCCATATTGATTCTAGGACATATTCACTAATTTTAAGTATTGTTTTAGAGCAAACTAAAACAAAAGCATAAGTATGTACCATAGATTTTCCTTTAAAACTATTGTATTGCTTAAAGAAAAATGCTCAGCATAAAATTTAGTTTTACTTAATTGAATGATTTCTCAAGGGAATAGTTCAGGGAGAGTTTAAAACTGTTTCCAAAAGCCATTACAAATTGGCATATACTACCATGTCACAGTGCCAATCAAAACACTATACTTGAATGTTCCTGGAGCAGCTTTCATTCCAGATGTGCTCAAAACTTCCAGTAACATAATGCAGGCAAAACCACATTTACATGAGGTAGTACTTTGAATATCTTTTTCCAATTGTTTGGAATGAGATAACAGCTCTCTTAATTGGAAGCGCTAAAAAGAAAGCCAGAGCAGTCGTTCACGGCTTAGCAGAGATGGGTGTAAAACTAAGAGAAGGTAAGGTGAATACAAACAGGAGGTAGCCCATTCGACCACGACTAATAGAGGGGATATCTGTGAACTGAAACATTACCTGACAGCCAGTCGTAATGAAGAGTTGAGCTTTGACAATTCGTATCATCTTTTTATATGCTATAAATAAAAGGGAGTGAGAGTAAAGGAGTCAAAGCAACCCAAAAGGAATTTTGGCAGCGGAACAGGAAAAACAATTGGCTTGCAGGTGTTGCCCCTAAATGCCTTCAATTCCATTTCGTGCATGACTAAGTGGCACAAAATCTGGAATTCTCTTTATTGCTGCCTAATAGTAAGCCATCAATACTGCCTGACATTACTAATTCTTGACTTTTGTGTCAAGTTAATGAAGGTCAGAGAAGACTATTTCTATCAATAGTCCTATGTTCTGTTTTAAACAATCAAAAAGGTAAAACCTCATTAAGTCATATGCTTTTTTTAAAAAAATCATTTGGCAAATAGCAATTTACAACTGAAAGGCAAATGAAATATTCAACCTTTGCACAAATTTTATACTAACTATTCAGTTTCTGACCCCTAAAATTATTAAAATTTTGTATTATGCCATGCAATTATTTCCATGCTTAGTTATTGAAGCTGCCTACTTTTACAGATGTCACAATGAAGCCATCTGAATAATGATGAGGAATGCAGCTGTCCAGGGCTATTGACAGACATCTTATTCTGCAAAATGTTCGGAATTGGAAGGGTTTGGGGTTTTTTTAAAGCTTTTTTTAAAGCCTACATGCTGTTGTGTTCAATCAACAAACATTTATTAAGTTTTTACTATGTACCATGAGCCCATCTTACCCAAAACTCTAAAAAGCAAAACATCGATCCGGTATACACCACATACAACATTCACAGCTCTCTCCCACGTCTGAAATGCGATCTCACCTGCAATGCTTAGAATCCCCAGTTTCCTTCAATGCTTGGTTCAGACGTCTTTATTGATTGAAAGACATAACATATGTAAGGTATTTTGAAAATATGAAAATATAATGTAAGAGTTATTATCACTTCCCCAGATGCTGGTGCCTTCTCCTCTCCCAAAATGACCTTTTCCTTATTTTGTATATATTTACATAGTATATACATGTTATTTTCCCTGATAGAATATAATCCCCTTGAGAAGTTCTTTCATTTTTGTCTTTGTATCACCAACACCTAACATGGTGGCCCCTAATTGACCGAGTAGGAAATGCCAGTAGATATTTAAAAGAAAACGATCAGTGATGTCTTCCCTTCCTGTAGGGGATGAAGAAAGGCCAGTTTGCTCCAAACTGACCAACAAGTGGTCACAAGTAATGCACATATCTTGTCTAAGAAAGCCTAAACCTGGGTTTGGGCTGCCCACTGTGTGTTTGCTCTTTCCTGATGTTAGGTAAACAAGTATTTACCCTGAGATGGATGAAATCTAGGGCTACAGGCAATAGGTCCAGAGACCCTAGATATTTTTGACTAGAGCTGCTAAGTGGCAGACAGCATGGTTACTAGCAACTATTACAATACTCCTACATCAATAAGAGTATAAGCCCAAGACTGAACCATTTTGCCAGAAGACATGGAGCTGGAGTTTGGATAGTCTAGAACGAAAGTGAAGTGTAACAATGATCAATCAGCAATCCAGAAACTGTCTTACATACTGAAGAGGCTTACATATCAACTTCCAGGGAGTTACTTAATCCTTTTTAAGGCTTTTTCTCAATTCACAATGTGAATACTTTATGTCTTTTAGCATTTTTCTTATGTGGAAGAACTCAATCTGTCCCATACCTGATTTATATTGTACATTAAGCTCCTTTCTATTCCCCTTCACTCCCAATCTTTGGTAAGATCCTAATCATAAGCCAGAATCTAAGCACAGAAATCTGGAGTAGGGAAAGTGTATATATTAGTAAAGAGGCCAAAGAGAATGGGAAAATGGGCTGAATCGCTCTCATTAGAGGCCAGGCTCCTTCAATACTTAACTCAGTCAGGACTGTATACCTGAGCCTAGAGCAGATGGGCCTCCCAAAGAGACGGAAAGATTACAGTGGCCCAGACCTTAAGGCCAGCAGTTCTCACTGTTAGGAATTCATATTATTATTCTCTAACATAGTCATCCAAACACAACTTAACTACAAGTATAGTATTTAAATAATTATTAGCTATACGGATTTCAAAACTATTAAACATATAACTTTATTAAATGAGCAAAAAGAGAAAATTTCCCAACAAATCTGCCCTGGAGGCTTGCAGGCTTGGGTTGCTTAAGGATAAAACATTAATGAAAAGAAAACATGCAGATGTGAGCTTTTCCCCTTGACCCACATAATTAGTAAATAATAGTTACAATGTTTCAGTGATTAACCTCTAAAGACAGGTGTCTTCCTTAAAACAAAGGCCTACTCACTTGGGAGATACTGAGAACTTTTCCAAGCACCTTGCATGGAATCTAATTTCTCAATCTTTTCCTAGATCTGAAGAAAACATTAGTTCCAAGGCTAATACTTTCTTATCCCTAAGGAAAAATAACTTTGTGAATAGCTTTGCTGTAAGATAAATAGATTCATGCAATTAAAATAAAGACCTTCAAGTAAACTAGGCTTCTGAGATTTTCAAATGTGCATCAATCACAACACGCAAAAAATTCTTAAAATACATTGTTAAAATGATATGGATCATAGTATTAATTCTTATTTCTGTCTGAAATAAGGAGATGAAATTAATGCCAAAGAAGTACATTAAAAATACAATTGGAATTAATTTTTTTTATTTTTTATTTTTGGAGGGGGGAGGGGAGGGCAATTGGGGTTAAGTGACTTGCCCAAGGTCAGTGTTAAGTGTCTGAGACCGAATTTGAACTCAGGTCCTCCTGACTCCAGGGCCAGTGCTCTATTCACTGGGCCATCTAGCCACCAGAATATAACTGGAATTATTAACCACAATTTACAAGTCTCTTTCAAACACCTTCAATTTTAATTGTGAAAAATTTAGTGACCCATCTTTAAATAAGATAATATATTATTACAAAAAAAGCATTTCAAAAGAGAAAATGTATTATGATCATTAAATGAAAAATTTAATACTCTATAAAAATATCTGGGTACATTTAAATCTATTAGAAAAAAGGAAGTGTCAAATTGGTGTAAGGAATAGTATAAGGAATTTCTTTTTAAGAAGGGAAAATGGGAGAAATGGGAGACAGAAGAGAGAGAGAGAGAGAGAGAAAGAGAAAGGGGAGAGATGAAAAGAAAGGAAAAGAAAAGAGATTGGGAATAGGAAAAAGGAAAGGGAAAGGAAATGAAGAGAAAAACAACAAAAGTAAAAGGAAAAGAGGGAAGAAGGACAGAGGAGAGAGGGAAAAGGAAAGAGGGGAAAAATAAAGAAGGAAAAGGGAAAGAGGAGGAAAGGAAAAGGGAAAAAGGGGAAGAAAAAGAAAAAGAAATGTGAAATGTAAAGACAAGCAAGCGGGGAAGTGGTAGATTTTATTTTTTCAAATCCCTTGTTAGGAGTATCTTTTGTCAACGTAAAATAAAAATCATGTTCCTTTGCAAATATCAATTGTCCCAGACTGACTACAAGGTGACCATCTTTGTTTATAAGAAAAGCAATTCAACAGACTTCCCTTAAGTAATAAAAACACCTATCCACAGAGAATAGGGGAGGGGAGAAGGATGATAAAGTGAATCATCCTCTGCTCAAGCTTTAAAGGATATCCCAAAAATTATGGCCAAAAACAAAAGGAGAACAAATGGAAAAAGGGTCTGAGCAGAACTTTATGTTCAGGACAAAGAAAAGTTTTGAACCCTGTAAATTGTATGGGTTCCTAGGTTGAAAAACTGAGCTGATTATTCTGAGATTTGAGTCTGTCTTTGCCAGGAACATGGCCATGTGTACTCTAAAGAGGATGAAGGGCTTACAGAACTTAGCAAGCTAACTGTGAAGGATCATTTGGAAAAGATTTTATGAGCAGTAGATTCTAAGCAAAAAGCAAAAACTAAAAGTTTGGACTGTTTAATCATTTTGTTATTCTTCCCTTCTATTTTTCACTAACAACCTAAAGAAATGCCTAAAATTACTTTCACTCCTCAAATCCTTTCTTGCAACCTTGTAGTATAAATTCTACCTCCATTACCTATCTCCTGAATTCAGCCAAATCCTGGGGCAGAGTTCAAATGAAAGAGATTGGTGATAAGGTTCTCCAGGTGCTTCTGTTAGACTCTAACAGTCAGAGGATGGTGGGCTAACTACCTCAAGTTCTAGAACCAGAAGTCTCCTCAATGAGATCTATAATCATTCAAATGAGTTCAGTCTAAATTTTTACACAGGAAAAACCAAGTGGATGAAGAATGCTTCCTGACCAGACAATGATAGCAAACTGGATGAACAATCCCATAGAACTGGTCTATCAGGATATAAATCTTGGATAGATTATCCAAATGAAAAATGAACTGGAACCAGTCATAATCTCTCTCCTGAATTTCACTCCTACGTCACTATCTTTTAGATATTTCAGAGTGAATGTCATATTGTCCTAAACAGAATTCACTGTGTCTTTATAAGAATTCATTATTTTCCCCCAAAATCTACCTCTCTTCCAAACTTTGTTATTTTTGTTGAGAACAGTACCATCCTTCCATTCAGCCAAGGTCGCAACCTCAGTATCATCCTCAAATACCTATTTTGAGTTACCTCATTTAATAAAAAAGTCACTAAATCTTATCATTTCTTTATATAAAACATTCCTCTCCTCTTTCCTCTTCCATAAAGCTTAAAATTCATGTTTAAAAAAAGGCACTGAATAAGGATGTGTATGAATAAGCACATGAGCTGTATCAAATGTATTTGATAAACAATCTTGTTGTCATCTACTTTAACTGCTCAGGCTCTTTTTGTATATTTCCTGGTTCTCACTTGTGATTCTAACAGATGAGTTTGCTGGATGAATTTAAAACTGGGAAAGGATTATTATATCTATGAATTCACTTATGTATGTTGGCTATTTCCATGGATAAATGAAAATAGGCAATTGTAATGACTCATTACTGGTCATTTTCTCTTGTATTTGACCTATAATTTGAACAATTTCATCGCTTTATATTATACAAGAGCTCTGTGCATTCTATCGACTCCATAAAAATACAGGGACATAGGCTGTTATAGAAGACAAGAAGTGACAAGCAATGTGTAAGGGACCCACAAGAACAAAATGAAAGAAGTCCTTTCAATTGGAAGAGCAACAGATTTGGAGTCGGAACACTTAGGTATTTCTCATAACTCTGAAAACATACTATCTTTGTTATCTTGGTAGTCAACAAAAGTCAAAAAAAGCAAAAGAAAAAAAAGAGCTGCTACTCATTAGAAGGATTTTTGCTAAGATAAACTTAGAAGCTAAGGTTGATACAAGGACCAGACCATATAACTACTAGGATCTCTTAAATCTTAAATATTTTTGCCAGTAACAAATAACATTTATGTTATCATAGAGAAGAAAGTAAAAATGATAAGGAATGGTATCTCTACTCCTGAGACTTTCAAGAAGAATTAAGTTCAACTTAAAAGAATAATGGTGAAAATGCACAATGGTGAAAATAAAAGAAAATAAAGGAAATAGAGAAATAAAGGAAAAAGGCAGAAAAATGTAAAAGGAAATTCTAATGTGAATCAAGAGAGTGGAGAGAATAGGAATGAGATACATGGAAAAAAGCAAAGAAGAACTGCTGAATATTTGGAAAAAATGGATCTGAAGTAGAAGAAGGAATCAGACCTTCTATAGAATGAAGATATACTTGTGGTCCAAAGGGACAATGAAGTGGATCAACAAGTAACAACAGTTTGAGAGGCAATCCAATAATGATCTGGAAAAGGAATAAATAAATGAGTAGTGAATGGTACAGAGGTAGCTATTTGTCATCATGACAAAGAACCTCAAGATAATTGTCAAACCTAATGAGCATTACACACTCATTGTGATTCCTATCATGACAAATGATACCATGAGAAAAAACCCAGAAAGCATTGCAAAAGATCATGAAATAACTAGGCTGACTGAAGGTTGGGGACTTCAGAAATCATATTTGGGAGGTAAACATGTGGCTAAGAATTAAGATAGTACATAAGAATGTGATACATGGTTTATAATATAGTAAGCATGGATTCTTGGTCATGAATGGACTATACCTAAGAAGAGCCAGTAAAAATATATTTGCCTGCAATCTGGTGAATCTGATCAAGAGGGCGTTAAACTGAAAAGGGAAGGGAGAGCATTGCTCATAAAAATTTGACAAGGCTAATATCATAAAAAATACCAAGTAAAACATGTGAAGAAGAGCAGAATAGCAAGCTAGTCATTCACAGGTGACAATATACAAAATAAGAGCCAACAACGAAACCCAAAGCTGAGAGAAATAAAGACTTGATATGGTGTTTGTTGTCCAACAACTCAAGAAGAAATTCTGGGAGCAGAACAGAGGTCTATACACAAAGTCTATCAATTTGATCAAAGCCTTTAACACTGTCAGTTGTGAGGGCTTATGGAAGTTCATGGCAAAATTTGGTTGCTCAGAAGTACATCGGTATTGTATGCCAGTTTCACAATGGCATGTATACATAGGTTCTGTATAACAGACAGTGCTCTTGCGCTTTCCCAGTCACTAATAGAGTGAAGCAGAGCTCTATGCTCACACCCAAGCTTTTGAGCATGATGTTTTTAGCAATGTTGTTGGACATCTTCAATGAGGATGAAAACAGCATCAAGGTGAGTTACTGCACTGATGGTAAATTATTTAACTTGAAAGGGCTAAAAGCCAAAACTAAAGTAGAGGGAGAGTTGATACATGCCTTTTTGTTCTCACTTAACTGCACTGAATGCAGCCTCTGAGGCTGAGATGCAACAGTATGGATCAATTCTCTGCTGACTGTGTTCATTTTGACCTGACAATTAACACTAAGAAACTAGCACTGCATCATCCATACATAGAACAACCAGTTACAGCAAATGGAGAAATTTTGGATGCTGTGGAGAAATTAATTTATCTTGGCAGTATGCTTTCCAGGAATATATACAAAGATGATGAGGTTAATGCACATATTGTCAGAGATACCTCAGTGTTTGAGAGGCTCTAAAGGAAAGTGTGGGAGAAAAGTTTTAGGTTGTCTACCAAACTGAAGGTCTACAGAGTCTTTGTCTGACCTCATTGTTGTAGGCTTGTGAAACCTGAGTATACCAGTGCCATACCAGGAAAATGAATCACCTCCATCTAAATTGTCTTAGGAAGATTCTGAAGATCACCTGGAAAGATAAGGTACCGGACTCTCATGTGCTTTCTCAAGCTGAACTGCCAAGTATTCAAATTCTACTGAAGAGAGTGCCATTCCAAAGGGCTGGCCATGTTCAAATGCCAAATGTACATTTGCCTGAAAGACTCAAGGCAAGCATTCACACAGAGGTCAGAAGAAGTGATACAAGGACACTCTCAAGG
Organism: Pseudochirops cupreus; assembly: GCA_028627135.1. NCBI lineage: Eukaryota > Metazoa > Chordata > Mammalia > Diprotodontia > Pseudocheiridae > Pseudochirops > Pseudochirops cupreus. The sequence goes on along the minus strand of CM053584.1, from coordinate 188,131,283 downwards.
TCTCTCTGAAAAACTTTAGAATCAATTGTGAAGCATGGCAAACATTTGCACAGGATTGTGCAGTACAGTATGCCCACATCAAAGAAGACACTGTACTCCGCAAGCAAAGCAGAATAGCAGTAGCTCAAAAGAAATATGAGAAGCACAAATTTAGAGACATTTCCACTACAAATGTTCATCTGGACTATTTGTGCCCAATCTGTGGTAGAGCTTTTAAGCTCATACTGGTCTAATCAGCCACAGTCAGACACACTATACCTTGACCCTGACACAGCAATGTTATTTTAGTCCTCTCTGAGCATGAAGCACAACAAGATTTTCTAGCTGACCCTACTTATTACTCATACTTCAAGCATTTAACTACCAGCCTCCTGACAGAGAGGCAGGTAATGGTCTCCAGATACAGAATGAGACAGACACATATAGACAGGGCCAATGTGAATGTTTTGACCAACTACACAGATTGATTACAAGGGTTTTCTTTTTCTTTTTTTCCTTTTTTCCCAACAGGACCAGGGAGGGATCAGGAGAGAGCAGGGAGAGAAGACAGATTCTTATAATTTGAAAAAAAAATTAAATATAAGTTTTTTAAAGCTTTTGTTCTTAAAACATACAATTAGTAATAGATACAGTTAAATAATTTTAGGTTAAAAAGAAAAACTGAAACAGATAACATTCTATCACTACAGATACTAATTCTCCAATATTTGTTTTAAGTAAGAGTATTTTTATCCAAATTTTATCCAAGTTCAATGTTTAAAAGGGTAATGCTAAGTCCCTCTGAAAAATAAAGAGGCCTCAGTTGATTTTAAGGGCTTTGTTTTATTAAAACAAGATGTTGAACAAACATTTCAGAGTACCAAAAAGAGGTAATCCTACCAGTATTTGCAAGTAGATGTGCTACCTAAATATTTAAGGTCAATTTGTGCATACTCAATAGTAACCTTTCATTCCACAGATAATGTCTGGCATACAATTTGAAACATAGTGAAAACTGCTTGGCCAAATTGAAAAGCGCAAATTTAAATCTCCTAATCTCCACTCTACATTTATTCCCCAAAACATCAAGTCTTGCTGTGTTCTTTATTCTTCCTTATAAGAGAAAAATAGTCAATAATCACTATCCAATTCAGGCATGATCAGTATCTTGAGTTAGATATTAACCACTAAAAGAAAAAATGAAGAAGCAATTAAAAATAAAGACCACAAATGGAATTTAGTAACAGTCACCTCATTTTTCAAAAACTAGAATATGCACTGGATGTTTCTTTTTATTTCTAATGATCAATGCAATAGCACTATTAATATTTCATTTCTAACCTGTATCTGTTTCAAGGCGAGCAGCTCCATTATTTGCTTTACTATAGCCAGTACTTGCATATGGTCTTTGAAAGCGTTTGCAAGCTTTAACCTATCTAATCTATTTAACTGTCTAACCTATATACTATTTGAATTAGTCTACTTTATTACCTAAGGTTTACATTCTGCTATACTAACATTTCAGCTTAAGATTTCTTCATTCAAATTATTTATACCTCAGGTGCTATTTTAAACAATTTTCACCACAGTACACTTTATGTACACATAGTATATACTTTTTAGAACAAGAGAACTTGTTCATTCTGGATAAAATATTTTCCTTTATTAGTCAAAGGATTTTCCAAGATGCAGAGAAAAGATGAGTAGGGGAACATATTTTTTAAAAATGGATCAAGAAAACAATACTATGTAAAATAGTAATCAAGTTTGTCCCTGAAAAAAAGAAGATAAAATATTCCTCCCTCTCTTTTTTGCAGATGTGGGGATCTACAGGTGTGTAATACTGTTAGACTCAAAAGATGTACTGCTTTGTTTTATTGACTTAATTTCTATCTTTTTTATTCCTTATTACAATGGATAACTTTCTGGTCTGAGGGAGACATATTTTAAGTAAACGTATACAATCTTTAAAATGGGTTCATTCTATAAAATTCATCTTTCCTTTAGAAGAGATCATTATTAGGGAGATTAAATAGGAAGCAATATTTGGTAAGATATGAGAGTTTGAGCTAGGGAAATGGATGAATAAAATAGGATAATAAGGTTAGGGACAGGAGATTAATATGGTCACGTAGAGGAATTTTTGAGCTCTGGATCCTACAGGTTACTTGTAAGAGATGATTAAATAAATGTTATATAACAATATGTGGTTGAGTTGGAGTGAAGCTTCTGATGCTAGGAGTTGAAGCTGGTCAAAGGGAAATCAGAGTTCATCAATATAGGCATTGAAGCCCACAAGCAAAAGGTTAAACTAAAGAATAAAATCGTGAGTCATGTCGAGAAGTCACTCTGAGAAAGAAGGGAGAATTACCTAGAAGCAGAAAGAGAATCTGGATACCAGAATCTGGATAGGGTGATAGATCTGGATGAGTAAATCTCAGAAATTTCTGTGAGATACTGGAAGGAGGAGGATCCTAGAAATAACAGAGAGGACCACAAGGTAAGCCTATTCTTCCTCCTAGATGAGGAAGTATGAGTATGAGCAAATGAAGGAACATCCCTGCCTGTAGAGGGTGGCCTGGAATGCACTGTCTTCTGAGATAGCCAGATTTCCATTATTGCATGGAAAAGGAAAGAGTCTGGATAGAAGGGATAGGGACCAGGCCTGTGATTTCTTTAGTACAAGAAACTTTGAGGTGAGGAAACTCTACTGCTTCAGACTTGTACCTTCTCACCAAATTACAGACTTAAACAGTTGTATAGGAAATTGACATGTTAAATCACACAGCCAGTGTATGACGAGGGACAATGAAGAAACTGGGACAAATAGGGTTAAGGGACTTGCCTACAGTCATATACCTAGTAAGATTCTAAGGCCAGATTTGACCTCAGGAAGATGTCTTCCTGACTTCAGGCCCAGAATGGCATCCACTGTGCCACCCAGCTGCCCATTTAGGAAAGCATACCTTGTCTAATCAAAAGATGAGAACAAAGAGTTGTCAAAAGAATTTAAAACTATTACTACTGTATGAACCCTCTATATCACAAAGTGAAATGCCTTCATTTCTTCATCTCTCCCTTACAGAAGCCTTTGCAATATGGCTTTCAATAAAAATCAAGTTTAATCAACTGAAACTACTCATCAAAGTCACCAGTGGTCTCTTAACTGTCAAATCTAATGGTCACAGTCCTAATCCTTCTTAACACAGATATGCTGAATTTGACATTGTTGACCACCTTCTCCTTCTGCATATTCTTTCCTCTCCCGTTTTTTTTTATGATTCTACTCACTTCTGATTAGCCTCCTATCTGTTCTACCACTCCTCAGCCTCTTTTAGTGGGTGCTCCCCAAGGTTATCCTGGTTTCCTTTCTGTTATTCCTCTATACCAGGAGTGGGGAACCTGTGGCCTCAAGACCACATGTGGCCCTCTAGATCCTCAAGTGTGGCCCTTTGACCAAATCCAAACTTCACAGAAAAAATTCCCTTAATAAAAGGATTCCATTAAGATTCAAAGGGTCACACTTGAGGACCTAGAAGGCCACATGTGGTGTCAAGGCCACAGGTTCCCCACCCCTGCTTTATGCTTTCTCTCTTGATAACATCATCAGCTTCCACAGGTTTAATACAGCTTTATAGTCCTTTGGGCATAGATTCAAATTGTTCTCCAGAATGTCTGGATCAGTTCAAAACTCCACCAACAGTGCATTAGTGATCCAATTTTCCCACATCTTCTCCAATATTTATCATTTTCTTGTTTTGTCATGTTAGCCAATCTGATAAGTGTGAGGTGGTACCTCAGAGTTGCTTTAATTAGCATTTCTCTAATCAATAGCGATTTAGAACATTTTTCATGTAACTATGGATAGCTTTGACTTCTTCTAAAAACAGCCCATCCTTTGACCATTTATCAATTGGGAAATGATTTCTCTTATTATAAATTTGACACAGTTCTCTACATATTTGAGAGATGAGGTCTTTATCAGAGAAAATAGCTATAATTTTCAAGTTTTTTGCTTTCCTTCTAATCTGGACAGCATTGGTTTTGTCCAAGCAAAACCCTTTTAATTTCATGTAATCAAAATTATCAATTTTATATCCCTTAATGCACTCTATCTTCCCTTATCCAAAGATCTGATAAGTAAAATTTCCCATGCTCCCCTAACTGGTTTATGATATCACTATTTATGTCTAAATCATGTACTCATTTTGACCTTATCTTGGTATATGATGTGAGATGTTGGTCTATACCCTAGTTTCAACCAAAATGCTTTCCAGTTTTCCCAGCAGTTTTGTTAAACAGCAAATTCTCATTCAAAAAGTCTGGATCTTTACATTTATCAAACAAATACAAGATTACTATGGTCATTTCCTACTGTGTTCTTGTGTTCCTAATCCATTCCACTGATTCACCACTCTATGTCTTAGCCAGTACCAGATGGTTTTTGCTGATGACCACTTTGAAGTACAGTTTGAGATCTGATACAGATGGGCCATTTTCCTTCACTGATTTTTTTTTACTGATTCCCTTGATATTTTTTATCTTTTGTTCTCCCAGGCCTGAGAGATTCTGGAATGATCAGTGGGAGCGGTAGTAGCCTCAGGGGCATTGAGGGGCACTGAATAAAAATAAGGGGGCAGTGAAAGCATAAGGAAAGAAGAGAAGAAAATTTTGAAAAACCATGCATATATGTTTCATCTGTTCTAACACAGTTGAAGTCATAGTAGTAACAATATTTTCCAGATAAAATGTAAGTTACAACTGCTCAGTGGTCAAATCCCCCAAGAGGTCTTAACAAGCAAGTGTTGGCAGGTGAGCATTGTTAGGAGAGAGTGCCTTGCGCTGTTGGGAAGTCCAGCATGAATTGGCAGGAATACATGCATGTAATGACTTGCTTACAATATGATACTATATGATTACTTAACGCAATTATTACACATCATCAAAATTTCAATGCAAGTGAAAAGCCACAAATTTACAATAAATTATTAATTTTAAGATGTGTCATTTTAAAAATTATTTAATATGTCTCTGAAATGATGCAAATTTCAAAAAAAAAAAAGTTGAAGGGTTAAAGAAAGTAGATTTCCAGGGGGGCGCTGAGTAATTTTTCTTTTAAAAGGAGGCAGAAGGAGAAATAAGTTTGGGAACCTCTGCTCTGAACTGTTTTCCATCATTAATTAACTCAAGGTTTTTGTTTATTTTTACTTTAAGGAAAACTTCTTCCTTTCACCTACATTTAAGATGTCTGAAAGCATAGTCTTTGATTTGACCATGTTTTCTTAGAAAGCTTCTGTTAGCTTTTTCTGTCAGATTGTAACAATTGCTCAGAATCTAGTCTCCTTATATTGTGTTCTTTCCTCACAGCTATTAGAAAAGAGATACACAAACACCTTTTTGTTTTGTACCTAAGTTATTTTCCTCTATTCAGAATAAAGTCATTCTGGCAATCATGATTACACGTCACTCCAATTCATATTTTCTCTTATCAGTGAAAGGATTTTTCTAGACTGAAGATGACTTCTCAGGTTTTTTCACCTCTTATCAAATCTGTGATTCCAAATTTAAAGCAAATGAATCCCCTTTATTCCCTAAATAGTATAACACTATTTCTTCTTTGAACATTTTAAAAACATTTAAGTAAAAAAGAAGCATTTTGAAACTACTACAAAATTATGTTTTAGTTCCTTACTTTTTATGGGATTTGTTTGTCTTGACATCAGTTTTATTTTTATCTTGAACTGATGAACAAATATTTTTACCAAAGTCTTACACTAGAACTCAACTTTTTCCATAGCTAGCCCTTGTCTCCTTCAGTAAGACTCTGTAAACAACATTTGATTATCCCTTGAAAGCAGGTACTCTTTAACTATTCTGTGCCAAGGGACACTTTTGGTAATCTGGTGAAGCCTGCAGATCCTTTCTCAGAATAATGTTTTTTGTCTACAAAGGAAATCAATTTTATTGAAATACAGTTATCAAAATATTTTAGTATTTTGAAATGAACCCTTGGTTAAGAACCCTTACTTTACCTCATTACCCCCTCTCCAATAATCCTGACTCTGGTTTTCCCATTACTCTTAAAATTATTTCCCTCTCTCTCCACCCCAGTCTCCTTTACCCTTTTTGATGAGAAAGTTGATAAACTGGTTTCCTTATAGCTTTTGGAACAGCATAAAGAACACTGAGCCTAGATTAGGAGACTTCGTTTTGAATCTCTGCCAGGTACTAGTCCTATTAATAACTATTAGCAGTGTGACACTGAGCAAGCCATTTAATCTCTTTCAGCCTTAGTTTCCTTATTTGTTAAACGAGAAAAACATGTAGCATTGACTTTACAGAGTTGTTGTGAGACTCAAACAAGATAATTAATGCATTGCAAAGTACTATATAAATGCCACTTCCTTTTATTATTCTGAAACATAATCAATAAGTATTTATTAAGTGTCTAGTACATGCCAGGGGATACAAAGACAAAAATGGAATAGTCCCTGACTTTAAGGGGCTAAGAGTCTATTGGAGACTAAGGAGGAAAGAACGTATAAATATACAAATATATACAGAATATATTCAAAATAAAATAAAGAGTAGTTTTGGGAAAGATAACATCTGCACTAAAGAAAAAGATGACTAGCAAAGCAAAATTTTGAAGTGGCTTGATGAGAAAAGATGCAACTAAAACACTACTTCAGCAGACCCATGGTTTCCCTGGTATGGGTAGTCCCTTCACTGTTACATGTCTCAAATCATTCTATCCACTGTGCCATCTAGCTGCTTCTAAATGCTTCTCCATTAGGAATTATTATATCACTGTACAAAGGAGGAACTTAATTTAATTTTTTTTTAGTTAGCTGAATTTAAATGAACAGAGAAGTAATTAAGTCCTATCGAGAAAGAATCACACAGACATAATGAACCAGTCCTTCCCTGGAGAGAGGTTCATTAACAAACTTTCTATCCTGACCTCCTCCAAGAAGTATCCTTTGAGACTCATAAAATGTCTTTTACTATGGAAACCAGGATTGCAAGTGATTCCAATTCATTTTATCTCTTCCTTCTTTACCTAGATCTAATTATTACCTTGAAAGTTTTCCTTTAATGAAACCTTGTCTAAACAATGAGTTCTGAACAAGTATTTCTTGAAAAGATTCTATATTCTTACATCTCTACTCCTCCATATCTAATCCTGTAGAATCCTTTTCCAAAACCTCCCATAAATCTTCCTCAATGGGGTCTCCTAAAAGTGCAGAGGGTCTTCCACATTGTGAGTATGTGATATAATATGTACATCTATTAACCATCATGCTATCTAGTCAACCACCCTTTTGGAGCATATATTTCTTTGATGATTTTTTTTTTATTCAACGTCTCGTACACAAGTAGTCATCACTAATAAGATACAATCTATTTAAATCTACTTCAGATATCTTCATTGCCCTTTGGTTGGCTGACAATGTCAATTAATCAGAATCTGTGGAATTCCATGAATCACAGACAGAATACTGACATTTAAATATGAGCTTTTGTTTCAGGGGAAAGCTTGGGATCATGAAAAGCACAGTATACTTTCCCAGACGCAATCTAGATAGCACTATTGTCCCTGGTTCTTCAACTGATGCTTATATGGCATGGTCCCTAATAATAAGGTGGAGATTTAGGGGAAAGAGAGGGAGCAAGCATTTATTAAACACCTACTATGTACGAGGTTCTGCGCTAAGCACTTTACAAATATTATCTCACTGAATCCCCACAACAATTCTGTGAGGTAGATAAAATAATTATCCCCATTTTACAATTGAAGAAACTGAAATTGACAGGAGATCATAGATTTAAAGGCAGAAGGGTCCTTTGACATCATCTAGTCTAACTTCTTCATGTCATAAATGAAGAAACTAAAGCTTAGAGAAAGTAACTGACTAATTTTGGTCACCTAGCTAATAAATATTAGTGGTGGAATTTGAACCCAGGTCTTCCTGACACCTAGTCCAATATGGAATTATTCACTATAACATATTGCCTTCAAATTTAATTCTAGGCTCAGTTGACTGATGAAAAAATTTAAACAGGCTGACCATCCAGTTGCATAACAAATTCCACTGGCTCCCTGCTACCTCCAGGATCAAATATAAAATCCTGGTTGGCTTTTAAAGCCCTTCATAACCTGGTCCTTTCCTACATTACCAGTCTTCTTATACCTTACACCTGGGGCTTACTGTCTCCTTACTGTTCCCTGAACATTGCATTCCACTTCTCTGCTCTGTGCAATTTCAATGACTGTCTCTCATGCCTGGCATTCTCTCTGTACTCGTATCCATCCAGTAAGAGAAGTGGAGGAAAAATTGGGAAGAGAAGTGAGAATGAGGCAAGAAAATCATGAAAAGCAAGTCAATAACCTGACTGAAGAAAATAACACCTTAAAAAACAGACTAAATCAAATGGCAAAAGAGACACAAAAAGCCAATGGAGAAAAATGCCTTAAAAAGCCCAACTGCCCAGACGGAAAAGCAATTTCAAAAACTCACTGAAGAGAATAATTCCTCAAAATTAGAGCGAATGGAAGCTAGCAAGTTTATGAGAAATCAAGAGATTATACAACAGATCCAGACAAATGAAAAAAAAAGAAGGCAATGTGAAATATCTCATTGGAAAAACTACTGACCTGGAAAATAGATTGAGGAGAGATAATTTAAAAATTACTGGACTACCTGAAAGCTATGATAAAAAAAGAGTCTAGAAGTCACCCTTCAAGAAATTCTCAAGGAAAACTGCCCTGATATTCTAAAACCAGAGGGCAAAATACAAACTGAAAGAATTCACTGATCAACTCTTGAAAAAGATCCCAAAAAGGAAAACTCCTAGGAATATCAGAGCCAAATTCCAGAGTTCCCAGGTCAAGGAGAAAATATTACAAGCAGCCAGAAAGGAACAATTTTTACTACTGTGGAAACACAATCAGGATAACACAAGATCCAGCAGCTTCTACACTACGGGACTGAAGGGCTTGGAATATGATATTCCAGAGATCAAAGGAGCTAGGATTCAAACCAAGAATCATCTATCCAGCAAAACTGAGTATAATTCCTCAGGGGAAAATATGGTCATTCAATGAAATAAAAAACTAAAAATAAATTAATAAAAAGAAGATTTGGTACAAACGCTCACTGAAGAAAATAATTCCTTAAAAATTAGAATGGAGCAAATGTAAGCTAATGACTTTATAAGAAATCAAGGAAATTATAAAACAAAACCAAAAGAATGAAAAAATAGAAGACAATGAGAAATATTTCATTGAAAATGTCAGGAGATGATGTTTCTCTTATTACTATGTGAGCGATCAGTGAGCCATATTGACAATGACAACGTAATCAGATATTATAAGAAATCACCAAATGAATAAAAAATAAAAAATCAATAATATTTGAAATACAGATTTACATTCACTATCATTAAAGACAAATAAAGAAAATACTGGGTCCTGGAAGCAGTTGGTAGCACAGTGAATAGAGCAATGGGCCTAGAATTAGAGAGATCTGAGTTTATATTCAGCCTCAGATATTTACTAGCTGTGTGACCCTGAGCAAGTCACTTAACCACTGTCTGCCTCAGTTTCAAAAGTAATAATCATAATACCTACCTAGTATTATTGTTGTGAGGATCAAATTACACAATTGATAAATGCATTTAGCATAGAGCATGGCACATAGTAAACACTACCTAAATGTTCATTCCCTTCCCTTCTCTTCCCCTTTCCCTTAAGATATCAGCTAATTATAGCATGAAGCTATATCATGATTAACAAGACATTTAAAAACTAAATTGGAAATAGTCAATGAAGCAAAAGTACAATAACTAAGAGGAACTGAGAAAGGCTTCCTTTGGAAGGTGGGGCTTTAGCTGGGACTTGAAGGAAGTCAGAGGACGCAGAAATGAGGCTGAACATTCTAAGCATAGTACCATGATTTAGAAAATTCAAATAGTGATATACTTCTTTCATTTGGATCTATATACCCATGAGTAACCTTTTTCAATTATGACAGACATGAAAAGAAAGTTTCAAAATCAACTGCTCCATTAAAAAATGAAGTCTTTTTAATCAAAATGCTCTTACTAAAATATTATCAATTTTATTGAGCACAAAAGGACTTTTTTGTATAGTTTACACATAAAATAATTTTTAAAATATTATTTCTTCTTTATTCCATCCTTTTTCATTTTTACTGTGTGTTTTATAATATTCATGATAACAGGGAGCCAAGATGGCAGTGTAGGAGCAGCAACATATTGCAGCTCTAACATAGCCACTCCAAAATACCCATAAAATACGACTCTAAACTAATCCTTGAACTCCAAAATGAACACGAATATACTTTCCACTAAAGTCAGCTCGGCTACGAGGAACCATATCAGCACTGCAAACCAAAACAAGCCTGGCCTGAAGCCCTGGCTGAGCCTCAGGGGCAGCCCAACGAGAGGAGTGGTGAGCAGATTAGCGGCAGTTGCGAGCAGTGTTCAGAACTAGGTCAGTGGGACTTCCGAGGTCTTGGGAGAAAAGTGGCCTGGCCGAAACGCCTCCAGGGCGGGAAAGCGAAAGGCAGAGGTTCTGCACCCGCCTCCGCATTGCAGCTTCCGCACCCTCGGCCTGCAGACAGCAGGGGGACTAAGTGATCATTCACAGGCCAAGTGCTCTCGCGTTGAGCAGCCTGGATCCGGATCGCGGTCTTGGGCTTTCGGTCCTGTGAGTCTTCATTGTCCAGTGAGCTGGAAGTAGGAAAGGGACCCAGCACCTTCCTGAGAGCTACGGCAGCCAGGAGGACCCCAGT
>CM053584.1:188093284-188119984 GCA_028627135.1 Pseudochirops cupreus | reverse complement strand
CCATGACCAAAATATGAACTTAGACATATATGTACCAATGCAATATTTACAGCACCCATGATCACGATAAAGACCGTGATTTTAAGTATAGCATGACATTCGATCACAAAATATGCCAAACTCTCCAAATAGAGGATAAAGCTGAAGGATTTATTTAGATACCAGAAAACTGAATCCCCAAACCAGTAAACAGATTCCATCATAGTACCAAAGATATTCAGAAGCCATAATAATGCTGAGAGCCATGACATCCTTTAGCCTTCCCACAAACCAATACAAGATCGATATTTACTCACGAAACTCTCTTGCCTAAACTCCTCTGTCCCCAACTGTCTCCAACTGTCTGGCTAGCTCTCTACCAACTTATCTGTGGGCTCTGCTTCTCCTCAGCAAACTCCTCCCACTACAGGCTCCATGTGACTACATTTGGCCTATCAGGGGGCAGAGATTATCTTCACAGCAGGGAAGCTTCCTGTGGACTCTAGGGAGTAAAGTTTATTTTCATAGCAGAGAAGCTCCAAACTCCCCCTTAGATCTATTAAGGGGCAGGGAAGATCTTCTAATTCCTATTCTCATTACAATATATTTCAAGAAAGCTTAAAAGAAAACTCCCTAGATCTCTTAGAACCTGACAAGCAAAGCAGAAATCTAGCTATCTCCTGAAAGAAATCCCAAAATTAAAACTCCTAGCAAAGTTATAAACCAAAATCTAAGTGGCCAGGTTAAAAAATATATATTGATAGTAGTCAGAAAGAATTCAAGTACCAATGAGCCAAAGTCAGAATCACAAATGATTCAGCAATAACCACTATAAAAGAGTATAGTGTACAGTGTGACAAATAAGATAATATAGAAAGCAAAGAATATAAGCTTACAACAAAGAATAAATTACCTAGCAAAACTAAGTTTAATTCTCTAGTGGAAAAATGAACCCTTAATGAAATATAGGACTAAGAATTCCTGATTAAAAGACCAAGGCTGTGGAAAAACTTTGAAGTTCAAACACAGGAGTTAAGAGAAACATTAAAAGGTAAACAAACTGATAAAAGAACAAATAAGGATAAATTGCGTATATTCTAATATTGAGAGATATTACAGTGTGTCCTCTTTGAATGCTATTATCATCAGGGTTCACACAGGGAATGTATAATTAGACAGGCTTGGGACTTGTCTTACAAGGAAAAGAAAAAAAAATATGGCACGGGGAGAAAAAAGCTAGGGAACTTACACATAAAAGGTGTAAAAGTGAATATCTAAACAAAGGGGAGACGGCTGACACTTGAACCTCATTCATTGGAACTGGTCAAAGGGGTGAAGAATACACTCAAAAATTCATTCATTCAACAAGGAAATAGGAAGAGAATAGGTGAAGGGGAAGGGAAGAGGGAAGGAAGAAGGAAGAAAGCAGAAATGAGAAGGCAGAGAGAGGACTGAGAGGCATTAAGGGTAAGAAAAACAAACCCTAAGGATATACAAAAATATTTATAGCTCTTCTGGATGTTGCTAACTATGGGAGTCTGGATGGGTGTCCATAAGTTGAAGAACAGCTGAACAAGTAATGGTATATAAATGTGATAAAATATTTTTGTACTGTAACTAATGATGAAAGTGATGGTAACCAAAAAACCTGGGAAGACTTATATGACTGATGCAGAATGAAGTGAACAGAACTAGGAGAACAACTTATACAAGCACAGAACAAAAAATTCTAAAAGAATTAGGAACTCTAATCAGTGAAATGACTAACCATAACTCCACAAAAGTAATTACAAAATTGTGCTGCCTACTTCTTTATAGATAACTAAAAGAACTCAGAATGGAGAATAAGTCTTTTTTCCTGAGAGGGTAGTAGGAGGGGGGCAGTAGGAGAAGTGAACATGGTCAATAATTATCAGTCTAGGATCTAGTTCCCAGGTTGTTTTTTCCAATGAATTTTTTCCTATTTTCTTCTATGTTTTTCATTCTTTTGGTTTTGTTTGATTGATTCTTGATGTTTCATGAAGTCAGCTTCCACCTGTCCCCTCTAATTTTTTAAGGAGTTATTCTGTTCAGTTAGTTTTTGTATCTCCTTTTCCATTTAATCAATTCTATCTTTTTTCCCCAGTCAAAGTAAAACAAAGTTTATTAAAGATTCACGATATTGGATAGACTCTTAAGGAGCCTAAGCACTTCCGATGCTTGTACTGACAAGTGGGCCAGACTGAATCTGAGCTAGATTGAATCTGAATCCAATTATACTTTTTAAGGAGTTGTTTTCCTCAGTAAATTTTTGTACATTTTTTTCCACTTTTAAAAATCAAGCTATTGATTATTTTCATAATTCTCTCGCATAACTTTCATTTCTCTTCCCAATTTTTCTTCTACCTCTCTTATTTGATTTGTAAAATCCTTTTTGAGCTCTTCTAGGGGTTATTTTTGGGCCTAAGACCAATTTACATTTTTCTTTGAGGTTTATAGGTGGGCATTTTGACACTGTTGTCCTTTTTTTTTTTTTTTTTTTTTGGTTTTTTCAAGGGGGAAAGGCAGGGCAATTGTGGTTAAGGGACTTGCCCAAGGTTGCATGGCTAGTAAGTGTTAAGTGTCTGAGGCTGGACTTGAACTCAGGTCCTTCTGATTTCAGGGCCAGTGCTCTATTCACTACACCCCCTAGTCTCCTCGCTGTTGTCCTCTTCAAAGTTTGTCTTGACACCATAATAACCTTCTATGGTCAGGTTCTTTTTTGTTGTTGTTTTTATTTCATTCATTTTTCCAACCTATTTTCATTACTTTTTAAATTGAGTTCTGCTCCCAGGGTGGAAGGTATACTGTTTCAATCTTCTTGTGGCAAGGGCTGCAGGCCCTGGTTGCTTTCCTGGTGTTGTGCAGGTGCCACAGGGTTCCTGGTCACTCACCTAACACTAACCCAGGTTCACAGGGGGCCTGGTGCTCTGCTGGGGCCATCCCAAGGGGAGACAGGCAGGGTGGAATGGCAAGCACTGGTGCGGCCTAGGGGATGCAATGGGGTAGGGGGGAGGAAGAGGACCTGGGTATTCCTCTGATGCTGCACCACAGCCCATGGTTGGCCTGGTGCTGCTCTCAGGCCGAGGAAGGCCTGGCCACTCACCTGTTGCTGCACCAGGGTGGAAGAAGGAGCTGGCCATTCACCTGGTACTGCGCCAGAGTCCATGGGTGGCCTAGCTGCTCACTTGGTGCTGTGTTGAGCCATAGTGGGGCCTGGTCTTGTGCTGGAGCTTATGGGGTGGGGGCAGGGATTTCTAGCTGCTCACCTAGAGTTGTGCCAGGGTCCATGATGGGCTTGGTGCTACACTAGGGCTATGGGGGGCCTGGCTGTTCAGCTTGTGCTATGCAGGGGCCCATGCGAGGCCTGCTGCTGCAGGTCACTGAACTGTCCTAGGGCTCAGGGCCTCCTGCTAGCTTGCTGGGACACTGACTACTGTTGCTTATCTGGACACTGCCTACCCTGGACGGCACTTCCCTTTTACTTGAGTGAGACAGACCTTTCCTGATGACTTTCCGAGTTGTTCTAGGTTGGAAAATTGTTTCACCCTATCTTTTTGTTGGTTCTGCCATTCCGGAATCCATTTTAAGGCACTACTGTATAGTTTGGAGGTTAATTTTGGAGAGTTTAGGTGATTTCCTGTCTTATTCCACTATCTTGGCTCTACCACATAAATTCCCAAAGAATTAAGGAAATAAAAATGTAAAAATTATGTTATTTAAAAAGCAGAGGAGAATAAGAAATTATATCTTCCATAAGTATGAATAAAGGATGATTTGATGGACAGTCATAACAGAGAATATTGGGGAGAAGGAGGATACAAGATAACACAACTCCAATTACATAAATAAAAGGCCTGTCCACAAATAAAATAAATACAGTTAGGATGAGGAGAAACTATACGGGGGAAGAAGAGCATGAGGTATGGAGGAGAATCTGTGCAAAAGTAGAGAATTTATACTATTGTGTACAGAAAATAGGACACTGGCTGATTGGTGGGAACGTAGCCTTTGTGAATTGCAATAATGTATTATCAGCCTGGCTTGGAAAGATAAGCTGTAGTCAGGCTGTGAAGGAATTTAAAAACCAGAAGACTTTGTTCTTTATCTGAGAGGCAAAAAAAGTCAATTAAGTTCTTGAAGGAGAGAGTGACTGTAAGTCCTGTGCTTCAGAAATATCAATTTGGCAGCTGTAGAGAGAATGAATGGGAGAAGAAAGAAACTAAAGGCAAGAAGACAATTATAACTAGACAATTGTAGTAATACAGGCATGAGTTATGGTACAAGTAGTGAGAAGGGGTAAGATGGCAGAGATGTTCTGAAGGTAAAACTTCAAGAAATGACAACTGATCAGACATGGGTTGGGAGTGAAAGTAATAAGCAAGGATAATCGGGGTCCAGTTTGTGAAAGGCTTTAAATGGAAGATACAAGAGAATCTGGATGACTGGAATAATGGTATACCCTAGACAAAAATATTAGGAGGAAAGATGTGTTCTGTTTTAGACACACTGAGTTTGAGATGCCTATGGAATGTCCAGGTGAAGAGATCTCACACGGAGTTGGAGAAATGTGAAGGACATTCAGAAGACAGATAAAGATTTATTTATACTGAGTAGAGGTCCCCTTAATTAGTTGTTCTACCTTTTGAAAGATAAAAGTATCATTGAGGCTAGTCAAGAAATTATGAGCAATTCTACCTCTAGCAGAAAGAGGGCTCTTGTAAATTTGAAGATAACTGAAAGTTTAACTCTACTATGGAATGCCTGTGTCAGGTTTTTTATCTGTTTGCTTAACTCCTCATCTATTTCCTCCTTTGGTCTAGATAGTCTCCCTTTTAAGTATCTGAAGGACTTATTTAGAAGAGAAATTATAGTCATTCTGCTTGGTTAGAGATATCAGGACTTAGAGCAATGGGTGGAAATTAAGCCTTGATGAAAATAAAAACTTGCAAACAATTAGAGCTTGAAAGACAGCTGTTCTTCCCTATAGGAAATCTTCAAGCAAAGGCTTTGTTAGGAATTTGGAATTGGGCAGAGGAAATTCCAGTTGGACTAGATTGCCAATGAACTGCCTTCCAACTTTGTGAAGAAGGGAATAGGCATTTATTTATGAAGCACCTGCTATGTGCCAAGTACTGTACTAAACACTTTATAAATGCTATCTCACTTGATCTTCACAACAACCCTGTGAGATATGGGCTATTTTATAGTTGAAGAAAGTGAAGTAAACCTAGAGGTCAAGTGACTTATCCAGGATCACACTGCTAGTGAGTGAGGCTGGATTTTAATTCAGGTACTCCTGACTCCAAACACTGCACTTTATCCACTGTGCCATGTGCCTGTCATTCTTTATGAAGACTAGGTCTTTAGCATCAAAAGCCTTATCCCAAAGTATATTGGACCTACATATCACTTCCTACCAAGAGCCTCCAAGATCCCGAAAATATTTCACTCAATTTCCTACCAAACCCTAGTGGCTCCACAAGCAAAAGAAACACTGAGCAGTATTATAAGGTCATGGGTTTGCTTGGCAAATAGTTTTCTAGGAAATAATAGCTTTTACTGGATTGTAACTTTTTACTCCTACTTTAGATTTCCCTTGAGAAGAAATTTTATCTCCAGTTGGTGGATTCAATTATTTCTTTAAATGAGCCAGGATTAAATAATAGTTTCTGCAATTATTACTGTCCTATAATACGCCAAAGCTAAAACAACTGCACATATTTGATTTTTAAAAGGCAAGAATGAAAAGGCAAAATATCCAACAATTCAAATGTATTTTGAGTAACAGTGTCAAGAGAGTTATAATTAGAACTAGGGTAAGCCAATTTGATTGGGAAAGTCCTAAGCTACATACTGAGTTTTAGGGTATGAGAATTATAGAACTTAAAGAATCCTTGAAAGCCATCTGTTTCAGACCTCACTATAAATAAGGAAGATAAAACCCAGAGGTATTAAGTGATATATTCATAACATACACACACAATTGGGTATTTAACCCTACAGGAAAGTAGGGAGGAAGGGGATGAGAAGGGGATAAGCAAACACTTTTGAAAAGTGACAGGGTCAAAGCAGAAAATATAACAAGGGGGGAGGGGTGGGATAGGATGCCAGGAAATATGGTTAGTCTTTCACAATATATCTACTATGGAAATGTTTTGCATAACTACACATGTACAACCTATATTGACTTGCTTGTCTTCCCAGTGGGGGTGAGTGAGGAGGGAAGTAGGGAAAGAATCTGGATATCAAAGTTTTAAAAACAAATGTAAAAAAAATTGATTTTTACATGCAATTGGGGAATAAAATATACAGGCACTGGGGTACAGAAATCTATCTTACCCTGCTAGAAAGTGAGAAGGGGGATGGGGGAGGATATAAGAGAGAGCAGTTTGGGGGAAGGGGTATTCATTAGGTTTGCTATCATGGGTTGGGGGTAGGGGAAAGATGGGGAGAAAATTTGTAACTCAAAATCTTGTGGAAATAAACACTGAAAAACAAAAATAAATAAAAGATTAATAAAGTGATATATTGATAATGACAGAAATGTTGGCATAAATGACATAAGCTCAGACAGCTTGTTTATAACAGAACTGAAACAAACAAACAAAAAACAACCAAAAAAAACCCCCAAGTTTTCCCACAACAATGAATCAATAAAGTACCTCCTACAGAGCAAGCTAAGTTCTGGGTATACAAAGATTAAAGACAACTATAACTGCCCTCAAAGCACTTACAATCTAGTCAGAGAACGATAATGTGTGTGTATGTATACATATACATATATATGTATGTATGCATATTTTTCAACATGATACAAGATGATAGAGGAGAAGAGTTAATATCTATAAGGAGATCAAGAAAAATCTTCATGAAGAAGGTGGTGTTTCAACTCAGCTTTGAAGGAAAACGGGGTTTCAAAGTGGCTAAGGTAAAAAGAGTATGAATATAGCACCAGCCATGGAGTCAGGACGACCTGAGCTCAAATCTGGTCTCACATATGTGGCATATTTACTAGCTGTGTGATCCTGGGCAAGTCACTTAACCCCAATTGCCTTGCTTTTCCCCCTTCCGAAACATATATAGATAGATAGATAGATAGATATAGATATAGATATATTTAGATAGATAGATATATATACACACATATAAAACGAGGCCTTTATCAGAGATCCTGGCTTTATGTGTGTGTGTGTGTATGTATATATACATATATACATACACACACACACACATATGAAAATAAAGCCAGGATCTCTGATAAAGGCCTCATTTCCAAAATATATAGAGAACTGAGTCAAATCTATAAGAATACAAGTCATTCTCCAACTGATAGTCAAAGGACATGAACAGGCAGTTTTCAGAGGAAGAAATCAAAGCTAATTAGAGTCATAAGGAAAAATGCTCTAAATCACTATTAATTAGAGGAATGCAAATCAAAACAACTCTGGAGTACCACATCATATCTAGCAGATTGGCTAACATGACAAAACAGGAAAATTATAAATGTTGGAGAAGATACGGGAAAATTGGAACATTAATGCATTGTTGGTGGAGTTGTGAACTGATCCAACCATTCTGGAGAGCAATTTGGAACTATGCCCAAAGGGCAATACCACTTCCAGGTCTATATCTGAAAGAGATCATAAAAATGGGAAAAGGATACACAAGTACAAAAATATTTATAGCAGCTCTTTTTGTGGTAGTCAAGAATTAGAAATTGAGAGGATGGGGGCAGCTAGGTGGCGCAGTGAATAGAGCACTGGCCCTGGAGTCAGAAGGACCTGTGTTCAAATCTGGCCTCAGACACTTAACACAAAAACTAGTCGTGTGACTTTGGGCAAGTCACTTAACCCCAATTGCCCTGCCCTCCCCCCTCCAAAAAGCAATTAACAAAAAAAGAAATTGAGGCAATGCCTATCAATTGGGGAACCACTGAACAAGTTGTGGTATATTAATGCAATGGAATACTACTGTTCTATAAGAAATGATAAGCAGGTAGATTTCAGAAATACATGGAAAGATTTGCATGAACTGATGCTGAGTGAAGTGACCAAAACCAGGAGAACATTATACATAGTAACCGCAACACTGTGTGATCACTAACTTTGATAGACTTAACTCTTCTCAGCATTGCCAGGATCTATTTCAATTAATTCAAGGATCTAATTCCAAAAGACTCCGAATGGAAAATGCTATCCACATTCAGAAAAAGAACTACAGAATCTAAATAAAGATTGAAGCATACTGTTTTCTCTGTTTTTTGTGTTTTCTTTCTCATGGTTTCTCTCATTGGTTCTAATCCTTCTTTACAACATGACTAATGGGAAAATATATTTAATATGAACGTATATGTAGAGTCTATCAGATTGCATGCCATCTTGGGAAGAGTAAGGGGAGAAAGGGGGAGAAAATTTAGAACTCAAAAATCTTATGGAAGTGAATGTTGAAAACTAAAAATAAATAAACAAAAATTTTTTTTGAAGTTAGGTACTTGGATTTGATAACCTTTAAGTTCTCTTACAGCTCTAAATCTACAATCCTATGATCTAATTTTCAAGATCTATAATCTGCCCCACCCACCTTAATTTCATATGATCCAACTAACTCACAAGCTTACCAAGTTCATTCATACATCTCTTCCTTTCCCTGTATTTTTCCCTCACCTTAAATGTTCCACCACTTCTTTCTCTAATTAAGTCATGTCTTTCTGATATTACTATGAACAAGTTCCTCTGAATTTAAACAACATTTAGTCTGTACCACATAATTTAACAGTTATTTGTTTCAGTTGTTTACTGTTGCTTCATGTATCATACTCACAAGAAATGTGTGAAATAAGAGTTACTCCCCCTAGAGTCCCAAGAATATAGAGATGATCAAACAAATTTAGGGAAATTTGTATTTGCTGCCTAAAAAAAAATAGCAGCTCTACCAATTTTAGTCTTTATCAGCAACTTATAGGTCATTCATAAATCATTCATTTCCTTTTCTACTCAACAGTCTCAGTCAACATCTGATTGCTTGGCCAGATGTCAAAAATTCAGACTGCTTAGCCAGATGTCATCTGAACAGCAGAATTCAGGGAGTATAGTTCTGATGATCTGGAAATTATACTGCATTAGAGTCAAAAACTGCGTTAGTAATTTTTAAAAGCAGCAACATATTTGGGAACATTTTATCTAAATAAAACCCATGTTAACAAACAAAAACGAAAACATGTTAAATGGAGTTCAGATTGCTGATAAAAACCTCAGCTGTCTTGTTCAGTAAAATATAAAATATTAGTTTATAGTTTCATCTTACTTAGATGGAAAATGAAATAACAGGGGGCAGAGCCAAGATGGCAGAGTAAAAGTAGGAATGTGCTTGACTGTGCACCTCAACTACCTCCAATACCTGTAAAAAATTACTCTAAACAAATTTTAGAGCTACAGAACCCAAAAAATGACAGAGTGAAATACAACTTCACCTGAAGTCAGCCTGGCAAGCTGAAAGGAAGGGTCTATTGCACTGGGCTGGGAGCAGAGTGCAGTCCCATGTGAGCCACACCAACACAGACCCGCAGCACAAAATGGCTAGAGCGGAACTCAGGGGATTGTATCACTGGCAACTATGGTGGTTTCCAGACTTCTTAATCCATAAACACCAAAGAGAAAGGAAAAGGTCAGTGGGAAAACTCTACTGGACCTGGGTGACAGAAAAGCGTCGTCTGGCCCCTGCCTCTAGGGGGTGGTGGCAGCAGCAGTGGCTGCAGCGGGTCAGCTACCTCTAGAGCTCCAGACCCACAGATGGTGAGGGGACCAAGCGGCTGATCAGATGGTAACTGCAGGAATCCCTTTGCTGGTACTGAGGTAGAATTCTCTTCTTCTGCCCCTCATGGATCTCGGTTACAAGTTGGGTGGCAGTCCTGGGGTGAGAAGGAACACTGGTGTGGCAGAGCTCATGGTAGCAGTGAAGAGGGAATCCACCTCACAGTTCTGAGGCAGGTACCTAGAAGAAGCTCTGACAACAGTTGCACAAAACGCCAGAAATTTGGGACACTACACTCTCCACATTGGAAGCAGAGTTCTACCATGACAAAGAGCTCAAAAGTCAAGTAAATTGGCTGTCAAAATGAGCAAACAGAGGAAGAGAAATGAGATTAAAGAATCGTTCTTTGATGACAAAAAAGAACAAAACATAGAACCAGAGGAAGAAAACAAAGTCAAAACTCCTGCATCAAAAGCCTCCAAGAAATTTTTGGTCCCAAATAAATTGGTCCCAGGCCATGGAGGAGCTCAAGAAGGATTCTGAAAATCAAGCAACAGAAGTAGAGGAAAAATTGGAAAGAGAAATGAGAGCGATGCAAGAAAATCATGAAAAATGAGTAAACAGCTTGCTAAAGGAGACCCAAAAAATACTGAAGAAAATAACACCTTAAAAAATTGACTAACTCAAATGGCAAAAGAGGTCGAAAAAGCCAATGAGGAGAAGAATGCCTTAAAAGCAGAATTGGTCAGATGGAAAAGAAAGTCCAAAAGCTCACTGAAGAAATTCCTTCAAAATTAGATTGGAAGAAATGGAAGCAAATGACTTTATGAGAAATCAAGATATTATAAAACAGATCCAAAAGAATGCGAAAAAAGAAGGCAATGTGTAATATCTCACTGGAAAAACCACTGATCTGGAAAATAGATCCAGGAGAGATAATTTAAAAATTATTGGACTACCTGAAAGCCATGATCAAAACCAGAGCCTAGGCACCATCTTTCAAGAAATTATCAGGCAAAATTGCCCTGATATTATAGAACCAGAGGGCAAAATAGAAATTGAAAGAATTCACTGATCACCTCTTGGAAAAGACCCCAAAAACAAAACTCCTAGGAATATTATCACCAAATTCTAGAGTTCACAGATCAAGGAGAAAATATTACAAGCAGCCAGGAAGGAACAATTTAACTACTATGGAAACACAATCAAGATTACACAAGATCTAACAGCTTCTACATTAAGGAACTGAAGCGCTTGGAACATGATATTCTGGAGGTCAAAGGAGTTAGGATTAAAACCAAGAATCACCCACACAGTAAAACTGAGTATAATACTTCAGGGGAAAATATGGACATTCAATGAAATAGAGGACTTTCAAGCATTCTTGATGAAAAGACCAGAGCTGAACAGAAAATATGACTTTCAAATACAAGAAGCAAGAGGAAGCATGAAAAGATAAACAGGAAAGAGAAATCATAAGGAACTTATTAAAGCTTACCTGTTTACATTCCTACATGGAAAGACAATATTTGTACCTTATAAGACTTTTTTCAGTATTAGGATAGTTAAAGGGAATGTGTATATATGCATATACACACACACACACGTATATATAACATGTATTTTTACGTATATATGTGTATATATTTATGTATGGACATATGCTTATATGTGTATGTATATGCATATACAGAAGGAACAGGGTGAGTTGAATATGAAGCAATGATATCTAAAAGACAAAAGAGATGAGAGAGGAATGTATTGGGAGAAGAAAAAAAGGGAGAGATAGAATAGGGTAAATTACCTCACATAAAAGAGAAAGCTACTACAATGGAGGGGAAGAGCAGGGAGGTGAAAGGGAATGAGTCAAACTTACTCTCATTGAATTTGGCTTAAGGAAGGAATAACATACACGCTCAACGGGGTATCTTATCTTACAGGAAAGTAGGGAGGAAGGGTATAAGAGGGGGGATGATAGAAAGGAGGGCAGACTGGGAATGGGGATAATCAGAAGCAAACACTTTTGAAAAGGGACAGGGTCAGAGGAGAAAACAGAATGAATGGGGTGTGGGATAGGATGGAGGGAAATATACTTCACAATATGACAACTATGGAAATGTTTTGCATAACTACACATGTATAACCTATATTGAATTGCTTATCTTCTACAATGGAGGTGGGTGAGGAGCGAAGAAGAGAGAGAATGTGGAACTCAGTTTTAAAAACAAATGTTAAATTATTGTTTCTACATGTAACCAGGAAATAAGATATACAGGCAATGGGGTATAGAAATCCATCTTACCCTACAAGAAAGTAAGGGGAAAGGGTATAAGGGTGAAATGGGTGGGACAGAAGAGAGGGAAGACTGGTAGAAGGGATAATCAGTATGCTTGCCTTCTTGGGGTAGAGAGTAGGGAAGAGATGGGGAGAAAATTTGGAACTCAAAATCTTGTGGAAATGAATGCTGAAAACTAAAATAAAGAAAGAAATTTAAAAAACAGAAAATGGAATCACAAAGAACATTTTGAGTAGTTTCAGATCTAAATCTCCACCACATACAAAGGGTTAACATAGTTATTATCTGATAACACTGTTAACCTATATTTCTTAACTATTAGCAAGTAGAGTTATTTCTTATTTAAAAAAACCAGAGTTGCATTAAACTATATCAATCCATCAAAAATAATCAGTCACACATTTTAACCTCAAAATAATGATTCCTTCCTATTATATATCAATGACATATGAAACCACAATCTTACCATTCTGCTCTTCAAGCTCGTTCCCAATGTCTTGCCCCATTTGTTTCTGCCGACTTATAATTGAGGAAAGAGCTTCAAGGCCAGCATCTTGTTCTAAAAGAAACCGATGGAAAAATCATTAAGTAGACAGCTGACATAACATACAAACTGGACCTGCCAGATGTAAAACAACAGAAATATACATAACACTGAAATCTTTTCAGTATGAGGTATGTTCATCTTGGTCTCATCCAAAAAAGTTTTGTTACTGAAATACCGAAAAGATATATATAAAATGGTTGCTCCTATAGCACAGGTCTAAGCTATGAAACCCAGACAGAATTATATTTCTGTTTCAGTGTACTAAAAGGATGAGTACTATCCTCTTACAGCTGCTTCCCTTGGACAAGGAAAGGAAAAGGAAAAAGAAAGAAATTGCAAGGGAGACAGACTATGAGGAAATAAAGAATTTGATATCATTGCCTAGGAAAGACTATTCAGCCATCACCTCCAAAAATGTATGCATCTATCCAGGCTATTTGCAGAGAAGAAAAATCATCATTTTATTTTCTGACAGTTATATTAAGAATCTGTTTTAATTCAACAATAACACTTTTTCAAAGGGCCATTTGTATATCAATTTTAAATATTAATCTGAGGGATATAAATATCTTTAGGAATATTATATTCAGCACATCTGAAATAGAATTATCTTTCCCCCAAAATCCAGCCTTTGTCCTACTTCCTGCAACCTATTTATTTTTTGTAGGTGTACAAAATATTCCTTTGGTAATCTTAATGATTTTGGCACTGAGTAAGTAAATTTTGGTCTACTAAGCCAACAAATTTTTCTCCAATTAATATTCCCAGTTATTGAAATACCTTTATTTATGCAGAGAATATTTTATAATTGTATTCAGAGATTTCTAATATGTGTCTTAGCGGGTAGACTTCCAAATATTTTATACATTTTGTAGTCATTTTAAATTGATTTTTTTCCCCTTTTTTTCCCTGCTGGATTTTGTTGGCAATACAAAAAAATACTAATGATTTCTGTGAATTTAATTTATATCCTACAACTTTGCTGAAAATATTGCTTTGATTAATTTTTAGTTAACTCCCTAGGATTTTCTAAGTAAATATTCATATCAAATTTTGAAAAAAATTTTATTTCCAAGCCAAAGAAAAAAATATTGCTAGCAGCCAGAGAGAGTTCATATACTAAAGGACAACAGTAAACTTCACAAGACAATACAATACTCTAAAATACAAAAGAAAAAGATTTATAAGAAAAACTAATCCTGAAATACTAAGGATAATTATATAAGGAAAAAAGTGAATTTTAATAGAATGGAGAACTTTCAAAGATTCCTGATGAAAAGAAAAGGAAACAGAAATACAGTTCAATAATTAGAAGGGATTAATAAATTGATTATCTTCTAACAAGGGAGAGACAAGTGTCTCTTCAGAATTTCACTGTCTTACAATAAAAAGATAAATAAGAAAGAAGTGAGAGACCTGAATAGAATTTTATATGAATTAGTTATAATAGATCTATAGTGGTCACTAATAATAATAATAGTTAACATTTAACATGCCAGACATTGTGCTAAGCCCTTTACAATTATTATCTCATCTGATCCCAAAACAACCGTGGGAGGTTTAAATATGAGGAAACTGAAGCAAACAAAGATTAAATGACTTGCCCAGAGTCACAGTGAATAAGTGTCTAAGGCCAGATTTGAATTCAGGTCTTCCTGACTCTAGGTCTAGCACTGTATCCACTCAGTCATCTAGCTGATTTTTTGATTCCCACCATATGGAAATCAAAAAGCATACACATTTTTACTCATTTCTCAGCTACGCTTGGAACAATTACAAAAACTGTTCATTTCCTAAGGCACAGAAACCTCATAACAAATGCAAAAGAAAAATGTATACAACATTAAGTAATCACAAGAGAAAAAAAATATAAACAATAAAGGATACTTGAGGGAAGGACTCAAACTTAAATGGATTTTTAAAACCTGTTTTTTGTAAGCATCTGATTGTTGAATTTTGTTGTTTTAGCCAATCTGTCGCTCTTTTTCATTTTATAGGATTGTTTGATCCATTCATATTTAAAGTTAAGAGTTAGGCTTATTTTTTCCTCCATTTGTCTCTAACATTGAAGTTTTTCCCAAATTAGGATATTTTTTCCTCTTCCTTCATGAACACAGTGCTTTATCTCTTCAGTTACTTTTAATTTAGTCATTTTAAGGCAATCCTATTCCCACCAGCTATCTTTCCCTCACTATCAAGAAACCAATCCCTTCATTTTGTTAATTCTTTCCCTAGTTTTGCTTATCATTTATTTTTTAATTTTTTTAACTTTATCTAGTTAATTCTTCCCTTCTCTTTCTCTTCTCAGTTAAGTAATCCTCCTCTCCCACTCTTGAATTATTTTGTTAGTTTTTTAGGTTTCATTCTGTAACCGTTTTTCTAAAAAGGACTTCTTGCTATCATTCTCTTCATTATTTATTTGGGCTTTTCATCTATTCTAGGACTTTATTCTTTTATTCATGGCCCTCATACTTATTTAGGCTCAGTATTCCTCATGAAATTAAGGCGTAAGGTATCTATTCAAAGTTTTTTCTTCTAAACAGCTTTGATGCTATTGTCTTGTCTCCATCAGTCCTTTTTGCTGTTGTGCCTCACTCTTAGAAATGCCAATTCCTTGGGAGCAGCTAGGTGGCACAGTGAATAGACCACCAGCCCTGGAGCCAGGAGAACCTGAGTTCAAATCTAGCCTCAGACACTTAACACTTACTAGCCTTTGGGCTAGTCACTTAAGCCATCTTTTCCCCCTCCAAAAAGAAATGCCAATTCCTCCAAGTGATAGAGAAAGAATCTTCCTATGTCCCTAATTATGCAGTTCACTATTGACATTTGATCTCCCCTCAGTTATTTTTCTTCCCATTTGCCTTGAAATCTCTTCCCTGGGTCTACACCCTCCCACTCATGGGTGTCAGTTGTTGCTACAAGCAATGACTGAGTTACTCCTGACACAAGATGAGGGGTTTTCCTAGGACCAAATCCCTAAAGATCATACCCACTACAAGGTCCCTACCTCCATTTTTAGAAAGCCTCTCTATTCCTATAGGAACATTCATCAGAAGGACCATCTACTTTTGTTTCCTTTTTCTTTTTTTCCAAAATCTCCCATTGCCTCTTTGCCCATTCTTCCGTAGGTTCTCTTCTTCCAAAAGGACAACAGTAGTTAATTTTCTCTTCATTTGTAAGTCTGTGACTAGATTAGAATATGTCATATATTCCACTCTCTTCTCCCTCTCCTCCCCCCTTTATGAACACTACTGTAATTTAGTGTACCCCCCCCCAAAAAAAAACAACACTGATTCACTTGTAGATAGACTGGTATGTAGCTTACTCTATGATGGACTTTCATCTCTCTTATAATTTCCTTATGACTTCTGCTGTCATCCTAGTCTCCTTGTGTATATTTAGAAAATCTAATGGCCTCTCTGTTGTTACTTTGGCTGTTGTCATTATTTGTCACTGGTTGCTGTATGTGTTTATTACCCTTCCTTTATTTCTTTTTCTGGAGTATATAAGAGAAGCAAATAATTTCAAGGTCTAATTTTCTTTCTGCCTAAACACCCATAAAACAGAGCCCCAGATCAGGCCCCTGGAATAGCAGAGTCAGAGGAAAAATGGGGTGGACCAGTCTTTTGATCCAGGAGACTTAAAGGACTGGCAACTAAGGTCCATATCACTAACCTGAAAGGGGACCACAGTCCAGGACAGGAAGCATCCCAGTAAGCTAGGTGCAGGTTCCATCTCAACAAACCAGTAGGAGATCCTGAGCTCCAAGTGGTGGAGCAGGCAAACGCCAACACCAGGATCCTTAGAACAGACAGGGGAACCAGGAGACTCCTGTTTCAAGAACCACCACATGCTCTGGCACAGTCCAAAAGCAAGCTTCCTCCAGCAGTGGACCTCAGCCTTGTAGATAGAGTGCTATATGGCTTACTCTATGATGGACTTTTATCTCTCTTATAATTTTTTTAAAATTTTAAAAATTATTTCATAATTTTTTATAATCACCACAGCCCTAGGGAAATATAGAAAACCCCCACCTGGCTTCAGTACAAAAGAGACACTATTACTAGGACTCCAGCTCAGCACCATAAGCTGCCAGACACCTACAGCCTCCAGCAGCTAGCCCCTGAGGTCCCAGTGCACAGTGACAAGGCCCCTGAATCCCACCAAAAGAAGCTTGGGACAGCATCCCTTGGGCTCCAGCAAGGGAGCTCAAATTTTAAAGTTACAAAATGGGCAAACAAAATGAGCAAAAAGCAAAAACGAACACTAATCACAGATCAAAAGAAAAATGCAGAAGAAGACAACATTATTGATATATCCAAATCTGAAACCCCAAAGGGAAATATGAACTGGTTTCAAGCCAAAGAAGCCTTCTTAGTAGAGTTCAAGAAGGATTTTAAAAGTCAAATAAGAGAGGCAGAAGAAAAATTGAGAAAAGAAATAGGAGGTATGCAAGAGAGAGTCAACAGTTTGGAAAAGGAAGGACAAAAATTGGCTATAGAAAACAATTCCACAAAAAATATAATTGGTCAAATGGGAAAAAAAATCCACTGGAAAAAAACTCCTTAAAAGGTAGAATTGCTGGAACACTAATTCATTGTTGCTGGAGTTGTGAACTGATCCAACCATTCTGGAGAGCAATCTGGAACTATGCCTAAAGGGCTATAAAAATGTGCATACCCTTTGATCCAGCAATACCATTTCTAAGACTGTATCACAAAGAGATCATAAAAATGGGAAAAGGACCCAAATGTACAAAAATATTTATAGCTGCTCTCTTTGTGGTGGCCAGGAATTGGACATTGAAGGGAAGCCCATCAAATGGGGAATGGCTGACCACATTGTGGTATATGAATGTACTGAAATACTATTGTGCTATCAGAAATGATGAACAGGCAGACTTCAGAAAAACATGGAAAGACTTACATGAACTGATGCTAAGTGAAATAAGCAGAACCAGGAGAACATTGTACACAGTAACAGTCACAGTGAGCAATGACTGACTTTGACAGACTTAGCCCTTCTCAGCAATGCAAGGACTTAAAACAATTCCAAGGGTCATGATGGAAAATACTATTCACATCCTCAGAAAGAATTATAGAGTCTGTCTGCAGAGCAAAGCAGACTACTTTCTTTTTTTGTTTTATTTTGTGTTTATTTCTTTCTCATGGTTCCTCCCATTCATTTCTAATTCTTCTATACAACATCTGTTTAACAGGAATGTATATGTATAGACTCTATCAGATTGCATGCCATCTTGGGGATGGGGGAGAGGAGGGACAGGAATAAAATTTAAAACTTATGTAAGTGAATGCTGAAAACTAAAAATAAATAAATTAACTGTAAAAAAAAGTAGAATTAGACAAATGGAAAAGAAGGTACATAAGCTAACTAAAGAAGACAATTTGTTAAAAATTAGAATTGGGCAAGTGAAAGTCATTGACTTTATGAGACATCAAGAATCAGTCAAACAAAATCAAAAGAATGAAAAAAAACAGATGAAATTGTAAAATACCATATTGGGAAAAAACTGACCTGAAAAATAGATCCAGGAGAGAAAGTTTGAGAATTACTGGTCTACCTGAAAGCCATGATCAAAAAAAGAGCATGGAGAGCATCTTTCAAGAAATTATCAAGGAAAATGCCCTGATCATAGAACCAGAGGGTAAAATAATCATTGAAAGAATCCACCAATCATTTCTTGAAAAAGACATCAAAATGAAAACTCCAAGAAATATCACAGCTAAATTCTACAATTATCAGGTCAAGGAGAAAAAACTGAAAGCAGCCAGAAAGAAACAATTTAAATATTGTAGAACCACAGTTGGAATTACACAGGACTCAGCAATTTTTACACTAAAGGACTACGGGGACTGAAATATGATATTCCAGAAGGCAAAAGAGCTTGGATTACAACCAATAATCAACTAGTCAGAGGATTCCGGGAAGATGGCAAAGAAGGTCAGAAAATTTCAAACCAGGCAATATTAGAAAACCTCTGGATGACAAGGAACACCAGATGCAGAACAGAACAGGGAAATAAGGAATTAGCACATGCCCAGAAAACAGTCAGGTAGAAAGCCCCTGGTTGTGGGAATCTACAGGAGGTTGGAGGTCGCGGTTTAGGTTCCAGACTAGAGGGGAGAATTGAAGAAGATCTTGGGCAAAAGGCACCATCCCCTATACCCCAGGGCTAGAGGTAACTACAAATAGTAAGCTATTGGCCACAAGAAATGCACATGCAAAGGAAAAAGAATCCAACCATAGAAAGGTATTATAGGAACAGAGAAGACCAGGGTTCATCTTCTAAGGAGGATATTGAAGTAAAGAAACTCCTAAACGGTCACCTGCCTAAAAAGAATTTATAGAAGATCTTTAAAAAGACTTTAAAAATCAAATGATGCAATTAATAAATGGTCAAAGAATATAGACAGAAATTTTTCAGAGGAAGAAATTAAAGACATTTATAAGCATATGAAAAAAATGCTCTAAATCACTACTGATTAGAGAAATGCATATCAAAACAACTCTGAGGTACCACATTCCACCAGTCAGATTGGCTAAGATGACAAAACAGGAAAATGATAAATGCTGGAGAGGATGTGGAAAAATTGGAACACTAATACACTGTTGGTGGAGTTGTGAACTAATCCAACCATTATGGAGAGCAATCTGGAGCTATGCCCAAAGGGCTATAAATAAGTGCATACACTTTGACCCATACCACTTCTGGGGCTGTATCCCAAAGAAATCACAGAAGTGGGAAAAAGACCCATATGTATAAAAATTTTTATAGCAGCCCTTTTTCTGGTGGCAAACAAATGGAAGTCAAGGAGATACCCATCAATTGGGGAATGGCGAAACATGTTGTGATATACGAATGTAATGGAATACTACTGTGCTATAAGAAATGAGGAGCAGACAAACTTCATAATAACTAAGAGAGACTTATATAAACTGATGCTGAGTGAGTAGAGCAGAACCAGAAGAACTTTGTACACAATTACAGACATATCATATGTGTGACGACTAACTTTGATAGACTGGAGTCCTCTCAGCACTACAAGGTTACAAGACAACCACAAAAGACTCACAATGGAAAGGGATATCCACAACCACAGAAAGAACTACAGAGTCTATAGATGGAAGCAAACTGGGCGGCTAAGTAGCACAGAGAATAGAGCACCAGCCCTGGAGTCAGGAGGACCTGAGTTCAAATCTGACCGCAGACATTTAACACAAAACCTAGCCGTGTGACCTTGGGCAAGTCATACTTAACCCCAACTGCCCTCCAAAAACCAAAAACCAAAAACAAAAACAAACAGATGGAAGTAAACTATTTGCTCTCTCTCATTTGTGTTTTGTTTTGTTTTATACCTTCTTTTTCACCGTTCGGCCCGTTGGTTATAATCCTTTACAACTTGACTAACATTCAATATAAAGGTATTTGCAGAAGCTATATTTGATTACATGCCATTATGGGGAGCAGGTGGAGGAGAGGAAGGGGGAGAAAATTTGAAATTTAAGAGATTGTGGAACTGAATATTGTAAAGTAAAAGTAAATAAAAAGACATCAATTTTAAAAAATTAAATTAAAATGACAGATGGAGAAAAAAATAAAAATAAAAGAAGAATTACTGAAGTAAAACATGAAGATTATAAAAGAAAAATCAACCAATTAGAAAAGAAGATCCACAATCTTAAGGAAGAAAATGACACCCTGAAAATCAGAACTGGGTAAAGTGAAGACAGCGAAATTATAAGAGATCAAGAAATAATTAAACAAACTATGAATAATGAAAAAATAGAAGAGAAAGTGAAACATAAGAAAAACAACAGACCCAGAGAATAGATCAAGAAGAGAAAACATAAAAATAATGGGACTAACTGAAAGTTATGATAAAAAAAAGAATCTTGATACAACAATAGAAGAAATAATTAAAGAAAATTGTTCTGAAGCATTAGAAGAAGGGTGGGAAAGTAAAAATAGAAAAAGTACATTGATCACCACTAAAAAGAGATCTTATGAGGAAAACTCATAGGAATATTATACTCAAATTCCGAAACCCCCAGCTTAAGGATAAAATATTAAAAGCAACAAGAATAAAATCAATTTAAATATGATGGTGCCACACTTAGACCTAGGAGTGGAGATGTTAAAGGATCACAGGTCTTGGAACACTATATATCTAAGAGCAAAAGATCTGGGGCTCTGGGCAAAAACATCGTACCCAGCAAAGTTAAGCAAAATCCTGAATGAAAAAAACTGACATCTGATCAACCGTCAGACTTTCAAGACTTAGTTTAAAAAAAATAAATCTGAACTTAATTAGAAAACTTGAGATACAAGAGCCAAGAGAAATAGAAGGTACATACCAAAGACGGATTATAAGGGATTCAATAAGGACAGATCATTTACTTTTTATATATGTAAAATGTACAACATAAGATTGTTATTAATAATTGGGTTGCTCATAAAAGAGACTGAGGTAAACTTGACTATGATATGAATTTTAAAAGTAAAACCATTTAGGAATAGTTAAAAAGAATAATCATTTTATACAAATGAGGTACAAGAAGAAGGATCAATATAGAGGAATTGAATAGGGGTGGAGGGCTGGTATTTCTGGTAACCTACTTTCATCACAAATGGGTTTAAGAGGAAACAATGCATATATATTTAGAAGAGTATAAGAGTCTTCTAAATTCAGAAGAAATAAAATGTCAAGGGAATAGGGAGGGGGAGAGGACAAGGGAGGGATTTTTAGAGAGGTGGGTGGGGAAAGAGTTTATAGGTGGCTATAGAAGGGTGTTGAGATTTATGAGAACAGGAAGGTAGGAGAAGGAATCATTGGAGGGGGCTAGGCAAGTAACAGAAGGGCAAGGTAGTGGGTGGAAGCAAAGTAGAGGAGGCAGGAGGGACAGGAAACAAGAGATGCACAAACATAAAAACAAAGAACAGATGTAGAATTTGTTTGGGAAAATATATGTCTAGATGTATATGTGTATGTATATATCTACAGCTAAAGAGAAACACATACACAATTGTAGCATTTGGGGGGTGGCAATAGGGAGAAAGGTGGAAGGGAAATAAAAGAAAAAAGTAAAAAAGCATACAGCAGAGAACAAAAAAACTTGCAAGGAAGCAAAGAAAAGATGGACAAATGTCAACACAACCTATAGGACTTATTTTCTTGAAATTAAAATGTATTGTTACATATTTTGAATCCTCTCATATTCTGCTATGCACATGATATGCTTTCTTCCCCATTTCTCATTTTGTATATAAGTTCCAATATTTAAATGTATGATATGTTTTTGTTTCATTTCCATGTTCTGTATTTATGTTCTGGTGTTTGAGTCTAAAAGTAAAAAGTAAAAAAGCAGAATAAACTATCCAGTAAAACTGAGTATAATCTCTGAAAGGAAAAGGTGGACATTCAATGATACAGGGAACTTTCAATCATTCCTGATTTAAAAAAAAAAAAAGAAACAGCATTGAAAAGAAAATCTGATCTTCAAATACAAGACCCAAGAGAAGCATAAAAAGATGAACAGGAAAAAAATGTTTGCATGCTTACATGGGAAGATGATACTCGTAAATATTTTTTTTTAAGGACATACTGAATTTTTTTAAAATTTTAGTTTTCAACATTCATTTCCACAAGATTTTGAGTTACAAACTTCCTCCCCATCTTTCCCCTACCTATCACCACCAGATAACAAGCCTACTGAATACCCCTTCCTCCAATCAGCTTTCTCTTATATTCTCCCGCATACCCCCCTCTAACTTTCTAGTACAGCAAGATGGATTTCTGTAACCCGGTGCCTGTATACCTTATTTCCCAGCTGCATGTAAAAAACATTTTTTCTAAAACATTTGTTTTTAAAAAGGTTTGATTTCCAGATTCATTCCCTTCTTCCCTCCTCACCCACCCCCCAGGGAGATAATCAATTCAATGTAGGTTGTACATGTGTAGTTACATAAAACATTTCCATAGTAGTTATATTGTGAAAAACTGACAATATTTCCCTCCATTCTATGCCATCCTCCACTTATTCTATTTTCTACTTTGACTCTGTCCCTTTTCAAAAGTCTATGCTTCTAAGTACCCTCTCTCCCATTCTGCCCTCCCTTCTATCACCCCCCCTTATCCCCTTCACCCATGCTTTCCTGTAGTGTAAGATACCCATTTGTGTGTGTATGTTATTGTGTGTAAGCCAAATTCAATGAGAGTAAAGTTGACCCATTCCCTTTCACCTTCCTGCTCTTCCCCTCCATTGTAACAGTTTTCTCTTGCTTCTTTTATATGAAATAATTTACCCTATTCTATCTCTCCCTTTCTACTCTCTCATTATATTCCTCTCTGACCTCTTAATGTTATTTTTTAGATACCATGCCTTCAAATGCAGTTGATTCTGTGCCCTCTATGTATACAAGTACACATATATACACACACTCACATATGTATTTATACATACATGTACCCTCCTATACATATATATGCATATATATGTATATGTGTGTGTGTGTGTGTGTATATATATATACATATATATTCCCTTCAACTATCCTCATACTGAGAAAAGTCTCATAAGTTACAATTATCATTTTTCCATGTAACAATGTAAATAGTTCAACTTAAATAAGTTCCTTAGGATTTCTTTTGCCTGTTTATCTTCTCATGCTTCTCTTGATTCTTGTTATTTGAAAGTCAGATTTTCTGTTCAGCTGTGGTTTTTTCATCAAGAATACTTGAAAGTCCTCTATTTCATTGACTGACCATATTTTCCCCTGAAGCATTATACTCAGTTTTGCTGGGCAGGTAATTCTTGGTTTCAATACTAGCTCCTTTGACCTCAAGAATATCATATTCCAAGCCCTTCAATCCCTTAGTGTAGAAGCTGCTTGGTCTTGTATTATTCTCATTCTGTTTCCACAATACTCAAATTGTTTCTTTCTGATGTCTTATAATATTTTCTCCTTGACCTGGCAACTCTGGAATTTGGCTGTGATATTCCTAGGAGGTTTTTGGGGGGGATCTTTTTCAAGAGGTGATCAGTGAATTCTTTCCATCTCTATTTTGCCCTCTGGTTCTAAAATTTCAGAGCAATTTTCCTTGAGAATTTCTTGAAGGATGATTTCTAGGTTCTTTTTTTGATCATGGCTTTCAGGTAGTCCAATAATTTTTAAATTATCTCTCCTGGATCTATTTTCTAGGTCAACAGATTTTCTAATGAGGTATTTCACATTGCCTTTAGTTGTCTGGATCTCTTTTATAATATCTTGATTTCTCATAAAG
This sequence comes from Pseudochirops cupreus, assembly GCA_028627135.1. Classification (NCBI taxonomy): domain Eukaryota; kingdom Metazoa; phylum Chordata; class Mammalia; order Diprotodontia; family Pseudocheiridae; genus Pseudochirops; species Pseudochirops cupreus. The sequence goes on along the minus strand of CM053584.1, from coordinate 188,096,088 downwards.
TCATTAGCTTCCATTTGCTCTAATCTAATTTTGAAGGAACTGTTCTCTTCAGTGAGTTTTTGAAATTCCTTTGCCATCTGGGCAATTCAGCTTTTTAAGGCATTCTTCTGCTCATTGGCTTTTTGGGCCTCTTTCGCCATTTAAGTTAGTCTATTTTTTAAGGTATTATTTTCTTCAGTATTTTTTGGGGTCTCCTTTAGCAGGCTGTTGAGTTGCTTTTCATGATTTTCTTACATCATTCTCATTTCTCTTCCCAATTTTTCCTCCGCTTCTCTTACTTGATTTTCCAAATCCTTCCTGAGCTCCTCCATGGCCTGTAACCAGTTCACATTTTTCTTGGAAGCTTTTGATGCAGGAGTTTTGATTTGTTCTGATTCCTTGTTTTGATCTTTTTTGCCCCCCAAAATGATCTGTTTGCACTTCCTCTGCTTGCTCATCTTGCCAGCCAATTACTTGACTTTTGAGCTCTTTGCCATGGTACAAATCTGCTTCTAGAGTGGAAAGAGCTGTGTCCCAAATCACTGGGGTTTTCACAAATGTTGTTAGAGCTGAGGAGGGTGCCTTCTCTACAGACATCCCAGGCTCTGGGACAGTGGCCACACACCCCAGGACCACCACCCAAGACTACAACCTAGATCCAAGCAGGTCAAAGGAAGAGCAATTACCCTCTAAATGGTCACCTGGTCCCCCTATAATCTGCAGGCCAGGAGCTCTGAAGGCAGCCATGCAGTAGTAGCTGCAGCCACGATGCCTCTGTCACCTCTCACCCCTGGGGAGGGCCCAGACCACTCTTTTGTCACTGAGTACCAACAGAGTTCCCCACTGACCTTTTACTTTCTCTTTGGAATTTATGGGTTGAGAAGTCTGGAAACTACCACAGCTGCTGGTGATTCACTCTCCTGAAGTCTGCTCTGGACTGTCTGTGCCACTGGTTGGGGTCCCCCAGGTATGGGACCATACTGCTCACATAGGACTGTATTCGGCTCCCAGTTTGATGCAACAGACCCTTCTTGTCAGCCTGTCAGGCTGCCTTTAGTGGGAGATTTGTTTCTCTCTGTCACTTTGTGGGTTCTGTAGCCCTAAAATTTGTTTAGAGTCATATTTTACAGTTATTGGAAGTGGTGGGAGCAGGAGCTAGACAAGTTCCTGCTTTTTACTCTACCATATTGGCTCAGCCCCAATACTTGTAAATCTTGCGAACTGTATCTTTTTATGGCCCTTAGAAGGGGTATACATAGACAGAGGGTGTAGGAATAAGTTGAATTTGATGAGATTATAAAAGCAATTAATTAATTAACTAGAGCAAAAATTGATCTAATTAAAAGAGATGAAGAAGGAAACTACATCTTCCAAAAAGGTACCACAGACAACAACGTAATATCATTACTAAACATATATGCACCCAAGTGGTATAGCATCCAAATTCTTAGAGGAGACGTTAAGGGAGTTAAAGGAAGAAATAGACAGCAGAACTATACTAACAGGGGAACTCATACTCTCCCATTCAGAACTAAATAAATCTAAGCACAAAATTAACAAGAAAGAAGTTAAAGAGGTGAATAGACATTCAGAGAAAACCGAATGGGGATAGAAAGGAATATGCCTTTTTCTCAGCAGTTCATGGCACTTACACAAAAACTGATCAAGTCCTTGTAAAGCTAAGGGAATTTGATGATCTTCCCTGCCCCTTAATAGGCCTATGTGGCCTGCTTTGAGCTCTGGTCCAGTCCACAGCTTGAGTCACATGGTACGAGCAGCTTGCCAAATGGGTGGAGTAGGAAGGGTAGAGCAGGAAGAGAGAGTGAGGCAGAGCTGAGGCAGAGCAGCTAGCATGAGTGAGAGAGAGAGGAATTTTACCTAGAGGAGCTTGTTTGTGGGAAGGCCTAAGGAGGGAAGGCTTGGTGATGTCAGTGTTCTCTGGATTGGTGATGTGAATAAACTATTTGTTACCATAGTGGGACTGGCTTTCTGGTATCTGAACAAATATCTTGGTTTCATCTTTGAGGAAGAAAGTTTGTTATATTTTGCTATTCAACCCTGGAAACACATCTGCATATTCATAGCAGCTGCTATGGGCACCACATTAGCTAAAGAGTCCTATGGCATAAAAACATCAAAAGGCAATGCAGAAAGGCAGAAATATTAAAAGCATCCTTTTCAAATTATGAAGCAACAAAAATTATGTGAAATAAATTATTGGGCTATAGAAAGTCAGAGTAAAAATTAATGGGAAACTAAATCCTCCACCTCACTGAATGACCATATTTTCCCCTGAAACATTATACTCAGTTTTGCTGGGTAGGTGATTCTTTGTTTTAATCCTAGCTTCCTTGATCTCACGAATATTATGTTTCAGGCCCTTCGATCCCTTAATGTAGAAGCTGCCAGATCCTGGGTTGTCCTGATAGTGTTTCCACAGTATTCAAATTGTTTCTTCTTAGCAGCTTGTAATATTTTCTCTTTGATCTGGGGACTCCAGAACCTGGCTATAATATTCCTAGGAGTTTTCTTTTGGGGACCTTTTTCAAGAGGTGAATGGTGAATTCTTTCAAGTTCTATTTTGCCCTCTGGTTCTAAAATATCAAGGCAATTTTCCTTAAGAATTTCTTGAAGGATGATTTCTAGGTTCTTTTTTTGGTCATGGCTTTCAGGTAGTGCAATAATTTTTAAATCGTCTCTCCTGGATCTATTTCCAGGTCAGTGGTTTTTTCAAGGAGATATTTCACATTGCCTTCTATTTTTTCATTTGTTTGGATCTGTTTGATAGTATCTTGATTTCTTATAAAGTCATTTGCTTCCATTTG
>CM053584.1:188055837-188092784 GCA_028627135.1 Pseudochirops cupreus | reverse complement strand
TGACCTTATTAATAACAAAACTAACAGAAATCATATGATTATCTTAATAAGTACATGTATTTTGACAAAATACAACACCCATTCCTATTAAAAATACTAGTGAGCATAGGAATAAATAGAGATTTCCTCAAAATGATAAATAGCATCTATTTAAAACCATCAGAAAGCTTTATACATAATGGGGATAAGCTAGAAGCAATTCCAATGAGATCAGGGGTGAAATGAGGATGTCCATTATCACCATTGTTGTTCAATATAGTACTACAAATGTTAGCTTTAGCAATAACAGAAGAAAAAGAAACTGAAGGAATTAGAATAGGCAATGAGGAAACAAAACTATCACTCTTTGTAGATGATAAGATGATATACTTAGAGAATACTAGAGAATCAAGTAAAAAACTACTTGAAATAATAAACAACTTTAGCAAAGTTGCAGGATATAAAATAATCCCACATAAATAATTAGCAATTCATTGTATTACTAACAAAGCCCAACAGCAAGAGATAGAAAGAGAAATTCCATTTAAAGTTACTATAGACAATAAAAAATATTTGGGAATCTACCTGCCAAGATAAACCCAGGAACTCTATGAACACAATAACAAAACACTTTTCACACAAATAAATTCAGAAGTAAATAACTGGAAAAACTTGAGTTGTTCTTGGGTAGGCTGAGCTAATATAATAAAAATGGCAATTCTACCTAAATTAACTTACTTACTTATCCAGTGCCATACCAATCAAACTACCAAAAAAATATTTTATAGAGCTAGGAAAAATAATAACAAAATTTGTCTAGAAGAACAAAAGGTCCAAAATATCAAGGGAATTAATAAAAAGAAATGCAAGGGAAGATGGTCTGGCTGTACCAGATCTTAAATTATATTACAAAGCAGCAATCATTGAAACTACTTGGTACTGGTTAAGAAAGAGAATCATGGATGTGTGCAATAGATTAGGTACACAAGACACAGTAGTCAATGGCTATAGTAATCTACTGTTTGATAAACCCAAAACTCCAGGTTATAGAATGATAACTCACTATTTGACAAAAACTGCTGGGAAAACTGGAAAACAGTATGGCATAAACCAGGCATAGACCAGTATCTTACAGCCTATATCAAGATAATGTCAAAATGGGTACACGATTTAGAAATAAAGAGTGAAACTATAAGCAAATTAGGAGAGCAAGGAATAGTTTACCTGTCAGATCTATAAAGAAGGGAAGAATTTATAATAGATGAGAACATTATGAAATGCAAAATAGATAATTTTAGTTACAATAAACTGAAAAGTTTTTGCATGAACAAAGCCAATACGACCAAGATTAGGAGAGAAGCAGAGACCTGGGAAACAATTTTTATAGCCAGTGTCTCTGATAAAAGCATCATTCCCAAAATATATAGAGAACTGAGTTTAATCTGTAAGAATACAAGTCATTCCCCAAGTGACAGATGGTCAAAGGATATGAACAAGCAGTTTTCAGAGGAAGAAATTAAAGTTATCTATAGTCATATGAAAAAATCATCTAAATCACTACTGATAACAGAAATGGGAACTGTAACAACTCTGAGGAACCACATTACGCCTATCAGATTGGCTAACATGAGAAAACAGGAACATGATCAATGTTGGAGAAGATGTGGGAAAACTGAAACACTAACTCATCATTGGTGGAGTTATGAACTGATCCAACCATTTCAGAGAACAATTTGGAACTACGCCCAAAGGGCTATAAAATATGCACAGATACTCTATGTTACAACTATACTACTACTAGGTCTGTATCTCAGAGACAAGAAAAATGGGAAATGGATCCATATATATATAAATATTTATAACAGCTCTTTTTGTGGTAGCCAAGAATTGGAAATTGAGGGGGATGCTCATCGATTGGGAATGACTGAACAAGTTGTGGTATATGAATGTAATGGAATGCTATTTTTCGGTAAGAAATGCTGAGCAGTTGGACTTCATAAAAACCTGGAAAGACCTGCTGGAATAGATGCTTAGTGAAGTGAGCACAACCAGTAGAACAGTGTACACAATAACAGCAACATTATGAAATGATCAACTTTGTTACATTTAACTCTTCTCAAAAATGCAATGATCTAAGACAGTTCTGAAAGGCTCATGATGGAAAATGCTATCCACATCCAAAGAAAGAACTATGGAGTCTGAATGCAGTTGAAAGCATACTATTTTATCTTTGTTTTTGTTTTTTGTGTGTTTTTCCTCATGGTTTTTCCCTTTGGTTCTGATTCTTCTTTACAACATGACTAATATGGAAATGTTTAATGTGATTGTACATATATAGACTATATTAGATTGCATGCCATCTATGGGAAGAGGGGAGTGGAGAGAGAGGGGAATCGTTTCAAACTCAAAATCTTACAAATGTGAATGCTGACAACTAAAAATAATTTTTTTAAATTTTTAAAAGAAATTAAAATTTAGAATTTCTACATCTTGAGAACCTTTCCTCTTCCAAATACATTATTATCCCATTCCTTCCTCAGTTTTTGTTGGTTACAGAATAATCTTGTGTTATTCAAATTTCCTTTTCTTTATATTTGAAATTATTCTGGTCACTTGCAGAATTTGTTGTTTGTCAATCAAATTGTTAAATTTACCACCATGTGTCTTAGAGTTTGTATCATAGGCAAGTTTCTCTCCAAAAAGTGATCTGTGGATTCTTTCGACTGGCAATTTGTTTTCTGTTTTAAGAAGTTCTGGGAAGTTTTCTTGTATTAACTCTTACATTGTAGTGCTCAAGCTCTTTGACTTGCTTTCTTCTGGGAGACCTAAATTCCTTAAACTGTATCTATGCATTCTCTCTTTGAAATTAATTTGTTTTACTTACATGGAAATCATAGTTTCTTTTAATGTTATTGAATGTTGCTTCTCTTCTAGACTGTTCTTCATTTCCTTGTTTTTGCATTCCTGTCATTTATTTTCTCTTTTGTTTCTTTGGTGAGATTTACCATCACAGATTCAAGTTTTTCTCTTCCTCTGATTATTTCTGCTATGTAAGCCGTAAATTCTGCCTTCATAATTCTTATTTCTGTTTCAATCCATTCAGGAACATCCTGATGTAGTTCCAAGCTCCCTTGGAAATCAACAGGGTTCTCTGCTTCACCAAATCCTGATTCACTTTCCTTTGTCTTGTAATATTTATTCACAGATGCCTGGAATATTTTCTATCATCTGGAATCGATTTTCTTATCTCTCGGTCAGTCAATAAATATTCATTAAGCACGTACTATGTGCCAGGTATAAAGGTAAGAGCTTTTAATTAAGCTAAGCCCATTGTTATTAAAATCTTTTCTATTGGTTTATCTGCTTATGCTCAAGGTCTTTGAGTTTTCTTCCTCCTATGATCTTTGATAATCTCATTCTTTTTTCTTTAACTCACTTTTTTACTCTGTCCCTAACAGTTCCCTCAGGAACAGCTGTATCTTAAAGCTGTCTGGGCCTCCTCTCAGATAAGGAAATTTATGGTTCACCGGCTTTGATCCCTACCCCAAATAATTTTTTGGGGGAGGGAGGGTACAAAACTTGTCCTAACTGGATGTAGGGATCTTTCCCTCAGGCTTAGTGACGTGCAACACACAAAACCTTAAAAAACAAAACCTGTCCTTTCATTCCTCAGTATCTGGCTGAACTCTGTTGCAGCAATGAGTGCTACCACTCCTAGCTTACAGGCAGATCAAATATTTGCTACTTCTATCTCTAAGGCACTTGAGAGGAAGGATGGGGAGGAAGAAAATAGCAGGGCTCAGGTTGAGTATATAGAGTTGAATTCTGCTGCAAGCATGTGGGTCAATAGGGCAAACCTGCTTTGAGGACCACGGTAGATGGGGGGAAAAGGGAGGTAGTGTTGGGAGAGTATGTTAGGTTTTGGGGAATAGCCCTCTCTGCTGTTAATTTTATCTGGTATTTATGTTATTCTATTCTTTGGTGTTCTTGATATAGCTAAAATTGTTTTTATCTGTGATACATAATTCCTATTTTGGAGTAGCAAAATATCTACTCCTCTATCTTGTTAAGTCACATAACCCACAAGTCCTTTGAGTATTCTTTCTACTATACCACATTACCTCCAAAGACAGGGATAAGAAATAGACCTGTGACTTCAATATTTTAGGGCAGTGATATGTAAAGAACCTTTCTCTACCAATTCATTTTGAATTACCTATAGCACTGAAATGTGAAAGCATTTCTCCAAGGTTATACATCAGAAATAGAATTTAATAAACCCATTACTCCAGATTTTATTCTTTTCCCACTGAAATAAATTCAATACTGAGTAAACTCTTGCAGTCACAGAAGAAAAGGACAGAGTAAGGGAGAAAAACCCTATCTCAGGTTCAACAAATTGTTACCCCAATTTCCCCATCCCTACCTCCCATAGTACTGATTCTGAGTATCTTTGTCTTTTAGAGACTGTGTGATTAAGGAAAAAAAAAGTCTTTTCATGCTTAAACTGTGGGGAACACTATACATAATCACCTTCCCAGAAGAAAAGATTCTTTCACTGCCTATGAGAAAGCTTTGATTAGAAGATGAATAAATTATTGTTATGTAAAAAGGAAGGAGCTATATTTTGCTAGTATTTCTAGAATAAGACTAAGGAACATAATTTAAATGAAAATAGTTCTAGTTCTCTTACGATTATATTTGTTTCCTTTGATTCAATGTGGTATCAAAAGTAATAATAGACAAGGGACTGTTTGATGTTACAGTGTCTCATTTAGCAAATTTCATCATGAAAAAGGAATTAGAACTATTCAACATGGAAGCAGGGGTCACTAAGCTGGAAGGGTTATTCCAGAAAGCAGAATCTGATTTGGATTACATTCAACACAAGCTGGAATTGAAAGTCAAGAAAAGTCTTCCTGATGATGTGTCAGGAGAGGAAAATCCATTTACACTATTAAAGGAATTGTCAGTGATGAAGTCTCCCTATAAGGCTTCATGTGCCCAGTTGGAACAAGCTTCTGTTGAACAGAAAGAGTCTATGAAGTGAATTCGTGCTACTTTGAATAATACCATGAAAATGGTACAACTAGAGCAACAAGCAGATCTGGAGTCACCTTGGTTGAAGTTTTCATCACAAGCTCAAACAGAACTCTACTGAATATGATACCAATGAACAAATGATACAGATGAATGTGAAAGCCAGGAGCTATAATGGTAACAGAATTTAAAGATCCCCCTGTATTGGCTTGGTTTTCAGGTTGAGTGTTAAAACCCAGAGCTTGTGAATCCCACTTGTGGGATGGACTTGACATAAAGAGAGAGGGCTGAACTCGGAAGAGCTGGTGCTGTAGATTTAGAGAGAAGCCCAAGCAGACAGAAGGCCCAAGCTGAGGAGGCCTGAAGGACTTTGGGAGAGCAGTATCGTGGAGGCAGAAAGAATTGCCAGGGGCCAGAGCTGCTGAGAGAAAGACTGCTGAGGGCCAGTTGAGCTGCCCAGGACTTTTGAGAACTGCCACCCAAAGCTGCTGAGAACTGAGGAGGCATGGCTGTGATGCTGGTATTTTATCTGTCTGTTTTGATATGGTTTTGCCAGATTCGTCTGCTGGTGAAGGACAGTGCTGCTATTGTGGAGGTCCTGGAACCTTACTGTTGCTTCAGAAGCCCTGAAGGAGGATTTTCTTGTTGTGTGTGTACAGAAATCCTGGAAGAGGGTCTTGTTGATGTTTTCAGGGGTTCTGGGATTGTTCTGCAGGCAGAGAGTGAATTAATGAGGACACTGGCAATGTATATTGTGGCTTTGTTAAGCTTTGTCTCCCCAGGAACAGAGATTGCTGAGAACTTGCCTCATGTCAAGATGATGGAAGGACCTTTCCTTGGGTTTTCAATGCTGTGATGATATCTTAACCTTGTTGGAGATGGCCTTTTGTGCTCTCCTGCCCCTTTTGAGAAAGTGCTTGGCATTAATGGATGGTATTGTAATTCAGTTGTGATCCAGGGGTGGGAAACTTTTGACTTTTTGTGCTCTTTGACCAAATGAATGTACTTTGTTTATGACTGGAAACTAATCTCCATTTGAGAAGAGAGACTTTGATTGACTAAATGAATGTACTGTCCAGGGGTGGAGTAGTACTTGGATTGAACTGAGAATTTACTTGCTAAATCAGCAGTTCTCAACCTGTGGGTTATGTTCAATTTAAATACATTCTGCATATCAGATATCTACATTACGATTCATAACAGTAGCAAAATTATAGTTACGAAGTAGCAATGAAAATAATTTTATGGTTGGGGGTCACCACAACCTGAGAAACTGTATTAAAGGGTCGCAGCATTAGAAAGGTTGAGAACCACTGTGCTAAATGAATGAGTTACATCGTATTTTGATTTTCTCTGTTCTGTGAATGTTTTGCCTTAATCTGTCACTGAATAAATGGAGTTTGCTATGCTGGTCCGAACCTTGGAAGTTGCCTTTGTTTGGCATTACAGGAGCCTAAGCTATGGAGTCAGAAAGAACTGAAGTTAAGAAAAATGGAAATAGTAAGATGGACAAAGCAGATTAAAGATAAAGGGTCTCTTTTCATTTTGATACATGAAACAAGCATTAACTACTCCTGTGCCAGGAAGCTGTTATTTTGACAGTCATGATATGGTGATAAATGTGTTGTGAGAGTTGCTTGTGTTGTATTAACTATTTGTAATAAGAGTTCCTTTAAAACTTTTTTTTTAATCTGTAGGCCATCTACAAACTATTTTTAACTGTATCATGTTTTACTTTTGTATCCTAGGAATTAATCTAAGTTCTCTATTCAGTGAAGTAGAGTGTTTCTTTAGAGCTTCAAGTCAGAAGTCTTTGAGAGTTTAGTAGTGAGATCAATTCCTAAACTTCTATATTTGAGAAGTACATTTAACCTCTCCAGTCTTCGTTTTCCCTTTTAGGAAACTGGGATTTAGTTCATTTTACCCACCTCCCAGGGATGAAGGAAATATTGTATCCACAGACAAAGAAATTCCTTGGGGGTAGGAATTCCCAGCACATGAAGTTTTATTGGCATTGCTTGATTTTAAAATGTGTCTAGACTTGGCAATTTACACTTAGTAATTTTTTTCAAATGCCTGCTTTTATTTCCGTAACCTGATAAAGACAAAATAGATGGTGTCCACAGTGGCTCCATGAACTCACATGAGAAGATAAATATTAATGTGTGTTTTGAGAATTAAGAGTACAATGTAATTTTAATGGGAAAAGCTGAAGAGCTTTTTGCATGTTTCCTTTTGCTATTTTACTTGGTGTGCTGTGATGATACTAGCTATTACTCTTTGGTGTCCATGATCCCGGTGGTCATTTTAAGTATTTTATTTCAGTGCTTATTTCAGATTTTGTATATAAATCCATTAAGTTTATCGTGTCTTGGAAGTGCAATACTTGTGCTAATTAATATCATTGTATTGGATTTGTTAAATTAAAATATTCCAACACCTTTAAAAAAGAAAAAGGAATTAAAAATAGAATGCCTTTTTAAAGCTGCTAAAAAAAAAAGGCAGATCTGAAAGTAAAAGCTATTTGTTTAAAGTGGTTTTATTATAATGAGAATAGAAATGAGTCTTGCATTAAGAGATCCACTCAAATATCGAATCACCTTGAGGTTGCAGAAAAACTACAATGGATTCATATTACAATAAAGCTGACAACAATCCAGAACACATATTTCCCACGTTTATTTCTGAGTACCTTGAATAATTTTCTGCTGCTGTTGTTGAAGGTCATCAAAGCCTAGACCCCTTGTCTCCTCTGGCTCCTCAAAGAGCCATGGGTTAGATACAATCCGATTAGTAGTTCTCGTCATCAGACTGGACCTAAGAATGATTACACATTTATAACACATAAGTCAGAAAAGATATACATTTTTTGCAAAAGGTTCCTTCAAGCGAAGGTGGGGGGAAAAGAGGGGAACATAACCAATGTGGTAACATGTTCTTACCAATCTCCAAAAATGCATTTGAGTCATAATTATCCAAGAAGTTTGCCAATGAAGCTGTTTAATTTCTAAGTTGTAAGTATAAATGAAATTGATCTTCATTTTCAAAGCTCCTCTTACACGACATGACATTTACCAAAAGCAAAGGGAATTTGGAATTATTTCTAGCAGTAAATGCAATTGCAATGTTTTGACCCAAATTACAACGATAAACCATTGTTCATTTTGCTATTTCACACTAAGGGGAAAATACATTTAGGATTATAATTGATTTTTATGAATATATAAGGTAGTTAAGTGGCTGAGTGGACAGAGCACTAGACCTGAAGTCAGGGAGACCTGAGTGACTCTGCCTCAGTTTGCTAATCCATAAAATGCAAATAATAATACCTCTGCCTCCCAGGGCTGTTTTGAGAATAAAATGAGTAAAAATTTGTAAAGTGATTTAAAATTCTATATAAATGCTATATATTAATAATTATGTTGCAAAAATTAAAAAAACCCTCTAAATTACAAATTCTAATCATAGTGTACACTACTAACATACGAATTTTTTCTGTTAGCACTAATGGGCTCTCTATTGGATAACCCATAAACATAACCATATTTGTGAGATTTATAATGCCTTATTCTTGTTTTCCACCTGTCCAAATACCATTCTTTTTCAAAATTCAGCTCAAATCCTACCATGTTCTATGAAATCACTGTTGATCCCTTCAGCTCACAAGTGATTTCTTACTTCTTGCTTTTACCAAAGTAGTAAAGTGAATAAAATGCTGGATATGGAGTTAGTAAGACCTGGAGCCAAATCTGACCTCTGACACTTCCTAACTGTGTGGCCATGGAGAAGTCACTAACATCTTTGAGCCTGAGTTTTCATATCTGTAAGATCACAGAGTTAAACTGCAGATCTCTTCAAGAGTTAAATATATGATCCTATGAACAATTCATTTAATATTTAATACATAAAGCCTTAAACTTCTTAAATGGCTGCATTCTAATTATGTTTAACTCTTAGCTTGTTATAATACACAAAATCCTACTCTTTAACATGGCCTACTCCAAAGTCTCATTATGACAGGATTATGGAAGGATGGGTTCTCAAAAGCTCTGCCAGAAGAGAGCAAACTGATAAATTATACCATACTAAAAAGGATTCAAATATGGTCCCAGTAATAGACTATATCTACTTTCCAAATACCAACTATGCAATATAGAAAAAGGCTCATCACCAGGAGGCTAACCACCTGTGGATAAATTCTTTGGTCATAGAAACCAATGAAACAAAGAAAAAAATGCAAAAAGATTCTGCTTCAGCAGTGATATTGTCAGAGTAGCAGAGTAGGGCAGAAGGTACTAGAAATCATATAGTTCTTTAAACCATCTAGAAATATTAATTCAACTGCTGATACTCTCAACATGCATACTTATCCAGTGGCCAACAATTCAACATACTTTTAGATTAAAGGAATCACATTAATTTTAACATTATTTTTATAAGTGAAACAAGAAGACAGAAAGAAGTTGCAGCTAAATGGAAAGGCAGCCTATAGGCTCTCCTTGAGAAGGTAAATAATGGAGTTTTCAACCAACTTTATCACACATTCAAAAGCAACATGAGAAATCATTTCACAGTATACTTGGTAACCTTTTATCACAGTAATCATTTGCAAAAAGTATCACCCTCAGAGTTAATTATATACCTGTATATATTCAGAGGATGAAGAAGTATAGAAAATCTGTAAAAGACTAAAGAAAACTCTGCAAATTAAATCAATATACTTTCTTTTTGATTAATTCATTACGACAGCAAATATATATCATCCAAATATCATCCAAAAATGAGAAATGAGAGAGACTAAAGTTTTGATATTACAAATATTTACTTTAGAGGGAAAAAAAAAAAGGTTCAGTACTGTTTGACAAAAACTGTTGAGAAAACTGGAAAGTAGCCTAGCAGAAACTAGGCATAGACCAACATCTTACACCATCTACCAAGGTAAGCTCAAAATGGGTGCATGATTTAGATATTAAGTGACATAAACAAATTAATGGAAGAAGTTACCTGTAAGATCTTTGGATAAGTGAAGAGTTCATGACAAGATAAGAGAGGTTCACAGGAGATAAAATGGATAATTTTGATTACATAAAACATAAAAGTTAAGCTTTTTGTACAAACAAAACCAGTGCAATCAAAATCAAGGAAAAAAAGAAACTGGGGGGAAGGGAAGAAGCTTAGCAAGTTTCTCTGATATTTCATTTCTCAAATATATATATATACACACATATAAATGCAAATTAAAGCAATTCTTAAGTACTACTACCTCACATCCATCATATTGGCTAACACAAAAATATTTATAAGCTTTTTTTGTGGTAGCAAAGAAAAAAAAGTTCATATTTTTGTATACATGGGCCTTTTTCCTTTTCCTTTGATCTCTTTGGTGTATAGTCCCAATAGTGGTATTGGTGGGTCAGTTTTATAGCTTTGGGGGCACAATTCTAAATTTCTCTACAGAATTGTTTTTACTAGTTCAGAGCTTCACCAACACTATATTAGTGTACCTATTTTCCCATGTCTCCTTCAGCATTACTCATTTTCCTTATCTGCTATATTAGCCAATATGATGGATGTGAGGTAGCAGTACTTCAGAATTGCTTTAATTTGTATTCATCTAATTATTAAGAAATTTGGATAATTTTTTCATATGATAATGATAATTTTTATTTCTTCCTCTGAAAACTGCCTGTTCATATCCCTTTGCCATTTATCAGTTGGGGAAATGGCTCTTATTCTTATAAATTTTATTCAGTTCCTATATATTTGAGAAATGAAACCTTTATCAGTTTTCATATTACAAATACTTACTTTAGAGGAAAAAAAAAGGTTCAGTACTGTTTGACAAAAACTGTTGAGAAAACTGGAAAGTAGTCTGGCAGAAACTAGGCATAGGCCAACATCTCACACCATATACCAAGATAAGCTCAAAATGGATACATGATTTATCCCAATTTGGGAAAAGGCCATAAAACACAGTAAGAAGTAAAAACCATAAACTTAAGCTCTGTGAAAGGTGGAAGCCCAGATATGGCGAACTATTAAAAATCTTAATTCAAACACTGAGTTATATAACTTAAGATACTTTGACCAATGAAAGCCATAACATGGACACAGTGACCAGTTCATGACCAATACAAAATCTTGCTTTTGGGCATTTGCTCAAAAACATTGGCATAACAACTCAAGCTCATTACTAAGCAGAAACCCCAAAATATCCACCAATCACTAGCAATGTGCTTCATAGCTCCACCTCCCTTTGTTTGCTTGCTATAATTACACTGGGCTTTCCTGGGGTCCAACCTGTAGTCTGGCCACTATGCCAGACTGATGGCTATCAAACTCTTGGCAGGGATCCATTATACTACCTCAGTGTAAATATTCAATTGATTAAACTACTGCCTATAATCAATCTGGAACTCTTTGACCTCTTCCTTTGGTATTGAACTTGCTGAACTTTTTGAGAGAGAGGTATAGAGTTCCCAAGGTTGGGGAATTCCAGACCGTACAAGGAGAGTTTCAGAAAAAACCTGGGAAGGTTTATATGAATTGCTGCAAAGTGTGCAGAACCAGGAGAAAAATGTACTTGATAAAAGCAGTATTATAAAAATGATCAATTGAAAGACTTAGTAAGAGATCAATACAATGATCAACCACGATTCCAAATAATAAATTATTTTATCCTCCACAGAGAAAACTTCTTCACTTTCTGCCATCATAGTGGTATCTGCATATCTGAGATTCTTGATATTTCTCCCAGCAACTTTAATTCTGGCTTTTGATTCATCTAATTCAGCATTTATAAATAAATAAGGTAACAATTTACAGTCTTGTTATATTCCTTTTCTAATCTTAAACCAACCAGTTGTTCCACATTCAGTTCTAACTGTTGTTTCTTGACCCACAAACAAATTCCTCAAGAGACAAGGTCTGGTACTCCCATCTCTTTGAGGACTTGCCACATTTTGTTGTGATCTACACAGTCAAAGACTCTAGGGTAGTCAATGAAGCAGATCATTATTAACTTTGGAGATAGCAATTGAATAATAAGGATGAAAGCCAGACTGTAGAGAATTAAGAAAAGGCTAAGAGAATAGAAATTGAGGCACCAAATGTAGATGGCCATATCAAGGAGTTTAGCCTTGAAAAGGAGATAAGATTATAGGTAGTGGGAAGGCTAGATAAAGATGATTTTTTAAGGATTGAAGAGACAGGGGAATGTTTTTGTCAACAGTAAAGAAGTAGTTAATAGACAAGGAAAGATTGAACACAAAGGAGGAGGAATCTGCTGCAGAAGACAGGATGGAATGGGACCCTTCATGCAAGTAGAGGATTTGCTTTGACACTAAGAAAAGCTACATCTTCATGTGAGATAAGAGTGAAGGAGAAAATAATGGTGGAAGGAATCTAGGTGATATGAGATGAGGAGGAGGAGAAAAGGACCCCTGGGTGAATGGTTTCGATCTTTCCAGTGAAATTCAAGAAAAAGTTCTCAGCTGAGAGAGAAAACCATGAGAAGTTTAAGGAAGGAAAAAAAGTTTTGTAAAAGCCACTGTGGTAAGCAAAACAGTGAAATGATTAAAGGGATATAAAAGAATAGCCTTGGCGCAGTGAGGGTTCAATGTAACTCAAATTTGTAATGGATTTCCAGTCAGCACGGTTTTGTAATTTTCTCCAATTTTATTCAGTCATGTGTGAAGATGACTAAAGGAAGAGTGGTGGGAGCAAGTCAAGGCTAGGGAATGGAAGGGCAAGACTGGTGAGAGAATAAGGAATCAATGGAATAAGAATAGATGATAATATAGAGCTGAAATGGTTTAGTAACAAGTGAAGATGGAGAAGGGAAGAGAGTGTAGCCAATGCAGAGATGATGGCCTGGGGAAAAACTAACGGATGAAGGGACTGGAGGTCACAATGAGGCTGAAGAACAGGGTTAGAGCTTATAAATGGGCTGTCCCAGAGATATGTAAAGTTCAACATGTCCAAAACAAAAACCCATTATCTTTCCCCCTAAGCTCTCTCTACCTCCAAACTTCTTGATGTCTGTTGAAGGTTACTATCCTTTTAGTTTCTCAAGTTTATCACCTCAGCATTAGCCTCTATTCTTCATTCTGCCTCCCCTCCAAATCTAGCTGCTTTTACCTTCACAATAACTAGCATCCAACTCTTTCTTTCCTCTAACATTGCATGCATCTTAGTTCAGGCTTTAATCATTTCTCGCTTAGATTACTCCGACAGCCTCTTAAATAGTGTCCCTGTCTGAAGTCTTTCACCACTTCAGACCATTCTACATGCTGCTGTCAGAGCCATTTTTCTTAAACACAAATTGCACCATGTCATTCTCTTATTCAGTCACTCTGTAGGTTCCTGAATGGCCTCAAGGATGAAATATTATCTCCTCTGTTTAAATTTTAAAATCCTCACAATCTTATTTTAATCTAACTTTTCAAATGTGTTAGATATCACTGCACTTCCCCATACTCTTCAAACCAGTCAAACTGGCCTTCTCTCCCTTCTTCACATATAATGTTCCATCTCTGTCACCTATCTCCACATCTTTGCATTGGTCATCCCACATACCTGGAATGCACTCCCTCCTTACCTCTGTCTCATGAGTGCCTTTCTTCCTTAAAAATGTAGGTGAAGCACTATCTTCTCCATAGAGAGAATTATTATTATTAATTATTATTATTAATTATCCAACGTCTAGATCACCCTATCTGTCTTATTTTTTTTTAATGTTTTTTTTCTTTTTGTTATGCATTGATTTTCAAACTGTCTCCCTTCTTCCCTTTCCCACAACCCTCACTAGAGAAGGCTATCATTTGACATAGATAGATAGAAATTATAGATATTTTTGTAAAACCATACTATGCATACTTCCATTTATCAGTTATTTCTCTGAAGGTGGATAGCATCTTTTTTCATAGGTCTTTTGTAGTTGATTCGAGTATTTATAATACCCAGAATAACTCTTCGAACAATATTGCTATTACTATATACAATGCTCTCTTGGTTCTGCTCATTTCACTCTGCATTATTTCATGCAAACCTTTCCATATTTTTCTCAAATCAATCTGCTCATCATTTCTTATATCATAGCAGTATTCCATCACAACAAGATACCACAATTTGTTTAGCCATTCCCCAATAGCATACCCTCAAATTCCAAATTCTTTGTCACCAAAAAGAGAGCTGCTAAATAATATTTTAGAATATATATGTTGTTTACATTTTTCCCTTATCACCTTGGGAAACAGACTGATAGAGGTATTGCTGGGTCAAAAGGTATACATAGTTTTATAACCCCTTACTCTTCAAAATAGTTAGAACAGTTCACATTTCAACCAACAGTGTATTAGTACACCATACCAATTTTCCCATATCCCCACCAACATTTGTCATTTTCCCTTTCCATCATTTAGCCAATACATGTGAGGTGATTAACTCAAGTTGTTTTAATCTGCATTTCTCTAACCAATAATGATTTAGAGCATTTTTTCATATGAACATATACAATTTTTATTTCATTAAAAAACTGCCTGTTTATATCCTTTGACCATTTATCAATTGGGGGATAACACATATTCTTATAAATCTGACAAAGCTCTCCATATATTTATGAGACCTTTATCTAAGAGAGTATTATTTTAAAAAAATTTCCCAAATTAAAGCAACTCTAAGATACTACCTCACATTTATCAAACTAGTTAATATGACAGAAAAGGAGAATAAATGTTGGAGAGGATATGAGAAAATTGGGACACTAATACAACATTGGTGGAATTGTGAACTCATCCATCCATTCTGAAGAAGTCTGGCCAAAAGGCAATCAAACTATGCATACCCTTTGATCCAGTCATACCACTTCTAGGTCTGTATCCCAAAGATACAAAGATATCCCAAAGATATCATAAAAAAAGAAAAAGGATCAACATGTAAAAATACTTATTGCAGTGTTTTTGTGGTGGCAAAGAAATGGAAATTTGGAATGGCTGAACAAGTTGTGGTATATAAATGTAACAGAATTCTACTGTGCTATAATAAGAAATGACAAGCAGGAAGCTATCAGAAAAACCTAGAAAGACTTACATGAACTGATGTGAAGTGAAGTGAGCAGAACCAAGAGAACATTGTACAAAGTAACAACAAAATTGTATGATCAACTATAAATGACTTAGCTCTTCTCAGCAACATAATAATCCAAGACAATTTCAAAGGACTCATGATGGAAAATGCTATTCAACATTCAGAGAAAGTCTGAATGCAGATCAAAGCATATAATTTTCATTTAGATCATACCACCCTGAAAGTACTGAAAACAGCTACACAAAATACCTGCAGGTTGGGACTATGACACCTCAAACCTGAATGTAGAATTCAACTTTAAAAGTCAAGAAACAGGCTGGGGAAATAAGCAACTAAAAATAAAAATAAAAATAAAACTCTGACCATGATAAAGGTAGTATAGTGACAAGGAAGATAATAAGAAAGTCAAAGGTGCTGCATTCAAAGCCTCAAAGAAAAATGTGAATTGGTGTCAGGCCCAAAAAGAATTCCTGGAAGAGCTCAAAAAGTATTTTCAAACTCAAATGAAACAGGTAGAGGAAAATTTAAGAAAAAAAGAGTGAAGCAAGAAAAATATTAAAAAGTTAAATAGCTAGGTAAAGGGGGAACAAAAAATAAATCTGGAAAAAAATAACATTAAAAAACAGAAGTGGTCAAATGGTAAAAGAGGCAAAAAAAAAAATCCACTGAAAAAAGTGGAACTCCAGAATTGGGCAAACGGGAAAAGATACACAAAAATTCACTAAAGAGATGAAGTACTTAAAGAACAGAAATGTTCAAAGAGAAAAGGAGGTGCAAAAGCTCATTAAAGGAAATAATTCCTTAAAAATTAGAATTGGGCAAGTGGTAGCTAATGACTCAATGAGACATCAAGAAATAAAAAAACAAAAGAATGAAAAAATTTAAAAATGTGAAAAATCTCATTGAAAAAACTAGTGAACTGGAAAATATATTAAGAGAAAATTTAAGAATCATTGCACTACCAAGACGCAGCGAGGGGAATGGCTCTAGGCCCCTTGTGAACCTAAAGTAGTTCCAGAAGTTGAGCCCATCTCCCAAAACAAATTTGGGTCCCCACTATTTGAGGGGGAAATGATGAGGAATGCATTCCTCTTGCCCTTCTTCACAAATAAATTTAGGTACCTACTTCTTCAGGGGGAAAATGATGAGATTAGTTGGAATCTTTCTGGAGATGTTAACACTCAAAAAGACTAGTCAATGAGATAATGAGTTTCAAATAGGCTGGTCAATGAAATACTAACAGGGAGCCCTCGGCCCTGGGTTGTACGATAGAATGATGATGCGCCTAAATAGGCACAAAACTGTTTTACTGCCCCCTTTCCCTTTAATGTTGTTATTTTAAAGGGGGAAAGGGAGAGGTAGAATGGAATAAATTGTCTTACGTAAAAGAGAAGCAAAAGAGCTTTTACAGTGGAGGGGGAGATGTGGGGAAAAGCAAGGAGCACTTGAACTTTACTGCCATCAGAACTGGCTCAAAGAGGGAATGTGTACATTATTATACATACTCAGTTGGGTACAGAAATGTATCTTATTCTAAAGGACAGAAATTGAAGGAGGAGGGATGATAGAAGGGAAGGGAAACTGAGAGAGTCAGAAGCAAAACACTTGATGATGGACAGAGTAAAAGGCAAGAAAGAGCAGGATAAATAGGGGAAAACAGAATGAAGGGAAATTCAGAGTTAGTAATCATAACTGCAAAAAAATTTTTACAGCAAGTTCCTCTAGTGAAGGCCTCATTTCTCAAATAGAGAACTTAGTCAAATTTATAAAGATAAGAGTCATTCTCTAATTGATAATCAAAAGATATGAATAGGCAGTTTTAGATGAAGTAATCAAAGTTATCTATAGGCATATAAAAAATGCTCTAAATCACTAATGATTAAAGAAATGCAAATTAAAATAACTTAGAAGTACCACCGCATACCTATAAGATTGGGTACTATGACAGAAAAGAAAAATGACAAATGTTAGAAGGGAAGTGGGAAAATTGGAACACTAATTATTGTCAGTGGAGTTATGAATGGATCCAACCATTTGGGAGAACAATTTGGAACCCCCAAAAGGCCATAAAACCATGCATACACACTGATCCAGCAATACCTACACTAGATCTGTATCCCAAAGAGATTTTTAAAAAAGGAAAGGAAAGGGACTAATATGTGCAAAAATATTTATAGTAAGCCTTTGGTGGTGGCAAAAAAAAAAAACCTGGTAATTGAGGGGATGCCTATAAATTAGGAAATGCCTGAATAAACTGTGGTACGTATTGTGGTGGAATACTGCTATGGTATAAGAAATAATAAGCACGATAATCTCAGAAAAACTTACATGAACTGATGCAAAGCAAAATGAGCAGAATGAGAACGTTATACACAGTAACAGCAATATTGTATGATGATCAACTGTGATCAGTTTAGCTTTTCTCAGCAATACAATGATGCAAGAAAAGGACTTATGATGAAAACTGCTATACACCCCCAGAGAAAGAGTCAGAATGAAGATCAAGGTGTACTTTTTTTAAACTTTCTTTATTTTTCTTTTTTGGCCTATTATTTTTCACATGACTAATATGGAAATACATTTTGCATGACTACACATGAACAACCTATATTAAATTGCCCTCTCAGAGAAGGGAAGGAGAGAATTTGGAACTCAAAAAAATTTTTTAAATGAATGTTAAAAATTGTTTTTACATGTAATTGGGAAAAAACAAAATATTAAACAAAGGAAAGAATTTTCTCAAAATCTAGATTTTTCTCCAAAATCTTACAAAGTAAAACTATTTTGTGAAGACATAAAATGGATAAAAATGTATTTTTTTTAATTTTCACATTAATTATGATGTAAAGAAGAATTAGAACTAATGGGGGAAACCAGGAGAAAGAAGAAAAAAATAACAAAAGAAGAGCAAATAGAATGCTTCCATCTGAATTCAAACTCCAAAGGTCTTTCTCTGGATGTGTATAACATTTTCTATCATGAGTTCTTTGGAATTATTTTAGATTCTTGTGTAGCTGAGAAAAGCTAAGTCTATCAAAGTCAGTCATCTCACAATGTGGTTGTTACTGTATACAATGTTCTCCTGGTTCTGCTCATCTCCCTCAGCATCAGTTCACTTGAAGTCTTTCCAGGTTTTTTTGAAGTCCACTTGCTCATCATTTCTTATAGCACAATAGTATTCCATTATATTCATACACCACATCTTGTTCAGTCATTACCCAATTGATGGGCATCTGTTCAATTTCCAATTCTTTGCCACCACAAAAAGAGCTGCTATAAATATTTTTGTACATCACGGTCCCTTTCCCATCTTTATGATTTCTTTGGGATATAGACCTAGAACTGGTATTGCTGGGTCAAAGGGTATGGCAGTTTTACAACCTTTAAGGCATAATTCCAAATTGCTCTCCAGAATGGCTGGATCAGTTTACAACTCCACTAAGAATTCATTATTGTTTCAATTTTCCCACATCTTCTCCAGCCCTTATCATTTTCCTGTTTTGTCATGTTAGCGAATCCGATAGGTGTGATGTGGTACCTCAGAGTTGTCTTGATTTGCATTTCTTCATAAAAATGACTGAAAAGAGACCAATAAAATTATTAGGTCTCTGTTCATCTTAAACAAAAACAGAAATAAGGTGAAATTAATCTTAATGACAATTTATGCAAAAAAACTTATAATGACAATATCATGAAAATCATTCACATTACTAAATTCACTGGCCTCTTCTCAAATCTCAATTTTTTTTCCTTCCACTGGTACTTGAAACTATTGACTCTTCCCCCTGTGGACCACTATTAATCACTCAGACTGTCTTCTTCCTTAGCCTCTGACTATAGTACCAGGTTTTCCTCCTACTTTTGTGACTGCTCCCTTTTTTGGATCTTTATTTGATTCCTCTTCCTTCTGCTCTCTTGTGTCTGACTAAGCTCAGTCCTCCTCCCTCTAATCTTTTAACAAACAGACCTTTAAAAAAATTTTTTTTAAGTTCATTCTCCCATTCAATCCTGTCCCACTTACAAACAAAAAAAATTAATATGAAATTAAATGACTTACTTCACACCTATCAGATTGGAAAACATGACAAAAAAAGAAAATGATAAATGTTGGAGAGGATGTGGTAAAGTTGGAAAACTAATCCACTATTTGTGGAGTTGTGAACCGATCCAGCAATACCACTGGAGAGCAATTTAGAACTATGCCCAATCCAGCAATACCATTACTCAGTCTGTATCCCAAAGAGATCACAAAAAAGGGAAAAATGCAAAAGTACTTATAGTTGCCCTTTTAATGGTGACAAAATACTTGAAATCAAAGGGATGCACATCACTTAAGGAATGGCTGAAAAAGTTGTGGTATATAAATGTAATGGAATTAGTATTGTGCAATAAAAAATGATGAACAAGCAGATATCAGGAAAACCTGGAAAGAGTTGTATAAACTGATGCAAAGTGAAATGAGCAGAACCAGGAAAACATTGTATACAGTATCAGTAACATTGTGTAATGATAAACTATGAATGACTCAGTACTTCTCAGCAACCCAATGCATTATCTAAGACAAATACAAAGAACTCACAAAAGAAAATGTTATCCATATCCAGATAAAGAACTAGTGGACTGTGAAAACAGATGAAAGCATTTTTTTTTCACTTTATTGTCTTTTGTGATTTTCTTCCGTTTTGGTGTGTTTCTTCTTTCACAACTATGACTAATATGGAAATATGTTTCACATGATAGCATATGTATAACCTATAGCAAAAGGGAAGGGAAAAAAATTTGGAATTCAAAATTTTGTAAAAATGAATGCTAAAAATGGTCTTGACATGCAACTGGGGAAAATAATAAAATACTAATAAAAATAAATTAAATGACTTAAAAAAAAAGTATGCGATCCAAAAAGAAACAAAGTTAAAATGAACCCTATGATGCTTCCCTTTCCTTTTCCAAAAGAATGAGAAGGAAACAAAAACAAAGAGGTTTTTTTTTTTTTATTTCATGTGTTTTCACCAATTTTAAGAGGTACTACAAAAGGAATTTATACTAACCCAGAGACATCTGCTGGTTGTAGGAGGAAATTCAATCATACAATAAAGTTCAGGCATCACTTACATACCTTAGGCACAATTTTTATCACAGCACAGATACAAGTTCTTTCAGGTAGGTGCCCATGTTTTTTTCCACTTCATTTACTTGAAATGTAAATGTTTAATGTTGTTCAGCTATTTTCAGTTGTGTTCAACTCTTCCTTCTCCAGCTCATTTTAACAGATAAGGAACTGAGGCAATTGGGGTTAAATGACTTGCCCAGAGTCACAAAGTTACTTAAGTATCTGAGGCCAGATCTGATTGCTAGCCCACTGCTCTATCCATTATGCCATCTAGCTGCCCAAATGTTTAATATATATAATCAGACTTCTGAAGACACCATTATAGGGTTAAATTAGGATATAATTGCTCGAATCAGAAAACCACTGAATTTAAGTAGTACAATGAATTTTTATTTTAATGTTAATAAGTTTTTTCTGATTAATGTTTATAATTATATCAAATAAAAATATTAGTTGAAGAAAAATACCAATATTAAAAATGCCTCATTCAATACCTCAGCCACTAAGGTTTGATCTCAATTAAGAATCCTAGGGGATGGGGTGGCTAGGTGGTGTGGTGAATACTGCATCACCCCTGGAGTAAAGAGGACCTGAGTTCAAATCCAGCCTCAGACACTTAACACTTACTAGCCGTGTGACCTTGGGCAAGTCACTTAACCCCACTTGTCCTGCATTCCCCTCTCCAAAAAGAAAAAAAAAAAAGAATCCTAGGGGAAAAATTTAATCCCTAGTTAGTTAAATACAGAGTTTTTTTAAAAAAAAGGGAAGCCCTCATATAAAACCATTAAGATCAGTAAGGCTCTGCCACAGTCTCAAATGTTAGGGAAATTATTGTTTTAGGGGAGGACTTGACTCTAACCCAAACACTTACTAAAATAGTATCTAATACTCATAATCTAATGAGAGTGTCAATATTAATCATGTATACATATAAAGGGTAAACAGAAGGTAACCTCAGAGAGAAAGAGAGAGACAAAGGGAAACACTTCTTACAGAAGGCAAGGTTTAATCTGAGTCTGGGAGAACTGAGCAAGGCATGAAGCAGAGTTGAAGCAAAGTAATACAAAGGTAAGGGAAAGCCACTGAAAAGAAGTTGGAAGATGGAATGCTGTGTAAAAAGTCAAAAAGACCAGTGTTTATATCACAGAACACAGAGAATAAAAAGCATAAGGAGACAAAATGCAAGAAAGAGTCAGATTGTAAAAGGCTTTAAAAGTCAAAATACTTTCTATTTGATCTTGAAGGTAAATGGGGAGGGAGGGGGCAGGAAATGGGGACATGATAAAACCTATGCTTTATGAAAACCACTTTAGCAGCTGAACAAGAGCAGAATGGTGGATGTGTGAAAGAAGAGAAGATGAAGGATACAAGAGATGTTTTGAGAATAGAAATGACAAAACTTGGCAACAGATTGGATATGGGAGTAGAAGAGAGAGTTTAAATGAGGAGCCAAAGATAACAGCAAATTTGAGAGCCTTGGTTGACTAGGGAAAGAATGATACCATCACAGTAAGAGGTTAGTCAGGAAGAGAAGAGAGCTTAAGGAGAGAAATATTTAGTTCTGTTGTAGATATGTTGAGATTAAGGTGTTTACAGGACATATAGTTCAAGATGTCCAATAAGCAGTTGGTGATTCAAAAACATAGGTGAGGAAAATACCGGACACTGGATAAACAGATTTGAGAATTATCTACATAAAAATTAAAACTGAACCCATGGAAGCTGCTGAGATTACCAAGCAAGATAGTTCAGAGGGAGAAGAGAAGAAAGTTCAGGATAAAGCTTTGGGGGATATACATAGTTAGTGGGCATGATCTGGATGAAGATCCAGCAAAGACTGAAAAGGAGTGGTCAAAATAAGAGAGAGTAGTGTCAGGAAAACCTGAAGAAGAAAGATTATACAATAGAGGCAGGTAATAGACAAGCCCAAGATTTACTTATATATTTCCAACTGCCTACTCAACACTTCCAAATTTGATTATCCTTGACATTACCTCACAAAATACAATTTTCTACTCAAAACTGGCTCCTCTTCCTAATTTCCCTATTTATTTCAGAAGAATTATCATCTTCCGATTATGCAGGTTCAAAATCTCATAATGGGAGAGATAAGCAAATAAAAAAAGGAAGAAATACAAATAAATCCAAAGCTGTTCAACTTATAACACATTATTTTCCCTCCAGTATTCTGGGATCCTCAAGCTGGTCTTCTCTGTTCCTTACACTGAACACTCCATCTTTGATCTCCGAGCAATGAGAAATGACAATGATATTTTCAAAATGAACATCAACAAAACACTTCAATAGAAAAGAAATAATATGCACTTTTTGCTAATTAAAAAATTGATAAAATAGAGGAGAAACAAACAAATTCTAAAATTATACCCTTGAACATAAAAGAACTGAATTTCCTTTTAAAAGTAAAAAGGGAAGGATTAAAAAAAACAAAAACTAATACAGCACTGTCTAGAATAAACACACCTAAAGAAAAACATTTACATGCATATATTTAAAATTATAAGTTAGATAAAATTTCCTCTGTTTCATCTAAGTCACACAGTCAGGAGTTACAATTATGAACTCAATAAACTGCATGGATTCAATTTTTATCATCTCTATGCAGATGACTCTCAAATATGCATATATATGCACATTTACATATATTTGCTAATATATGTGTATGTATATACACACACACACATAAATCAAGTATTTTAATTGTTTACTACGTGCCAGACACAATGTTGGAGTTACTAAGTATACAAAGACAAAAAAGAAATAGTTCATGTCCTCAAGGAGTTTATATTCAGGAGGGTCAACAAGGACAGCTACAATTTTATGTAAAATATACCCAAAAAATATACAAAATAACTGAGAGAGGAAAAGACTAGCAGAATGGGGGCAGGGAGAAACCAAAAGGCATCATCCACTGTCTACTGACATTTCCAACTGGATATCACCTAAGGATCTCAAACTCAACATGTCAAAAACAGAACTCACTGTCTTTCCCAAAAGCTCCACCCCTCTTTTGAACTCTCCTTCTAGTGGAGGACACCATCAACTTTCCAATCACTTAGTCTTAAAAGCTTTGGAATTATCCTTTTCCTACTTTTACCACCTGACCCTTACCTTCCTATTGAAAAAGACATCAAATTTTGTCTAGTTTGCTCCCATAACATTTCTTTAAATCCATATTCACAAAGCTTCAACTAGTCTCCCTAGCTTTTCCAATCCACACTTTACAAAGCTGTCAAATTGGTATTTCTAAATTACAGGTCTGACTATGCCACTTAACATGTAATTAAGAAGCTCCGGTGGTTCCCTCTTGCCCCAAGGACCAAATACAACCTCCAATGTCTGACATTTAAAGACCCTGACAATATGGTCCAAGCCTATCTTTCCAGGCTTATTACACATTATTCCCATGCATGCACCCTATATTTTTTCAGCCTAACCTACTTGCTGGTCTCAGCAGAAGACTTTCTATGGCTTGTCTCCACAATTTTGCACAGGCATTTTCCAATTCCTGGAATGCATTCTCTCCTCATTTTAGTCTCTTAGAATCCCTAGTTAATTTCCAGTCTAAATTTAAGTACTATTTCCTTCAAGAGGACTACCCTTTTTCTTTATTTTTTTAAAACATATTTAATACTTTGTTCTTCCCAAATTACATGTAAAAAAATTTTAACATTCATTTTTTTTTAAATTTTGAGCTCCAAATTATCTTTAACTCTCCCTTCCCTCCCCCCATTGTTATGAAGACTAACAATTTTATATAGTTTATACATGTGCAGTCATGCAACACTTACTTCTATATTAGTCATGTCATGAAAGAAAACCAGAACCAACGAAAAAGAAAAGAAAGAAAAAGAAAGTAAACAAAGTATGCTTTGATCTCCATTCAGACTTTATCAGTTCTTTCTCTGGAGATGGATAGCATTTTTCATAAGTCCTTTGGAATGGTTTTGGAGCACTGTATTGCTGAGAAAAGCTAAGTCATTCATAGCTGATCATCACACAATGTTGCTGTTACTGTGTATAATGTTCTGCTGGTTCTGCTCATTTCACTTTACATCAGTTCATGTAAATCTTTCCAAGTTTTCCGAGGGCATCCTGTTTGTCGTTTTTTTAAACCACAATAGCATTCTATCACAATCACATACCACAACTTGTTGAGTCATTTCCTAACTTACAGGCATCCCCTCAATTGCCAATTCTTAGCCAACATCGTAAGAGTTGATATATTTTTGTACATATAGGTCTTTTTCCTTTGTTTTTTATCTCTTTGGAATACAGACCTAGTAGAGGTATTGCTGGGTCAAAGTGTATACATGGTTTTATAGCCCTTTGGGCATAGTTCCAAATTGCTCTCTGGAATGACTGAATCAGTTTATAACTTCACTGACAATGCATTAGAGTCTTGATTTTCCCACATCCCTTCCAACATTTGTTATTTTCTTTTTCTGTCATGTTAGCCAATCTGATGGGGCCAATCTTGACTTTTGTCTTGCTGAATTCTGATGACCACGGAGGAATATAGTTTAACTTTAATGAATCCCTTATGGGTTCTCTTTCCTGTTTAATTTTTTATGCTTCTCTTGAGTTTTCTGTGTGAATGCTTTTTAGAGTTCTTCTCTTCAGTAGATTTTTGTGACTCTTTTACCATTTGATCTATTCTGTCTTTTATGGTGTTATTTTCTTCAGTATTTTTTGTTACTCTTTTTCATGATTTTCTGGCATCATTCTCATTTCTTTTTTCAAATTTTCTTCAATTTGTCTTACTTAATTTTGAAAACTGCTTTTGAGTTCTTGCAGGAATGGTGTAATGGCAAGCAAAGGAGTACTTAGCACCTTGTTTCAATTAAAGTGTCTGAGTCTTGTCCATGATTATACCAAGTCTTTGTTGGAAACAGAACCTGTGAAGCCCACAGTGGGAGGGACTTGCCAAAGAGCAGAACAGGAAGGGATATAAGAGGTGGGCAGAACAGGGAGGAGCTAAAGACCATATAAAAAGCTGAGTACAGTTGGGACTGAGCAGAACTGGGAGGAAGCATGGCTGTGGCAGCTGGCACTCTGTCTGTCTGTGTTGATGTTACTTTGTCAGATTTGTCTGCTGATAGAGGACATTGTTGTTGTTACAGAAGCCCTGTGACCTTACTGCTGGTTCAGATGCCCAGAAAGAGGATTTTCTTGGTGTTTGTTTACAGAAGTCCTGGCAGAGGGTTTTATTGATGTTTTCAGAGGTCCTGGGACCTCTGAAAGAAACCTGATGATCTGTGTCTATTTCTCAGACCTTGTTTGTGGGTCTCTGTCAATTTCACAAGCAGAAAGTTGAAGATGGTGACAACAATGTGCATGAATGTTGTTGTGGCTCTATTAAGCTTTGTCTTCCCAGAAACAGAAACTGTGAAAGGACTGAGGTAGACTGGTCACCATAAGCTTCAATATGGAACAGGAACTGGATGAAGAACTGGATGAGGACCTGGACGAGGAACTGAACAAGGAGCTGAGAGCTGCCTACCTGTGAATCCAGGTGACGGTTAGTTGAATTCAGACAAGAGCTGGGACCATGGAAGAGGAACCATGGAATTTGGGAGCCAGCCTGGAGCTGAGATGAAAGGAACTTTCCTTGGGTACTTAGTGCTGACTGACAAGATCATGATTTACTGTGACCTAGAGGTGGGAGAACTTGGTACTTTGTACTTTGAACCCCTTAAGGATGACTGAATTAAGGGTGACTAGAAAGTAGTCTCCAATTAAGAAGAAAGAACTTTCTAATTGATGAGATTAAGGCAATGTGACCTAGGGGTGGGAGACCTTTGTATCTTGTATCCTGAACGATATCTTTTGTTTAAGAATATGTGGCCAATTTCATGCTAAGTTGTTATGCTATATAATTGTGAATACTGTACTTTAGTTTCTGTAAATGTTTTGCTTTAGTTTACTGCTGAATAAATAGAGAGTTCACTGTACTATGTGATCAGAACCTTAGAGCTATTCACAGCAGCAGCCCTCTGGAGAGCTGCTTCTGCTTGGTTTTACAAATGGGGGGAGGGGGAAGACTTTGAACAATTCACATTTTTCTTTGAGGTTTTAGATGTAGCAGTTTTAACTTTGTTATCTTCTGAGTTTGTGTTTTGTTCTTCCCTGTCACTTTAGTAACTTTCTATGGTCAGGTTTTTGTTGTTTGCTCATTTTTCCAGCCTATTTCTTGATTTCTAACTCCATGTTAAACTAGGGCTCTAATCTCTGGGTGGAGATGGCACTGTCCTAAATTTCACATCTGTTTTGCTGCTGCTCTCCGAGTTAGTTCTGGAGGTCCGAAATTTTTCAGTTTTTCTAACTTGGTATGATCTAAGGAGAGGTGTAGTCATGGCTCTCCTGGCCTCTCCTCTAGTCTGTGAGAGATTATAAGCACTCTTTTCTATCCTGGAACAATGACCAGGGTCTTCCATTCCCCAGAGTCCATAAGTTCCTCCTCACTCTGAGGCTGCCACCAAGATGAGCAATGCAACAGAGTTCTACAGCCAGTGCCAGCAAAGGAACTCCTATAATCTTCTGACCAGTTGTCTGTCTCCCTTACCATCTGAGCTAAAAGTTCTGGAAGCTGCTACTGTAGCCACAGATTCAGTCAACCCCAACCCCCATGCCCCAAGGCCTGCTGCTATTTGCTAGGGTGAAGCCTACACCTCTGTGTTGAACTGAGCTCCAATCTCACCTTGATACTAAAGACCTTTCCTGCTGACTTTCCAAGTGTCTTGGACTTGAAAATTGTTTCACCCATCCTTCTGTGGGTTCTGTCACTCCAGAATTCATTTTGAGACATTATTTAAAGTTGTCTGGAAAGAAATTTGCGAGAGCTCAGGCAAGTCCCTGTCTTTTTTCCACCTTGGCCCTACTCCCCATGACTATCCTTTGCACCCCCCTCCCAATTGTTCTTCTCTTCAAATCATTATGAAATTATTTCAATATATCCTCTACATACTTATCAGTGAACATGTAAGATCTCTCTAGTAGAATGTACGCTTCTCAAAGACAGGAACTACCTCACTTTTATCTTCCTATCCCAATGCCTAAAATAACACCTTATATATGGTAGGCTATTTAATAAATGCTTTAAATAATCAATACTGGATAGAGGTGAATTTACATTAGAAAACACTGAGAAGGATGAACAGAACTATATATAGAACCAAAACAAGAATATCAGTATTCAAATATAAACATAAAATGTTTTAAAAAGAAAAGTTAAGTGAATATGCCAGAAACAGGTTCAAAGTAATAAACCTTTAAAATGATATTTAAACATTTTAAAATTAATATAAGAGGAAATAAACTGGTGCTTTGAAAGCAACAACACAATTGGTAAACCATAAACAAACTTTATTTTTAATTTTTAAAAAAGGGGAAGGGGCGACTAGGTGGCACAGTGAACAGAGCACCAGCTCTGGAGTCAGGAGGATCTGAGTTCAAATCCAGCCTCAGATACTTAACACTTACTAGCCATGTGACCTCAGGCAAGTCACTTAACCCCAATTGCCCTGCCTTCCCCCCTCCAAAAATAAAAAGCAGGGGGGGGGGCAAGAGAAGAAAATCTAATTTCCAATATAAAAATCGAGGAGAACATAATTAATGGAGAAAAAAATATTTTAAAATGATTGTACTAATACATATTTATCAATAAAAGTGAAAAGGAAAAATAAATGGATAAGTATTTTTAAAAATATAAACCAATGAAATGGAAAATATCATAAATAACCTAAAGAACCCAATCTTGAAAAAACAAACTGAGCAGGCCATTAATGAACAGCTGCTACACAGCTCAGGTGCTGCCTCCTAAAGGAGTTCTTTCCTGACTCCTCCCAATTATCAATGCTCTCACATCCCCAGAAATGCTTTATAAATTCCTTGAGAGTAAGGACAGTTACTTTTTTTTGTACTTCTATTCCCAATGTTAAAAATAATGCCTAATTAATGACAATATTCAATAATTCTTGCTGACTGATTTACTCTGTATATTAGGGAAGGCAGGTGGCACAGTGGATAAAAAGACCAGGCTGGAGTCAAGAAAACCTGAATTCAAATCTGTTCTCAGATACTTAGTACCCATGTGACCCTGGGCAAGTCATTTAACCACTGCCTCAGAGTCTGTAAAATGAGGATAATAATGGCACCTACCTATGAGAGTTGTTGTGAGGATTAAGTGAGAAAATAAGTGTAAAGCATTTAGTGTAGTGTCAGGCATATAAAAGGCACTTTTTAAATTTTACATATTATTATTGTTATATATTTTGCATATCAATAAACATTTTTTAAGCATCTATTATGTGCCAGGCACTGTGCTAAGCATATATTTATCCATGTACATAAGGTTTCCTCCAAGTAGAATGAAAGCTCCTTGAGGACAGGAACTGTTCCTTTTTGTCTTTGTAGTCTCTGTAACTCCTGTGCCTGTCTTATACTAGGGTGGACTCAATAAATACTTGTTGAATTTCATTCAATTGTACCCCCCCAAAAAAAGAACATCAGAAATACATGAATCCATTCATTCATCAACCATTTTCTATTTTATGCAAAGCACTGTGCTAATCAAAAGAAGTAAACAGAATAGAGTGTCTAAGAAAAGGATAAACTACCATAGCTGATAAAATGAAAATGAAACACAGCTGAATCAGAGCAGTTAATTAATAACCCAATTATATCATCTAACTCAAGAATTATTTGCACATAAATGGTCTCACATTATTATATCAGTACATATGGCACACATGATTCTTTTTTTTTCTTTTTCAAAATTTTATTTTAGACTCAAATGCCAGAACACAATTATAAAATAGAGAAAAGAAATAAAAACATATCATAAACTTAAATATTGGAACTTAAATACAAAGCTAGAAAAAAATAAGCACATCATGTGTATCGCAGAACATAAGAGAGGATTCAAAATATGTAACAACAGATTTTCATTTCAAGAAAGCCTATGTGATAAATAATATTTGTTGTGTTGAGACTAGTCCATCTTTTCTTTAATTCCTTTGTGAGTTTTCTTTTTTTTTTCCCCTTCCTCCAAATGCCTCCAGAAGGCCACAATAAAGTTTAGATATGTTTCTCAATAGCTATAGATATATACATATACATACATACATATATACATACATAAACATATACTTTCCCAAACCTATTCTACTCCTGATCTTTGTTTTTTTATGTATGATTATATCTCTTGTTTCATATCCCTTCTGACTCCTCTACTTTACTTTTACTTACTACCTTGCCCTCCTATGACTCCAAACCTAGCTAGTATTCTATCCATTTGTACCATGTGGATAGTTAGCTGCCTAGCTATCAAATAAAAATCCCACAAGAAGCCTGAAAGAAAGAATTCAAATACCAAGGAGCAACAGTCAGGATAACCCATGATTTTGCAGCCACCACTATGAAGGAACAAAACACTTGGAACAAGATGTTCCAGAATTATGGCTCACAAGTTCAGACACAGGAGTGAAGAGAAAGATAAAAAGGTAAATAAACATCAGTGAACAATGATAAGGGACTAAAAAGGATAAAATACTTACATTCTAATATGGGGAGTTGATACATATAACCCCTCTGATGCCTGTCATCATCAGGGTTCAAAGAAGGAATCTAATTATAGGAAGTCTGGAAATAGCTCTGTTATTATATCTTGCTGATCTTAAGATAAGAATGGAAAGAAATGGAAAGAGGAATACATTGGGGATTGAGGGACAAAGCAAGGTAAGAAAAAATTATCTCACATAATCAGAGAGCACAATCAGACATCTATAGAAATGGGGAGAGAAAAGGGAGAGGTTCTGACGTTTGAACCTCACTCTCATCTGAACTGGTCAAAAGAAGGATGGATGGATGGATATAGATATACATATATACATATATATATGTATATATATATACATATATATATACATATATACATATATACATATATATACACACACACATACATAGATATACACACACACACACACTCACACACATGCACATATACATGCATATATGCACATCTGGGCAAGAAATATATTTTAGGGGCAGCTAGGTGGCATAGTGAATAGAACACCAGCCCTGGAATCAAGAAGACCTGAGTGCAAATCTGGCCTCAGACGCTTGACACACTTACTAGCCATGTGACTTTGGGGAAGTCACTGAACCCCAGTTGCTCTCCAAAAAAAAAAAAAGAAATATATTTTACTCAACAGGGAAATAGGAAGGAAAGAGAAGTGGGGAATGGAAATTAAAGGGAGGGCATATTAAGGAAGGGATCAGTCCTAAGTAAAACGAACTCTAAAGACATACAAAAATACCTGTAAGTATTTCTGAGGTGTCAGAGAATGGGAATCTGAGGGAGAATCCATCAACTGGGGAATGGATAAACAAGATATGGTATATAGATGTGATGGAATACTATGGTACTCAGTACTCTGAATTCATCAGAGTAATGACCAGACAGGATACCAGAGGAATAATGATGAAACATATTACCAGTCTTTCAATAGTGAAATAAAGGACTCGGAATACAGAATGAGATAAGTATTTTTTTGGACATGGCAAATGTGGAAATTTGTTTTGACTGACTACACATATTTGTAATAGCTTGTGTTTTTCTTATGTTCTCAATTAGGATGGGGAGGGAAGGTTATTAGAAGATGAATCTCGGCCGATTAAAACAAATTAAATATTTTTAAAAGAAATAAATTAAGTGTGGGTCATGTGATAATGTTCTTAAGCAAGCTCAAGTGTATAAGCATCAAATTATTTGCAAAAGCTTGTCATATGCAAATCATTTAACCATTCCAAGAAAACCCCAAAGAGCTGAAGCTGACAAATGACTGAACAACAACAATAAATGTGCCAGCAACTACACTAAGCACTTTACAAATATTATCTCATTTGGTCCTTCCGCCAAAATGGATCTTTAATTCAAATAGCTATAAATCAAGGATTTGCAGAACAAATGCATCTGGGGGGTAAATCATGAAAGTTTTTAAACAAGTCCTACTCAAAGAACAATCTAAAATACGACATAAGGAAATAAAATGCTCAGTAACTCAACCAACAAGTTGAGTTATAATATAACAAGTTCTAATGCAAATACATTTGCCATTAAAAACACCACTAGAAGCTAATTAAAAATAATTTGTGTAATTACATTTTCCTATTTTCATTTTTTGTTTCAGACTTGACTGAAATGTCAGTTTATTAAAATGATTTTCTTGACAAACTTGTTAACTACATTCTTACCACATACACTCCAACTTCCTGTGTCCTCTTATTTTAACATACTAGATAGAACAAGGAGGAAAACTAATTCAATCACCTGCCAACTTTAGCCCAGTTAATCACATAAATCCTTAAAATAATCACAGGGTAATGAAGTATGTCATAGTTTTATTTTTTTTTAAACATAATAGCATATTTAAGTAATCATAAGGCTTAACAATGTAAAAGATGATGGGATATAAATGTAATAGATATAAATGGATATGAAATCAGTAAATTATGTCACTGCTTAACAATTATCTTCTAGGATATACTTTTTCATTAATAATAGTTGAAGCACTTCTTAATTACCTTACATTAGTCAACCAAGGTCTATTTTAGACAAAGGTCACACATCTTAGTTGCTGATTTAAAACAGTAAGTCAGTAAACCATAAAAGAAACAAAAATTCAGACACCACAGCTTTATATTCAGTAACATAGGTCTGCTTAATTGAATAACACATTACAATGTTTAAGGGAAACATGGTGAAGCATCACCACTTCATCCTTTAACATTAGGAGGACAGAAAGGGGAAAATTCTATCTCCCAATATCTCCTGCATTAATCTCCCATTCCTTCACACATACATACTGCCACAACCATCCTATTTAGACCCTCATAGACTTCAAGCCTGCATCCCAGGCTACTATTTTCTTCCTCCTCCAAGCTGTCTTCACACAGATGTCAAAATAATTTTCCCAAAGTATTCATCTGACCATTTTACTCCCTTACTCTAAAATCTCCTCTAATTCCCTTTTTTTCAGACACCCCGAATTCTATTCAAGGACAGGTTAAGAACCTCTACTCTTGGATAAAATACTAATATCTTATCATTGCATTAAAATCCCTCCACAATAGAGGTCAAACCTAATGTTCCAGGTTTATTTTACCTTGCAATACACACTGGACATTTCAGTCAAACTAGCTTGTTTTCCAATATTATCCTGTCCTCTGTGCATTCATTCAAGCTATTCATCAACATGCCTGAAAAACACCAATTCCTTATCTCAAATATAGAATTGTTCTGTTCCTTCGAGGCCTAACTCAGATGACATCTTTTCCATGAAGTCTTTAACAATCCTCATAAGCTAAAAGTACGTTCTCCCTTCTCAAATTTTCATTGCATATTTTGTCACACGACACTCTTGGGTCCTATCATATTTACTTGTATACATATATGAAGTCTATTCTTATACAAAAGGGATTTCATCTCTATGCCTAGAATAGGCACTTAATAAATGGTTGTGAAATTAAAGGAAGCTCTTACAGAAGATGAATGTTCACCAGGTAAAATGCTGACATCCTGCTATAGATTATCACCAAGCACAAAATGAATAAATATAAGTAGCTTGGCATAGTAGCTGGCCTTGAATTCAGAAAGAGCTGGTTTCAGTACTACCTTGATAGGTACTGGCTGTGAATCTAGGCAAGTCTCTTAACCTTTCAGTGCTCCAGGCAGCTGTTCATGACTACAAATTACAGTGTAGGTGCCAATCTGCATTACTAAAAGGTGTTTCCTAACTTGGGAGTTCCCTAGACTAATGAAATAATAGGTCCAGTTTCCCTCCAAAAACTAACTCCAGTTCTTTATCAGCAAATCTATTTCTTTGCCTTCACTAACATAGAAACATACATAGTTCCAGTCAAAGCAGTGGAAGGATCTCTATTATACAGTTTGGAGTGATGCACATATGACTAATTTTTCAGTTTCTCAGAATTAATTGAGAAAGCAAAATTTTTAAAAGAAAAGTAATCTAGGAAGGGAAGGATCATGGAAAGAAAAGGAAAAATTTGTACCAGTTGTAAGGAACAGCTTATCTCTGGAGAAACAAGTTTACTGGTTAACAAGGGTTTCTCCAAAGATGGACCTGAACTGTCCCTGACAGGTTGGCATTACATTCAACTATGTAGCTGGGCAACAAGGAGGTATCAAGATCAAACTTAAAATAGCAATTATTGAACTGCAAAACTAATTTCAAATTCTCCGAAAAAGGTTAGGTCTAAACAAAAGATTTTATGCAATGGAAAGGGTGAGGAATGTGCCTAAGAGTAGGTGAATCCCCTCCCTATTCCAGACAAAGGAGCTTTCCATAAGAATTAGGATCTTGAATACAAATACTTGGCCCGGCAGTACTTTCTGAATCAAGTCTAGAATGCTCAGGCTTAAACAAGTCAAAGTCCCAGCAGGTACCTCCTTTAAAAAGCATTATTATAGATGTTAAACAGGTGAAGGTAAGTGGGAGAAGCTTACCCATACCAAACACTCTCAACGTCAAAGAGCTTTTGTGAGGAAAATGCTTTATAAAACTTAAAGTGGTATATAAAATATGATCTATTAATACTACTCTAGGCAACTCTCTAAGAGTAAAATTACAGGTTCATTCTCTATCCCCCTGCTATGATTATCATGACTAGGACATGTGTGCATATGTATCTGTATATGCACACATATATGTATATGCATGTATGTGTGTGTGCACACGCACGTGGGTATAACAGGAATATTAACTGCTACTTGAGCACCAAAAGAGGAGGCGAGCACAGAAATTAGATGGTCTCTAAAAAGATATGATATTACCCTTTGTTTCTATGGATTCTCATCACAGATACACTCACCTCTTTTTCTCTGCTTCTTTTAGTCCCCAAATACTGTTAAGTTTTCCTTTTTAATATCTTTTAAGTCTTCCTTTCATTTCCTAATCCAAAACCTCATAACCTTATACCTAGACTTTCAATCCATGAATCAACAAGTATTTATCAAATATCTATTACATGCCAGCCACCGTACTGGCCCTGAGAATATAATTACAAATGAATGAACATTCATTTGAATGCTTACATTCAAAGAGCGTACATCCTAACAAGAAAGCAAATGAGATCAAGTGCATATGTTATTTGTGTGTGAATATGCTATACATACATATATGTATAAAAATGTATACGCATACATACACACACATATGTACACACACACACACACATACACACACACACACACACACACACACAAATAAAAACAAAGTAGATAAACACAAGGTAATTTAATAAGGAAGGCACTAGCCATTATGGAGGTCAGCAAAGGATTCATGGAGATGATGTTTGAACTGCACCTTGAAGGAAGAGAGGGATTCTATAAGGCAGAAATAAGGAGAGTTTCAAGTCCAGACATAGTAGACCACTAGTGAAAAGAACAGGAGATGGGACATGGAGTAATGTAACATGAGGAAGAGAGATACCAGTTTGACTGAATCAAAAAACACCCTAGAAGAATAATGTAAGGCTAGAAAGACAGGTTGGGGCAGGACTATAAAGGGCTTTATAAGCTAAACACACTTTATATTTGATCTTAGAAGGAACAGAGAGCCAATGGAGTTTATCAAATTAGGAAGTGATAGGGTTAGATCTGGATTAAGGAAAATCACTTTGGGACACTGCAAAGAATAGGAGCAGAAGAGCCCAGTAGTCTCACACAAATGAGGCAAAGATGAAAAATAACACCAGATCAAGTACTGATAAGAAATAAAAGAAGAAACTATAGTAAGTCCAGTTTTGCAGCCTGGGTTCGCACAAAGAAAAAGGCAAAAACCCACAGCTGCTAGGGAATAGGTATAGCCAATAACCTGCCCCAAGAGATAAGCACACAGAAGTGTTCCAGAACGGACAAGAGGCAAACTAGGGAAGCCTGTACCCTACAGTTATGTACACAGTGAACAGAGCCAGGCCTCTGGATACCTGGAGTCTGCAGCTGTACTCCTCTGGTAACAGATCTAGGATTGAGAATACAACAATCAGATCCCACTTATCGAAAAAAGCAGAGCTGAATATCAGATCAGTATCAATGGCAAGATGTCAGCTAGTTTAGACCAGGACAAAATAAGAGTCTCATCATTTCTTCCAGAAGTGCACAGAACTTAATCCTGACACAAAGTCACAATTTAAAATAAAACTGGGAAAATAAATAAACAAAAGGAAACATCTATGATAAAGGAATATTACAGAGCCAGGGACACCTAAGACACAAACCAAAGAAGAGAGTAACTCCAAACAAGTTGTGGTATATGAATGTGATGGAATACCATTGTGCTATAAGAAATGGACTTCATAATAACCTGGAGAGACTTATATGAACTGATGCTGAGTGAGGAGAGCAGAACCAGGAGAACATTGTACACAGTTACAGACACATTTTATCTTTGATGACCAACTTCGATAGACTGGGCTCCTCTCATCAATGCAAGGTTATAAGCCAATTCCAAAAGACTCATGATGGAAAGGGCTATCCATATCCCGAGTTACAGAGCCTGAATGCAGATTGAAGCAAACTACTTGGTCTCTCTCTTTTTTGTTTCTTCACTCTTGTTCATTCCATAATGTTTAACATAAATGTATCTGTAGAACTTACATAGAAATGCATGGTGCCAAAGGGGTGAGGGGGGAGGAAGAAGGGGAGAAAATTTGGAACTCAAAAGTTTTTGGAACTGAATGTTGGAAACTAAAAGTAAATAAATAAATAAATTTAATTTTTTAAAAAGGAATGGGGCAAAGATAATAAAGTTTAAAATTTTTTTTAATTTAATAAAGAAAAAGAGGCGGGGTGGCCACAAAGAACAGCATAGACTGGCCAGAACAGACTTCAGGAGAGTGAATCAACAGCAGCTGTAGTAGTTTCCAGATTTCTCAACCAAGAAAGTAAAACGTCAGTGGGGAACTCTGTTGGAACTGGGTGACAGATCTGGCCCCTGCCCCTGGGACGAGAGGTGGCAGAGGCATAGCAACTGCAGCTGCTGCCACATGTATGCCTCTGGAGCTCCTGGCCTACAGACTGCAGGGGGACA
This sequence comes from Pseudochirops cupreus, assembly GCA_028627135.1. Classification (NCBI taxonomy): domain Eukaryota; kingdom Metazoa; phylum Chordata; class Mammalia; order Diprotodontia; family Pseudocheiridae; genus Pseudochirops; species Pseudochirops cupreus. Next base: position 188,056,436 of record CM053584.1, on the reverse strand, counting down.
AAGCGACCAGTCAGAGGGTAATCTTGCTTTGACCTGCTTGGATCTGGATCATGGACTTGAGTGGTGGTCCTGAGGTAAGAAATCCCAGTATACGAGAACTTGTGGTGGCTATAGAGAGGGTTCCCTCCTCAGACCTCTGACAACATCTGCGAAAACCCCAACAATTGGGGATACAGCTCTCTCCACTCTGGAAGTAGAGTTCTACCATGGCAAAGAGCTCAAAAGTCAAGTAATTGGCTGGCAAGATGAGCAAGCAGAGGAAGTGCAATCAGACCATAGAATCCTTTTTGGGGGAAAAAAAGGATCAAAACATGGAACCAGAAGCAGTCAACAAAGTCAAAACTCCTGCATCAAAAGCTTCCAAGAAAAACATGAAGTGGTTACAGGCCAAAGAGGAGTTCAAGAAGGATTTGGAAAATCAAGTAAGTGAAGTGGAGGAAAAATTGGGAAGAGAAATGAAAATGATGCAAGAAAATCATAAAAAGCAAGCCAATAGCCTACTAAAGGGGACCCAAAAATACCGAAGAAAATAACATCTTAAAAAATAGACTAACTCAAATGGCAAAAGAGGCCCAAAAAGCCAATGAGGAGAAGAATGC
>CM053584.1:188006908-188055337 GCA_028627135.1 Pseudochirops cupreus | reverse complement strand
TTCTTCAGTCAGGTTGTTGACTCTCTTTTCATGATTTTCTTGCATCATTCTCATTTCTCTTCCCAATTTTTCCTCCACTTTTCTTATTTGGTTTTCAAAATCCTTCTTAAGCTGATCTATGTCTTTTAGGCAGTCTACATGCTGCTTGGAAGCTTTTGATGCGGGACTTCTGACTGTGTTGTCTTCCTCCCATAACATGCTTTGATCCTTCTTGTCCCCAAAGAAGGAATCTAGGGTTCAGTTGCTGTTCTTACTTTGCTTCCTTTAGTTGCTCATGTTGGCCAGTCAATTACTTGATTTTTTAGCTCTGTGGAACTCTGCTTCCAGAGAGTAAAGCTCTGTCCCAAATCGCTGGTGTTTTCTCAGCTGCCAGAGCTATTGGGAGGCTGCTGTTTTTTTTCAGCCCCCACCAGCTTTGGCTCACTGAAAACGTACCATAGGACCACCACTCAAGACCATGATCCAGATCCAGGCCACTCAATGCAAGAGCACTTAGCCTCTGAATGACTGCTTGGCCCCCCTGCAGTCTGCAGGCCGCGAGCTCTCAAGCAGCCACATGGAAGCAGCTGCAGGGCCGCCGCTTCTGCTGCTTCCTTGCCTTGAAGGCAGTTTGGCCAGACTGCTTTTCTTCCCCAAATTTAGCTGAGTTCCACTGACCTTTCACTTAGTCCTTATTCCTTATGGCTTGACAATTCTGGAAACTGCCATAGCTGCCGCTGATCCACTCTCCTGAAGGCTCCGGCTGCGGCTGGTCCTGGCCAACCCATGGACAAGCCATGGTTTTCAGGCTGGGCTGGTTTTGGCTCCCAGCATGCTGCAATGGGCCCTTCTTGCCAAGCTGCCTTCAATGGGAGATTTGTTTTTCTGCATTTTTGTGAGATTTGGAGCCTAAAATTTGTTTAGAGTCATATTTTATGGGTATTTGAGGTGGCTATGTGGGAGCTGCTTAACCTTGTTGCTTCTACGCCACCGTCTTGGGGTACACCCCCCCTCAGGTTATATCAAAGACAACTTTTTCTATCAATGAAATCAATCATTAAATCACAAACTGTAGTAGAGCAGACTTTCATGCTCCCCCTCTTCTATGAGGCAGATATGCAGAAAGATTATAATCTTGTTGGATGGATACTTTCTTTGGATCTTGGAGTATCCTAGAAACTTCAGGGGAGTATCAAGTCCTGTGACTCCCTGTTTGTTTGTGCCTCTGGACTTGGTCCTAGGATAAAATCTTAATAAATGATTAGCCTTGGGCTGGGGCAGGAGTGGTAGATTCCAAGAAGGGACCATTCGTTCCAGGAATTCCTGTTATAGGGAATATAAGTCTCATGATTTTCTTGTATCTTTGGCTCTGTATGAAATGGTTCTGTAATAAACAGACTATCGAATACACCCCAGTCTGTCCCTCTCCCTTTTTCTCTCTCTCTCTTTTCATTCAGCTGGTTGCTGAGCCACAAACTGTGCTGGTCGCAGCAACAAACGAGTAGTCTCTAGGAATAATTGTTACCCATCAACTCAATCTTACAAAATAAAGCACTATACCTGATCAGATCTGGTTCTGTACCATCATGTTTATAGGATGCTTGTAGCAGTCTTTCACGGGTAACAAGATCATCCAATAAGTTCTGTCTTCGATCCCCTTCAAGCTGTGTTCTGAAGATATCTTGTTAAGGTTCAGAACATAAGAAGATTAATAACCTTGTTTAAATTTTCATTTTCTACACTGTAAAGTTAACTAAGTTCTAATTCACAATCAAATTGCCTGTAAATATATCTTACCTTTTATTATTACTATTATTATTGTTGTTATTTTTATTATTTTATCATCAATTTTGCCTTTCAGGTAAAGAACTTACATATTAAAACATGTAAGAATACACAGTAAGCAAATAACTGCTCTTGGATCTTTAAAAGAAATCATTTTGATGCAGGTTTTTCAGCAGCAGGAAGCATTTGTATCTGTTTTGCGACATTCCCAAAACATTTTTAAAATTTTCAAATTAAGAAACAGAAGAAAATTGTAGCTGTCTTGAAGAGACTTCTCTTGCATACTTCTTGTGCAAATCACAGAACTCAGTCAAAAAATGATCTACCTATTAAATCTTAGAGGGTTTGCTTTTAACTTTTTCATAACTGAGCAATATGCTTTACCAAAATCTATTATAACACAACTCAGGTTAGAAATATGACTGGATGATATTAAGGAAAACTACCATGAGATTTTTATAGTACCTTTTTTTTGAAAGAAGACTATAAACTATGTCATTTATTCATAGGACATTATAATATGTTTGTTAGAAGCAAATAATATTCCCATTGGGGGCAATGGAAAAAATAAGGCCAAGTAGTTAAACTAAAATCTACTCCAGACTTTGAGTCAAGTGACTTGCGAAAAACTGCACTATCCTTGCTAAAGCAGTGTCTTCTAAAAGCACAGGTCTGACCATCTGACCATGACATTTGCTAGCCAAGTCAATAGATTGGATATGGGGATGGGGTAAGAGAGTGAAGACTCAAGTGTGACATTTAAGTTTTGAGCCCAGGTGACTTTGAGGGCTGTGCCCTCGATGGTAATTAAAAGATAGAAAGAAGGAAGAGCTAGGTAGGAAAAATTAAACAATGGGTTCTATTTTGGACATAGTGAGTTTAAGAGGTCTACAGGACATTCAGTTCAAGATCTCCAACAGGCATTTGGAGATACCAGTTAGGGGAAAGATTAGGGCTGCATAAGTAATCCATAGGAGAGGATGAGACTACCTAGTGAAACAGTACAGAGGGAGAAGAGAGCATAAGACAAAGCCATGGAGGATACAAACCTTTACAAAGCAATACATGGTCCTTCTCTTCCTGTCTCCTTTGCTGTATTATTCATCCAGGTCTGAAACTGAGCTCATTATCTTTCACTTCATCCCCTACTCCCTTCTACAACCCTAGCCTGCTTACTGTTCCTTGAATAAGACACTTCATCTTCTGACTGCATTTTCAACAGCTATTCCCCATGCTTGGAATTCTGTCTTACTTCATCTCTGCTTCCTGGCTTCCTCCAAGTCCAAGCTAAAATCCCACCTTCTACAAGCAGTCTTTCCTGATCCTCTTTAATGCTAGAGCCTGCCCTCTGTTGAACGTTTCCAGTTCAGCAAATACACATACACACACACACATATACATTTACACACACATATATACATGCATGCACATACATACATACATATACATGCATACATACATATATAATTTGTATATCATTGTTTGCATGTTCTCTCCCCCATTAGACTATTAGCACCTTAGGAGCAGAGACTACCCTTTTTTGCCTTTCTTTGAATGCCTAGTGCTCAGTACGGGAGATGGCACACAGCAGTCATTCAATAAATGTTTGGCTCAGCAAAGGAGACTGAAAAACAGTGTAAGACAGAAAGGAGAACCAGGACAGAGAAGCATCATGAAAGCCTAAAGAAAGAAAAGAAGGTGATGGACTGTCAAAAGTTGCAATGAAGTCAAAAGGATAAGAACTGTGAAAAGGTCATAAAACTTGACAATTAAGAGATTGTTGGTAACTTTGGAGAGACCAGTTTTTATTAAATAATTGGGTCAGAAGTCTGATTGCAAAGAGTTAGGAAAACAAAAGAAATGAAGCAGAAATACTTATTGTAAATGTCCTTCTCAAAGAGTTTAGCCCTAAAACATAAGAGAGGTTTGGAACAATAACTAGGAAAATGGAAGGATCAATTGAGGGTTTTTTCAGGATGAGGGGGGAGAGATGTGCTTATCTGTAGGCAGTAGGCAGGGACTGATTGAAGATTCGTAAAAGAGTAAAGATGATAGAGGAGGCAATCTGCTGGAGAAAATGGGAAGGATCACTTGTACATGTAGAGGGACTGACCTTGTCTAGGGGAAAGATACATGCGAGAGAGGGGCAAAGGGAGGAAGAAGGATATATATCGGAATATATATATGATAAATAAATATAAATAATAAATAATATTATATATAATATAATAAATAATAAATATAAAAAATAAATAAAATATAGGAAGGATCAGATTTTGAGCCGAACAGTACATTTAACAAATCAGTAAAGAATATTGGCTAAGACACCTGCAAATCTAAATTAGGAGGTTTTGACATGAATAAGGAGGTATGATAGTACAGTAGGAAAAGTAGTACCAGATGTGCAGTCAGAAAATGAGAGTCTGAATTCTGGTTCTGCCATTACCAATATCTACACCCCACTATACCCACCAAGAGAGCTGATCAAACCTAGATCTCACCATCACCCACAACAGTGCTATTACCTCTAAGAATTTAATCTAAGAAATTCTCTCTAATCATGAATTTCTTTTTTTGAATTTTTTTTCTATCTTACTTCTTCTAAAGCTATTCTTCAGTCTCACCATGATCTCAAATCTTTCCATCTTCCCTGTTAATCACAGTACATTAAGGCAGGAAAAGAAGAATGTATACAGAAATGAACATGATATAACAATGAAGGTTACCAACTGAAATCAGATTTTTACAGAAAATAAATACAAAGAAAAGCAACCAGAAATGAATAATGGCCTTGAGCACTAAAGGTCACCAACTGAGACTGGTGATGTTAGAGACAACAAAAGGGGTTGGGGATTTTTTTAAAGTTATGTTGCAGCCAAGTGGATGAAAGGATTAAGACATCCCATGTAGGTGAGATCATGACAATGAATGAAACTGAAAGGGCAGAGCTGTTCAACTTTGCTCTACCTATGACGAAGACTTTGAACTAGGAAAAATAAAATAAAAATGGTTAACTACGGAATTGAAATCCCAAGACAAATGAAATGATTTGCAAGCATTATGTAAAAGATTTGACTTCAGTTTTCCTACTAAAAATTGGTTATCTTGACATATAGTATTGACTCAAGGGACTTTAAAAAGGTAAAAAATAAAAATAAAGATTTCAACAAATGAGGCAGGAGCTACAAAACTGGAGGAAAAAAAATATTTCAAATTTCACAGAAAGGAAAAATGTAGAGTCTCTTAATTATAAGCCAATGAGTTTCACTTTTTTTACTCCTATTAAATTCTTAGAACACATTATTATAGAGATGTTTTAGGAGTACTTATAATGAGAAGCAGTAATCACTAAAAACCTAGATGATTTCATCAAGAGCCCTCCATATACAAAAATATTTCTGCTGTTCCACTCCATTTTTGCTTGCTTTTATACTATTATGTGTATTCTGAAGGATCTGAAGACTCAGGGGAAAATATAATAGCTGTCTTCAAGTATCTGAAGAGTTTCCATGTAGAGAAGCAATTATAATTGCTCTATCTGGCCCCAGAGGGCAAAGCCAAAGATCAACTTAAATTTAATGTCAGAAAAAAAACTTCTGTCAATTAGTTGTCCAAAAGTGGAGGAGATGGCCTCCAGGAGCGGTGGGATGCCCCTCATTAAATGCCTTCAGATAAAAGCTGGGTTACCACTTGTCAGGGAATGTTATAGCAAGGATTCCTTTCATTTATGGCTGCAGAGATCTATTCTAACTCTCATATCCAACTCATCTATGCCTTTTCATCTCATGAGAGACTCTTATTCATGGTTTCCCTCAAATCCTCCACAAGCAATTCACAGAATGTGCTGGCTGCCTTTACCTTGATCTGTTAACACTAAATTAACAGTAGCAAAGTATATAGAGTATCCTCACTTTCACTATACAGACAGCTTACCTCATACTCTAGTCATACAGCTCTCAAATTAAATCCTTTACATAACACACTTCAACTCCATGACTCTTTATTGGTAATATGTTACAGACTACTCCTACCCACCATGAACACCATTTTCCTTTGGGTGACCCTCAAAATGCTTCTAATGTACTAGCATATGAACCATAGCCACTCAACATCAACAGGATACTGATATCAGAAAAGTTCTTCTTTTGTGGAAAAGATAGAAAAGATGAAGACTAGAAAATAGTATGTTTAGATGAATTCCAAACTGGCTAAATAGCCAGATGCTGACAGTAGTCATTAATCATTTTATGTCAGTTAAGAAGGTGGTCTCTTGTAAAGTCACCTTGGGATCATCTAACAACAATAGACACTAGCATCTATAAAGCACTTCAAAGCAAAGCACTTTATAAATATCTCCTTTTATCCTCATAACAACCTAAGAGGTAGGTACTACTATTATCACCATTTTAGAGATGAGGAAATTGAGGCAGGCAGAGGTTAAGTGAATTGCCCAGGATTCCATAGGTAGTAAGTATCTAAGTCTGGATCTGAATTCAGGTCTTCCTGATCTCAGGCCCAGCTCTATCTACTTTACTACGTAGCTATTCTTGGGTTTGTGTTATTTAACATTTTTATTAATGACTTAAGAGAAAACATAACAGAGTGGAAAGAGAGCAAGGCTTGGAATCAATAAGATGCGGGTTAAACTCTCTCTTCTGACACATTCTGTATGTTTGAGCCTCACAAACTCTCAGTGCCTCAAGCATTCTATAAATATAAATGTATCAATGTAAATTGAGAAGGCACTAAGCTGTATTAGTAGAGGGAGTTCCTTGCACCAATCACATGAATGGTTTAAAAAAACTTGATGACTTGGACAAAGGCATAGATGACTTGCATATCAGATTTACAGACAAAACAAAGCTAACTATCTTAGATTTATAGCTAAAATGAAGCTAATAATTAAAACAGCAAGAGGAACCAAAAAGATTTTGACAGACCAGAACAATGGACTGACTTAATAAGGATGAAATTTACTGTAAGGTTTAAAGAATGGTAGCCATAAAGTTTCAATTTATGGTCATGCAAAAAAAAAAAGGAATACAATAAAATAAAAAATACATGCTTATCCTTTTTCCTACTGCTTCAAAAGAAAGTAAAATGTGTTTTTTCTGAACATATAGAGGTGTGAAAATACTCTTCTGTTGTGACATTGAACACCCTCTAATAATGTTAAACCCCCTGAAAACAGTAGAGGAAATCAACTACTCTGCAGTTGTCTAAGTAATACTACTGCAATCAGCAGACTTTTTAGAAAGTTTGTATATCCTCAGAATTTTGAGAATTTATGATTTCCTCTGGGTAATTCTGAACTACTTAACCAAGAGTTATATTAACTTCTCTAAACTACAGCTTACTCAAGAAAAATACTTGCTCCTTGTCTGACTTCAATTCTTAGAACTCCTAGAATAAAAAAATTGGGGGAAACGCCACATTAAAATCAACGCCTATCAAAGAAAGTCAATACAATCCTGACTAATATGACCTATTTAAGTGGCCTACTGAAGACCTACAATCAGTAGTAAAAATGAAATTTAAAATAGTAGCTTTCTTGCCCTGCAATTTATCAAACTCTAACAATTCCTGATTTCCTTACTCAAGTGGAAGAGTAATAATGACCAACAAACCAAGACTAAAGATGACCTCTAAATAATTTAGATTTGGATGGTTTTTAAGTAATTTAAGGCAAAACTATGTTCCTAATTATTCTTTATAAGCCTACATTAAAAAATTTTAGAAATAGAATTACTTAGCTTTCCTTATTTTACATCATCAGCTGAGGGCCATCTCTAGTCATTCTGATCTATATCTTGCCACTGGACCCATATGGCTCTGGAGAAGAAAGCGAGGCTGGTCACTTTGCACAGCCCTCACTCACTTAAATACAATTCACGTGCTTGTCATGGCATCACATCCCTGATATCACAGTTCTCTTCAAGAACAAAGGACAAACAACAACAACATCAGCAGCAGAGCAGCATAGGTTAGAACTCCGAAAGCCTAGTCTGGATATTGGAAAAAATAGTCATAACCAAAACTGTATGACTTCAAGGTCTGTTATGTGAAGACTTGCTCTCTCAGCAAGACCTGCCTCAATATGAGAATAATTTTCTTTCAGAGTTCAGCTGTACAGTGAAATAAGGTACAAAGCTAAGGTAGATAACACAACATATGACAGAATCAGAATTCAAAAAGAATGGACTGAATCTAGTAAGAAAAAAATTAACAGGAATAATGTACAGTCTTACACTTAGGTTAAAATAAAACCAATTTCATAAGCAGAAGATTGGGGCGATGTTGAAAAACAGTTCATCTGAAAAATACTGGGACTTTAGTGGACTACAGGTTAAAAGAAGTCAAGAATGTAACACATAGCCAAAAAAGTTAATGCAATCTTTGGTTACATTAAGGAAGATATAGTAAAATAGAACTAGAAAGGTGAGGATCCAAATGTAATCTGCCCTGGTCAGAATACATTTGGAATATTATGCTTCATCTAAGCCCACATTTTTATTGAGGACACTGTTTTGCTAAAGAGTGCCCAAATGGGGTAAGTGGACTGGCACAGTGAGAGGAGCATCATCCTGGAGTCAGGAGGACCTGAGTTCTGGTCTGGCTTCAGACACTTGACACTTGCTGGCTGTGTAGCCTTAGTTGGGCAAGTCACCTCACCCCAATTGCCCTGCCTTCCCCCCTCCAAAAAGCAAAAAAATAAATAAGTAAATAAATAAAGAGAGAGAGAGCCCAAAGAAGAGCAAACAAGATGGTAAAGGACTTTGAGGGCATGGCATATGAAAATCAGTTAAAGGATTGGGGTTGTTTAGTCTAAAAAAGAGAAGATCAGGTACCTAAATGATTGTCATATTAAAGAAGAATTGGACTTATTCTAATTGGAACCAAAGTAGCAAGTCCTACTACAAGTTCTACTACTACAAAGTAGCAAGTTCCCAGTAGCAATGAGTAAAAGTTGCAAAGAGGCAAATTTTGGCTTAAATTTAAACCAAAATTCCTCACAATCAGATATATTCAAAAGTGGATCAGACCTGAAGACACAGTGAGCACCCCCTCACTAGAGATCTTCAATCAAAGTCTAGTTGATCATGTATAGAGAGGGTATTTTTATTCTGGTCACTGAATAAAATCAAACTAGCTAGTCTCTAAGATCCTTTCCAGTACCAAAATTCTGTGATTCTTAAGATGGAAATGGGAAGTAATCACAAAATGTTGCAATTTTAAAAAATAAGACGCCCTTTCTCCTACTGAAATTGATATGATGCTTTCACCAACAGGTAGGTTCCTTAATGGAGCAAAATTAAATAACTGTCCACTTACGCAACTCATCCTAAAATCTGTTATAGTGCTTGCTTTAGCATTATAGAAGTGATACAACGAAAAAAATTTAGAACCATTTTTTCTTCTTTACATAGGTAGGTACAGATTATACAGAATATAGGTTTTATATATGTGTGTATATATATATATATATATATATATATATAGTTTGGTATGTATATATATCTATATATATATATAGTATGGTATTTGACTTTGCTGCTTTTTTCTTTTTTTACCTTTTTATATTATAAAAGATGACTTGTTTAGTGGGACAGGAGGAATCATATTTGAATATAAAGATATTGTAAAAAACAAAAGTTTGCAATAAAAATGCTTTTAAGAGAAAAAAATGAAAAAGCAAGTTCAATTTCAGATAGCTTTTTAAAAAAATTTTGCTTGCATCTTGCAAATTATACATATACTTTTTTCCACTTTTAGCATTAGGCAATGAACTGAACAATACCAAAATTAGTATCTTTGTTATGAAAGACCAGCAATCAAATTCAAAATCATAGAAAATTGTTTTAGAATAAATTGTAAAATCATTATAAACTTAGGTTTAATTAAGTACTTTAGACTGACAAAATATTTCACACAAAATACCTCAGATTATGAATTCCTTAAGCTATTTTTAATAAAGCATGACAGTGTTTATGGTGTCAAAGAAGTAATAACATAATATATTTTTAATTTAACTCAAATTTTTGTCCACCTCTGCATATGACAGGCAGACTTCCAAGAAAAAAAAAGAAAAGAGACGATAATTCAGTCATAGATAATCTACATAAGAGAGAAAAAAAAGAGAGCTCTAATTTTCTTGTTGGTGCTGACTCCTTAAAGAACAAACTACATAACATGAAACAGTGGCAACAGTTCTAGAACAGGAGTCACAGCTTAGAACTGTAATCAAGTCAAGCCATCCATGTAGGCATAGCTGATACTTTTTAAAAAGTGAAATTCCAAGCAGGGAGCACTATAGAAGTCTATATAAATGTAAACAAAGGCTCCCTATATATAAATATTACACCCAAATGGAATATTTTTAAGCAAATCCTGCTATGCTAAAATACTGACTACAGACTATTTAATGAAGACTTAAACTAGAAAATTAAAATTACAAGTAGCATTTTGGAGGTCTTCCTCATACTGTAGAAAAATCTGGGTGGCCTACATAGCTCTCTCAAGAGAATATTTTTCCTCCTCCCCCGGATCCTTAAAATACTGTAAAGGGCACTAAAATATTTGCATGGATACATCTGGTGTGTTGACACAGCTCTTAGCAATAACTCCTTCAAAAGGGTGATCTTTTCCTTCAGATTCTGCAACAAAGCTTGGATTGTGACAGTAAGCTGAAAAGTAAAGAGCACATTTAATTATTCCAGTCTTAAAATGTACAACAGAATACAAAAAATCATTTAAATTCTGTTATATATATGATTTTACCAAGTAAAGAAAAAAATTATTTCTATCTCAGAAATGATAGTAATGTGCTGCCTTTTATAAACAAAGGCAAGTTTTTTAATACCTTATCAGAAAAGTATGCATTTTGAATGTTTATTAACAAAAATGTTAAACAACATAAGGTCAAGCACAGATGGAAACCTTCCTCCAAGCTGAAATAAATTATGGTAAGATAAGGGGATTTCAGAATTCCTGAACATAGATTTAGTATATTCGTGGATGATGACAAGGTTGAGGGTATGACCATCTTTGTGTGCGACTGAGGCTGGATGGAGGTAGTACATAGGAAATTAGTAGGTTGAGGAACAGAGTGGCTAGGTTATTTGAGGGAGTCATTTTTCTAGCCTATGTAGTCATATAAAGACAGACAGACAGACAGATCTATGGAAACTGAGGACAGGGAACCAAACCAAGACCAAGAACTTGGAGAACTCAGACAAAAGTGGGCAAGAATCAGATTTTGCCCTGAATGAGATCTCTTTAGAAGCAATGAAAGTCTATAAGTCTCCCGAGCTGAGAGGTCCCTGACATTCTGGAACAATATAAGATTCAATATCCCAAGAAAGCAGCAACAGGAACAGCTTAGACTTTCTCTCCAGAAGTATGCAGAGCTTAGTTAGTACTGACATAAAATCCTAAGTCAGAAAGTAGGCTGGAAGAATGAGCAAGCCAAAAAAGAATCCTGCAGCAGCTAGTTAGTACAGTGAATAGAGCCCTGGAGTTAGGAGGACCTGAGTTCAAATCAGGCCTGAAACACTTGATACTTACTAGCTGTGTGACCTTGGGCAAATTACTTAATCCCAAATGCTTTGCCTTACCCCCTCAAAAAAAAAAAAAAGAATCCCACCACAAAAAGACATTATGGTAACAGAAACACTCAATAAAACAGAATGCCTCTACAAAGCCTCAAAGAAAATTATAACTTGAGTATAAATTTAACTAGAAGTCCCATAAAAGATGAAGCAAGACTTTAAAGCAGTTTTGTTATGTCTTGATAATCTTAAGAACTGGAAAAGTGAGGAAAAGGAATATAGTAGGAGAAGGGGGGAAGAAAAAGAAGGTTAAAGAAAATTATCTGACATAATCAAAGTACATAAGTAGACAGAAGGCAATGGGAAGTGGATGAACTTAAACCTCATTTTCATCTAAACTAGTCAAAGGAGAGAATACACAAATACACACACACACACACACACACACACGCAAGAGTTGAGTACAGAAATACATTTCACTCAACAGAGATATAGGAGGGAAAGGGGAAAGGGGGAAGAAAAGGGAAGAAAGATTAAGGGAAGGATCCCTTAAGCAAAATGAATTTTAACTAAGAATGTACAAAAATATTTATAGCTCTTTTTGTGGTAACAAAAAATGTGAATCAGAGGAAGTGTCCATAAATTAAGGAATGGCTGAACAATTTATGGCATAGATGCAATAAGAACAGTCAGACAGGTAAGAGGAAAACTAGCAGCTAGGTGGTACAACAGATATAGCACTAACCTGGAATTAGGAATACCTGAGTTCAAATTCAGCCTCAGATACTCACTAGCAGTGTATCCCTGAGCAAATCATTTAATCTCTTTTTTGCCTCAGTTCCCTCAACTGTGAAATGGAGATAATAATAGCAAGGTTGTTGTAAGGATCAATGAAATATTTGTAAAGCACTTAGCACAATCTCTAGTGTAGTAGATGTTATATAAATGTTTATTCCTTCCCATCTTCCCCTTTCCAAGAGTCTGTGAGGATCAAATGAAATAATATTTGTAAAGTACTCAGCACAGTTCCTGATATGTACTGGCCACTATATAAATACTTGTTTTCTTCCCCTTCCCCAACTATCAAGAGTGTAATGAAAACTCACAGAAGAGAAAATATCTGGGAAGGAAAGGAAACCAACACAATAAAGTCAAACGCAGCAGATAAGTAAAGAAGGATGGAGAATGAGAAAAAATTGCGTATTTGGCAATTACAAGATCATTAATAGCTTTGGAGATAGCCATTCAGCTAAGATTAAAAGACCAATAGCCTGAAAAGCTAGTGAGAGGAGAACGTGTCAGCAGTGAGTACAGGAAACATTCTCAAGGAATACATCGAAAAAGGAAGGAGAGAAATGGAGGACAATAATGTGAGAGGACATTGTGGTCTAACATAGGTTTTTTAAGGATAAGGAAACCTCAGCATATCTGAAAGCAGTAGGGAAGGAACCATTAAAGGACAAGACAAGAGCCAAAGGGAAGATCACTGAGGAAAAATTCTGCTGAAAAAGATGGGAAAGTACACATGAAGCAGAGCTGAATCAGGGCAGGAGTTGGCCTTGGCTTGAAGGACAACATTTTTTTTCCTTTTTAAGGTTTGGGGAATGAAAGAGAAAGGTAGATGATATCAAAGACTTTCGAGATTAAGAGACTAGGAGGCAGATGCAGCGCCAAGATGGCAGAAGAGAAACAGCAAACCAGCTGGACTTTCCCAACATTCCCCTTCAAACAACTTTTAAAAAATACCTCAAATCAAATTCTGAAGCAACAGGATCAACAAAAGGTTGAGGAAAGACATTTTTCCAGTCCAAAACAACTCCGGAAGTCAGCTGGAGATGTCAGTGACACCCGGGTGGAAACAGGCCCAGAGTGCCCTCATAGACAACTCCAGCAGTGGGCTTTGGAGGCAGCAGCAACAGCAGAAGCAGCATTTTCAGAAGTGGGTAATGAGATTGGAAAACTGGTCAGAAAAAATTATAGGGGACCCTGAGTTGACACTGGGTGGAGGATTTATATTGCCTACACACAGTTCTGGGGAAAAAGGGACCAGGTCAAGTTTTCAGGGCTAAGAAGAGCATTAGCACTTGTGGCTGAAGAGGAATAGGGTCCTTCCTGGGTAAGGACCAGAGCATAGACTAGCAGAGTAGTGACCACACCTCTACCCAGATCACACCACTTAGAAACATCAAAAACTGGCAGATGCCCTAAACTAGCTCTGAAAATAGCAGCAACTAAAAAGCCTGCAGCTTGAGACAGTGCCTCCCTACCAGGTACACAAAGCCCAACTTTAACATAAAGTTTAAAGTCAGGAAATAAGTTAGGAAAATGAGCAAACAACAACAAATAAAGACTGATCATAAAAAGCTACTGTGGTGACAGGGAAAATCAAAACACAAACTCAGAAGAAGATAAAAACATGAAAATATTACGAACAAAGCCTCAGAAAAAATACGCAAATTGGGACACAAGCTTAACAAGAATTACTGGAAGAGTTAAATAAAGAGATGATAAGAGGGAAAAAATGGAAAAAAGAGAAATGCGCTGGGAGAAAAGGGGGAAGGGAAAGGAAGAAAGTGGAAATTTTTCTCACATAAAAGAAGAAAGCAAGGAAAAGCTTTTACACTGGAAGAGAAATGGGGGGGCAGTCAATGCTTAAATTTCACTCATCAGAATTGGCTCAAAGGGAAGAAAAAAAATGAGTGTGTATGTGTGTGTGTGTGTGTGTGTGTATATATATATACACACACACACACACACGTATGTATGTGTGTACTTATGTATGTATGTATACACTCACTTGGATATAGAAATCTATCTTACCCAACTAGGAAGTAGAAGGGGAAGAAGATAAAAGGGGCTGGGTAGTAGGCTAAGAAAGGATTAAGAGAGGCAGTAGGCAATGCTTGACCCTCATTCTCATCTAAATTAGTTCAAAGAGAGGGGAAAAAAACTGTGTGTATACATACATACATACATATATACACACATATGTATAAAAATATATACATATATGTATGTATGTATGCATACAAATACATACATACTCATATGGGTACAGAAATCTATCTTACCCATAGGGAAGTAGGAAGGGAAGGGGATGAGAGAAAGAGAGGGATGATAAAAGGGAAGGCAGATGAAGGAAGGGAGAGTGGTCAGAAGCAAAACAGCCTCTAAAGGAAGGACAGAAGAAAAAGAGAAGGATAAACAGAAGAAAATAGGATGGAGGGAAATGGACAGTTAGTAATCATAACTGTGAGTGTGACTATGAAAGGGAAACAGAAAAGATTAGAAACTAGAATCCAGCAATACTTTGTTTACAAGAAACACATGAAACTCACACACACACACACACACACACAAACACAGCATTAAAATAAAGAGCTAGAGCAGAATCTATTATGCTTCACTTGAAGTAAAAAAAAAAGGCAGGAGTAGTGATCATGACCTCAGACAAAGCAAAAACAGACCTAATTAAAAGAGAAAATTAAGGAAACTACACTTTGCTAAAAGATATCATAGAGAATGAAGTAATGCCAATATTAATTTGTATGCACCAACTGGCATAGCTTCCAAAATCTTAAAAGGAAAAGTAAATGAATTACAGGAGGAAACAGAGAGAAAAACTATAGAGGTAAAGGACCTCAACTTTCCCCTCTCAGAGCCAGATAAATCTAACCATAAAATAAATAAGAAAGAAGTTAAGGAGATAAACTGAATCTTAGAAAAGTCAGATATGATAAGACTTCTGAGAAAAACTGAATGGGAATGGAAAGGAGTATGCCTTTTTTTCTCAGCTGTATACGACACCTTCACAAAAACTGACCACTGGGGCATAAAAACATCACAACCAAATGCAGAAAAGCAGACCTTTTCAGACCATAATTCAATAAAAATTACATTCAATAAAGGGTCATGAAAGCATGAATTAAAAATTGAAAACTAAGTAATATAATCCTAAAGAATGAATGGATAAAAGAACAAATCACAGAAACAACAATTTTACTAAAAAGAATGACAACAATGAGAAAACATATCAAAATTTATGGGATGCAGCCAAAGCAGTACTTAAGGGAAACTTTTTATTTCAAGATTACCTGCTCCTGAAGTTTTGCCATAAAAAGGGATGAAAGATAAAGGATAACAGCTAGTGGAGATGGACAGATCAGGTCAGGGCTTTTTTCAGGATGTGGAGGAAATGGGCATGTTTGTGAGCAGTAGGAAAGATTAGTGAGAGAATAGGATAACTGAGGGGGCAATCTCCTAGAAAAGAAGAGATGGAATGGAATTATTTGTGCAAGTAGAGGGATTTGTTTTGGCAACAAGAAGAGACATTTCTTCATGTGAGACTAGAGTAAAGGAAGAGATAGTAGTAGAAGACATATGAGTTTTGTGCAATGAGGAGATGAAATACAAAACAAAGTTCTCAATTGTGAGGGTATAGGAAAGCTACAAGATTTTTGAGGAAGGATGAAAAGGACTAAGAGACACTACAGTGAATGAGACAGTCAATTAGGGAGGTGTAAAAGGATTGCCTTGAAGCACTGAGGGCTCCATTGAGATTACATAACAAAATTTTAGCAGACCTAAGCAGCATGGTTTTGTGACTTTCTCCAGCTTTGCTCAGCAGCATGTGAATAGGAGTGATGTGGGCTGAAGCTTAGAAAAGCCAAGGATTGATGAGAGGATTAAGTTCTTCCTGAAAGAACTGGTTTGCCAAGGAGTCAAAATGAGGAAAGGAACTGAGTATAGTGACAAATTAGTAAAGAACTGAGAGGTAGATGGAATTGAGATCACAATGACAATGAAGAACAAGGTCTGGGACTGAAAAGCAGAGATTGATGTGAAATGACAACAGAGTACTTCAGAGTTCACGAACAGGGAAGTGGTATATTTGTGGGTGACAGCAAAATCAAAGACATGAATATCTCTCTCACAGTGTGTAGCTGTGGTTGGATAGAAGAGTAAGTTATAGCAAATAGCTAAGTTAAGGAACTGGAAATTAGGGTGTTTGAGGGAACATCAATATGTATATTGAAGTCTCCTAGGATGTGAGCAGGAGTTAAGGAGCAGAGGATTATGAGCCAGGCACTGTACTTACTAGATTTGTGAGCAAGGGCAAGCAACTTAATCTGAGCCTGTTTCCTTATCTATACAATGAAGACAAAAAAAAAATCATACTTACTTTACACAATTGTTATGAAACTCAAATCAGTTAATGTACAGAAAACTCCGCAAACTTGAAAATATTCTATTATAAATGTTAGCAGTTGTTGCTCGTTATTCTTATTGAAATATAAAAAAGACCTAGAGAAAAGCCTCCTGCAGGTCCTCTATGCAGGATCTATGGAAGACAAGAATCACACAGGACAGAAAAAAGGTGGTCATGTGTACCCACATTGGAGGGAATACGCACATCAGTGAGTTTCATTAAGGCAATGAAAATATAGAGTTTGAATAATTAGTTTCAAAGATAAAAGATTTTTTTTCAGACTTCCAAAGCTAAAACAAAGGCGATTAGATAAGTTATTACTGCTATTACCTTGGTTGTACTTTCACCATTTCTTTCACACTGGTTGCGCTGTTGGATTTTCTCAGCAATTTCTTGTGCAATATGACAAGTAGAATCATAAGTAGATAACCTTTATCAAAATTAAGTGAAGAAAAATGGTTTCAGGCTCTTAAAGAAAATTTCTTTACTTTCCAATTTTATATGTCCAGATCTATTTTCTATCATTAATGAAATATAAACAAGTTACAAATGGAAAAGGGTATCAAAAAACACAAGGAATCCTCTAATCAAAGCTCCAATCAGAGTATTTTAGGTGAGAAAGGAACTTAAACATCTACTTTGTGCTGGGCATAGTCCTAAGCACTTTACAAATATTACCTCATCTGACCCAATAGAAAACTAAATGTGGCTATAATCATTTGCTCATTCAACAAACATTTAATGTCTATGATATGAAAGTTACTATTAAACTAGAGATTGTGGGAAATAGAATAATGAGTAAGACCAAAAATGATGCACGGTACAAAAAAAAAATTACTGGATTTAGAGTTAGAGGACACGGGTTTGAATACTACCTCTTTTACTTAATATATCTATGACCTGGATCAGATAAGTCACTTAACCTAGGAGCCTGAGTTTTATGGTCCGTAAAATGAAGGGGTTAGACTGGATGATCACTAAAGGCAATCACTGAGTATTTAAGTGTCGGCTATGCACCAGCACCGTGCAGGTGCTGAGGATACAAACACAGTGAAGTAATCCCTACTACCAAGGATTAAATCCAAATACGGCAAGAAACAAGTAAATATTTAAGAATATGCTGAATAAATATAAAGAGAATACAAAGTAGTTAAACACAAGGTAGTTTGGGAGAAAGAGCACTAGCAATTGAGAAAGCAGGACAGCTTCATACAAAAGATAAAGTCAAATCATAAAAGAAAACTCTATGACGTGGAGGGACATGTAGAATGGTCAACACAAAGATATGGAAATAGGAAATAGGTGCCATGTGTGAAGAATAGAGGGAGGTTAGTTTGGCTGCATTGCATTTGCAGAGTTCAGGAAAGGCACTGTAAGTGGGGACCAGGTTGTAAAGGAAAACTAAATAAAGGAATTTATATTTTATCCAAGCAGCAATAGGGAGTCAGTAGAATTTATTAAGTAAAGGAGTGGCACGGTCAGATCTGAGCTTAAGGAAAATTATTTTGGCAGCAGTATACAGAATGGAATTCAATGGTGAAAGACTTAAGGGAGGGATATGCTTTGTGAGACTTCACATGTATAATGGTTATCATAGTGCTTGCCTTCTCAATGGGTGGAGGGACTGAAGGGACAGAGAATGTGGAACTGAAATTTTTTAAAGTGAATAATAAAAAATAAGTAAACAAAAATGTTTCAAGATTTAAGGCGGGGGAACTAATTAAGAGGCCACTGCAATAATCTAGGCAAGAAGAGAGAAAGCCAGATGAGGATAACTGTTTGAACAGAAGGAAAGGATAAGATATAACAAATGTTGTGAAATTAGATATGGCAAGATTAAGCAACTGACTGAATAAGTGAGGTGAGAATAACGAGTTAATGATAACTCTAAGATGTGAGCCTAGTATACCGAGTATCATTAGAAATAGGGAAGTGTAAAAGAGGGATAGATTTGAAAGGAAAGATAGTAAGTTATGTTTGCAACTGTTGCGTTTGCGATGTTTAGGGTGACATCCAGTTTCAACAATATGATCTAAGACAATTTCAAAAAACTCATGATGGAAAATGCTGTCCATATCCAGAGAAAGAATTATGGAGTCTGAATGCAGATCAAAGCATACTATTTTCTCTTTTTTGTTTGTCTTTTGTTTTTTCTTTCTCATGGTTCTTCCCTTTTGTTCTGATTCTTCACAACATGACTAATATGGAAATGTTTAATATGTACATGTACGGCCTATATCAGATTGCATACTGTCTTGAGAAGGGGAGAGGAAAAAAATTTGGAACTCAAAATCTTATAAAAGTGGATGTTGAAAAATAAAAATAAAATTTTAAAAATGAGAGAGACAGAGAGAGAGAGAGAAAGAGAGTGAGAGAGACAGAGAGGAGCCTAATATAGAACCTCAGTGAACATTTGCAGTTAGAGGGTATGATATGAATGATGAACTAACAGACTCCGGAAAGGTTGGAGAGGTAAAGGAGAACCAGGAGAGTAGTGACAGAAAAATCTAGAGAAAAAAGTATCCATTAGGAAAGGGTGGTCAATAGTATCAGATTAAGGATTAAGAAGGATGAGTACTGAGAAAAGACCGTTGGATTTTCCAGTTAAGAGATCATCGGTACCTTTAGGGAGGGCAATTTCAGTTGAGCAATAGAGTGAGAAACCAGACTGCAAAGGAATAAGTGAGTGAAGAACAAGTGAAGGTAATAAATGAGCTTTTTCAAAAAATCTGACCAAGATACAAGAGACATAAGACAATAATTTGAGTGGATGTTAGAGTCTAATGAAGGTTAAGGATGGGAGACTTGGGCAGGTTTGAAGGCAGGAAGGAAAGGAATATAGGAAGACGATGAAGACTAGAGAGAAAGAAGGTTCTTTCCAGTTATGATCTTAGGGCCTTTTATGAACTTGTTCTCATTTTCAAAATGCTTAAAGTATAGCAGAGGAATATAAGACACATAGACAGTCATATTATAAAGTCAATTGCAATCAGTACCAGAAGAGGTAGAAAGAGCTATATAGAGGCACCAGAGGCCACTAGCGGCGGTGGGGGATGCTACAGGAATTACGACGGGAGGGAGTATACCTACCAAGTGGATACTAAGGAAGAATTTGTTCAAGTCAAAAGAGAAACCTAGATTGGTTGACAACAGAAGTGATGCTGTTAACGAGACTTTTTACCCAAAATACTGAATGGGAAGATGTTGGAAAGCTTCCAGAGACTGGATGCTGTAGAAACAAGGCAATGGGGGTTAACTGACTTGCCCAGCATCACGTCTCTGAATCCGGATTTGAGCTCAGGTCCTCCTGACGCCAGGGCCTATTGTCTACCCACTGCACCACCTAGCTGCCCGTAGTCTTAAAGTTTCTTAAAGATGACACTATAAAGCAAATAATTATAAGGAAAAATCTTGACTGTGTATTTACTATATGCTACTTCTGTTATCTGTTGTAAAATTTAGTATAAACCATTGAATGAGCAAGTAAAGGTATAAGGTTTTATTAGACAGGATTGAGTCAATGAAATCCCAAATGCAAGATGGCACTGCCTATAAATGGTTTTTGTGGTGATGTTTACAACAGGCCACAAGGAGGAGACATTAGACAAATGAAAAAGTTTAAAAGAGCAGCCTCCCATTATTAGCCAAATACAAAGAACCAAAAAAATGTTGGAGATAGTAGAGATCTTACAGGGTTTTTGTCTGATTCTGTTATTTTTTTAAATAGAAAATCAAATACAGTTTTTCTAACAGAAGAGTCAAAAAGTTTGAGCTTATAGAGATAAACAGTTTGAAAAATCTCAAGAATTTTTTTCTTCCTCCTCATCAGGCCTGGAAAAGCAAGAGCAGAAAGTAGATCAGATACGTATGGATTGTGAATATTTTAGAGCTCAATTGGAAACAGCATAAGCAAAGAGCATAAAAGAGAAGAAGGTATAATAGTTGTTAAAGAAAAAAAATTAACTGTTCAATCTATGTTTAGGTTAAAAAAATAGAGTATTTCAGTTTTGCATAAGAAATGAAAAGAATTGTCATTTACAGTTCTTAAATATCTTTAGATAATATTTCTCAAGGTTTTTTGAAGGATGGTTAGTTATTTCAATAGGCAGAAATGAGGAAGAGAACATTTCTGTAGAAAGGAAAAAAGGCACAGAGTAGGAAAACAGAGGAGGGTAGTATAGGGGAGCAGGCCAGGAGTGGACCTTTCAGAGTATAGTAAATGTTCCAATTTGACTGCAACAGAAACTGTCAGTTGAAATACGGCCAGAAAAATAGGTTGGGTCCAGATTAGTCTTGACTATCAGGCTAAAAGAGTTTGTAATTTTTTCAGTTATCAACAAGATTAAAGATTTTTGAGCAAATGTCATGTTCAGATACAACAAAATTAATCTGGATATATTAGAGGCAGCATGGTATAGTGAATAGTGGTTGACCTTGGAATCAGGGAAACCTGGATCCAAGTCCTACCTTGGACACATACTAACTCTGTGATCCTGAACAAGTCACTTAACATCAGTGTCTCAGGTAACTGTCTAGGATTGTTAAGTTACTGATAATTTGCAATCTACATTACTATAGGTAGTTTCCATCCTGAGAATTTTTTACCTAGATGAAGTAACAGGTCTGAATTTAAAAAAAAAACAACAAACCTCTGGCTATAGCATAGGATAGAAAAAGGAGAAAGAAACCAGTCAGGAGACCTACAATAGTTGAGACAAGATATAACGACAACATGCACTAGGGTGATGGGATTGAGGACAGAAAGGAGCAGGTGGAGTGATCTGCAAATGCAGACAAAAACCCAAAGAACTTACCGACTGACTGGAGAAGTAAAGCAGAGGGGGAAGGAATGAGGTGAGTTCCTTTTTGGAGCCACAGGACTAGGTATAGATCTTCCAGTCTTGGCATTACAGACCATGAAACCTGGAAGGGGCCTGGAGATCGCCTAGACCAGTGGTATCAAACTCAAATAGAAACCTGGCTCACTGATGTGTGTAATAAGAGTTGCTGTGAGCCATATATTGATTTTGTTTTAGAATGTACTGTCATGTTTTAGTTTTATTTATTTTCTTAAATAGTTCTCTATTTTCATCTGGTCCCAGCTGCACTTAAGTGTATTGAGGACTGCAATAAAGCCTGTGGGTCAGATCTGACACCCCTGATTTACACCAATCTCCTTTTCCATATAGATCAATAATGTATCAAAAAGTATTTATTGAGTACTCAGCACTATGCATGGGATTATGAGATATAAAACATATAAATAAATATAAAAAGGAATGTAAAACCTATCCCCTCCCTTCAATGTGCATAAACCTAGTCAGAAACTGGACTAATAATTGGGAGAATGAGAAAAAGAGAGAGGTAGAATGGGGCAAATTATCCCACACAAAAGCGGCAAGAAAAAGATTTTACAGTGGAAGGGAAGAGGGGGGAGGTGAGAGGGAATGGGTGAACCTTACTTTCATCAGATTTGGCCTAAGGAAGGAATAATATACACACTCAATGGGGTATGGAAATCTATCTTACCCTACAGGAAAGTAGGGGGAAGGATGATAAGGGGTGGGGGTGATAAAAAGGAAGGCAGATTGGGGAGGTAATCAAAAGCAAACACTTTTGTGGAGGGACAGGGTCAAAGAAGAGAATAGAATAAATGGGGGCAGGACAGGATGGAGGGAAATAGTTAAACACAACTATTATGGAAATGTTTTGCATGATTACACATGTATAACCTTTATCAAACTGCTTCCTTTCTCAATGAAGGTGGGTAATGAGGGAGGACAGGAGAGAATTTAGAACTCAAAAGTTTTAAAAACAAATATTAAAAATTGTTTTTACATGGAACTAGGAAATAAGATATACAGGCTATAGAGTATAGAAATCTATCTTGCCCTACAGGAAAATGGAAGGGAAAAGGGAGTGGTGATAGAAGGGAGGGCAGACTGAGGAAAGGGGTAATCAGAATGCATGTTGTCTCCGGTGAAGGGAGAGGAGAGACAGGGAGAAAATTTGGAATTCAAAATCTTGTGGAAGTAAATATTGAAAACTAAATAATAAAAAGAAAAAAAGAAATTGGACTAATACATAAAAAAGAAAAGCAAACAATACATTTCAGAAAACTGAATTAAGTCAAAACATGACTTATAGTCCCAAGTCAGCCATAAGCAACATGACCTTGAGCAAGTCAATTCACTATGTATCTGATTATATTGATCTATAAAATGAAGACTGTATTACTCGACATCTAAAGCCTCTTTAAGCCCAAATATTGTAAGATATTAAGTTTTAAATTATAAACTATATAGTACAGACTACATACACTATGAGATCAGTGATGGCAGTAGTCAGAGAGAAAGCTTCTTGAAGTGGAATTTGAAAAGGTCTTTAAAGGATTTGCTAAATGTAAAGAAACATGCATGCTCTCCCCTATACCTGAATTGCCCTCCCCCTTCATCTCCACCTACTGACTGCCTAACCTTCCCTCAAGAACCTTCTTGAATGCCACCAACTCAATGAAACTTTCTCTAATCTCCACCATAGAAAACACTTTAAGTAAATCAATCAAGAAGCATTTAAATGCCTACTATGCACCAAGCACTAGGTAAGCAATAGGGATACAAAAGCAATTGATTTTTTTTCAAGACAGAGTATACAGAAAAGTTGGGAGACACACACATGTACATGCTACTGTAAGTTCCATACAATTTGAGGTATCTGAGCCAATGAGATACAAAGATAAAAGCAAGTCTCTGCCCTCAGGGAGCTCACATTCTAGAGAGAGAGGGCAGTAGGGAAAACAAAATAAGACACACAGCATAGGTACATACAAAAATGGAGGCTCAGTGGATAGAGTGCTAAGCCTGGAGTGTCAGGAAGACTCGAGTTCAAATTCCGCCTCAGACACTTACCAGCTGTGTGACCCTGGAGAAGTCACTTAACCTCTGTTAGCCTCAATCTACTGGCGAAAGAAACAGCAAACCACTCCAGTTATCTGTCAAGAAAAGCCAACCCCATGGACAGTACTGGCCTGCTATGGTCCACAGGGTTACAAAATTGAACAGAACTAAACAAATGACTATAGATACAAGTTAACCTTGGTAATGAAGGCAGTATAGAATAAAGCTGGGGAGAATAAAAAAGAAAAGCCTCTTGCAGAATGTAGTACTTGAGATGAATCTTCAAACAAAGGAGGCAGAGGCAAGGTGGGAACACATTTCAGGCATGGGGAACATCCAGTGTAAAGGCATCGAGATGGAAAACAAACTGTCAAGTGTGAGAACATCAAAGTCAGTTTGGCTGGACAACAGAGTGCATGGAGGCCATAATGTGTATATAATAAATCTAAAAAGAACAGAATAGAGCCAGATTTGTGAAATCATGTGATATTTACTTATAAGAGACTGATCTATGATTTTTATATGCAGATACACCTTCCATGAGTATAGATCACAACCCCAAATCTTGTTCATGTCTTTCTACAAATTCTCTAGAAAAGCTACATTACATATAGAAGACCTTCCTGATAATATGCAGTTCCCTTCCTCCAAAAAAGGGTAAACTCTTGATCACTGGATGAAAAATCACACATGACAATGTTTGTGTTAGTAGTTTAGCATGTAGTAGTGGATAGAGAGCCAGACTTAGATTAATCAAATCAACATTTATTAAGTGCCTACTAAGTATCAGGCACTGTGCTATAACAGTGAAACAGACAATCTCTACTCACAAGGAGTTTACATTCTAAATGGCGAGACAAGTACATACATAAAAATATACATATAGCAAATATAAAAGAGAATACAAAATATTTACAAAGTAGTTAAATACAAGGTTGTTTGGGAGGAAAGATATTAATATTTGAGAAGATCAGGAAAGGCTTCATGCAGAAGATGGTACCTGAACTGTACCTTAAAAGAGCGGGACTTTGAGGTAGGTAGGTACTCTACGTATTGCCAACCCAGGCAATTACACAGAGTTGGAATGAAAAAAAATGAGTTTCAATTCTGACTCAATTGTTTACTAGCTATTTGAAGCTACACACAGGATTTAATCTCTCACCCTCAGTTTCTTCATCTGAAAAGTGGAAAAATTAATAGAACCTAACTCCACAGGGTGACTGTAAGGGTCAAATGAAATAAAGTGTTTGGTAAAGCTTAAAGTGCTATTTAAATATTAACTACTACTATTATGTAGTTTGGGAATTATATGATTCCTAGCATCTTTTCTATCACTTAATAATCTAAACTAGGGACACACAAGATTGGGGACCATTATGTACCTGTCCATTTCACAGGTTAGCATAGGCAAAAAAAAAATTTCACTACCTTTTAGTCAATCTTTTTGTGATTAATCTCTCCATAGATAGGCTGGTCCTCAAATAATAGACACTGCTATAGTGTCTTAATTACCCTGAACATAACCTAAATTTTTCTAGAGCACACTATCTGGAACTATTTGTTTTCATCATTTCCTACTTATAGTATAATTCTCTGTATATACATTATAATATATTTCCTGTTCCTCCCTGACCCCAATTCCTCACATAAGC
This sequence comes from Pseudochirops cupreus, assembly GCA_028627135.1. Taxonomy (NCBI): domain Eukaryota; kingdom Metazoa; phylum Chordata; class Mammalia; order Diprotodontia; family Pseudocheiridae; genus Pseudochirops; species Pseudochirops cupreus. The sequence continues at coordinate 188,030,268 of CM053584.1, read as the reverse complement.
TCTTCAACACAGGAACACAGTTGTTTTAAAATTTAAATCTGTGTCCCAGTATCTTTGCTCTATGAACTTGGTATGTCTGCTGCATTACATTTATCCATGTACATTTTCTTTCTCCCCTACATTATATGTTCCTTAAGAGCAGACCCAGGGGCAGCTAAGTGGCACGGTAAATGGAGAGCTTGCCCTGGAGTCAAGAGGACCTGAGTCCAAATCCAGGTCTCAGAGACTTAACATTTACTAGGTATGTGACCTTGGGCAAGTCATTTAACCCCAATTGCCCTGCCTTGCCCCTCAAAAAGAAAAAAAAAAGATCAGGGACCCAGTCTTATTTATCTTTCCATCTTGCCTTAGTAATACTTAAAGACACTAAAAACCTCCTTCCAAATTTCTCTTTCCATCTACCTTCCTTTCCTATAGGTTATCACTCCTTCACCTCACTTCTGATCAGTCACCTTGCACAAAATAGGTACTTAATGATATGTTTAATAGGCAATTATTGAATGAATAAATGAGTACTCAGAAATGATCTCCCACCTACTCCATCTACTTTGCAGTTTGTTAAGCTAGTGGAGTTAAATTTTAAAACTAGCCCTTTCCTTCCATTCTTATCCCATTCACTGGTGGACTTTCATCTTTCCACTGAAGGTTTCAGTTTCTCTGGGACAGAAATGGGATACCTGACCATCTTCATTCTCGGCTTGCTAGGTCTGTGATTCATTAAGAACTTCTACTGTTCTAGGTCTATTAGAATGCTGATCTAGTTGGTTTTTAATAAGCGTCTTATTCAGTTTCAAACTCCAGTTTGGGGCACCTATTATACGTTCTTTTTTTTAAAAAAAAAACTTTTTAGGGGAGTTCAAGGTACAGGAAAGAAGGGGAAAACTGGTAAAAGCATGTAGTAATTTGGTTTTTGCCTATATGTGTATATATACATTTTTCTTTTTTTTTTGTATCCTGTATTACCTGTTTGCCCCAGAAGGTGCCTTCTCATTTTTATATCTGCAGCCACTGTCCTCCACACCTGGAAGACTAAACAGTCACATCTTTGAATCTCTGGCTTCCCTCAAGACTCAGATCAAGAACTACTTTCTGTAATGAGGCCTTTCTTGATGCTACTGGTAGAACCTTCTGCTCTGTACTGGATTTGCAGAGGGAGCAGAGGAAAGAATTCTGGATTTGGAGTCCTTTGTGAATTCAGCCTTTGTTCAAATATCATCACTACCATCTGTGTGACCTGGGGCAAGTCACTTCATTTTCCTGGGCCAGGTTCCGCATCTATAAAAAGGGATGATTGGACTAGGCCTTCCAGCTCTAAATCTAGGATCGTGACTTGTATGTTTTGCCTACACCTATATATGTACATTTTGTGCCCTCCCTTGGAATGTAAGCTCCTTGAAAGCAATGACTGTTTTTATTTTGGTCTTTCTATCATCGCCAACGCAAAGCCACGGTGCCTGACATATAACACGCCTGAAAAAAGTGTGATTTGATTGCTTTGTCGATTAAATGAAGGAGCGGAAAGTATCGTCGGGCTACCAAATGTTAGGGTACATAACTCAGAGCACACGAGAATAAAATCAGATTATAAAGGGTCCTCTGAAAGGCGGGCGTGAGTTAAGATGGAGTGCTGTGGGGCAGTTCTTATCGGTGGTCACTTATCTATGACAAGGTCACGCACAAAACCACATAAGCTTGAATTCAGAGCCTCAGGAGATGGAGCTCCGGGTAAGTTCAAAACCTGTTTCAGGCACTAACTAGCACTGTGACTCTAGGCAAGTTACGGAACCTGTCTGCGTCGGTTTTCTCAAATGTAAAATGGGAATAATGATATGAACACTCCCCCCCCACCCCCACCGTGGTAGTGAGGAGCAAATGAGATCATGGTGAGGAACTAAATTTAGCACAGTGCCTGGCACAGAGTAAGCGCTACATACGTGTATATTACTATCGTTACTACTCCTCCTCTTAGTCGCCGACTGGCTGAACTGTAGAAAAAAAACACACGACGAAATCCCATTCAAGTTTCCTAAATGCAGTCCTATTCTCGGCGGTCTTAGCTCTGCCCTCAGAACGCGCCAGCTCCCCGCTCCTCCTCCCTTTTCCTACCAAGGAGGATGCCGCTCGCCCGGCTCCAGCCCAGCCACCTCAGGGCTCCCTCCACCCCTGCCCTGCCCCCCTGAACCTGCCCCCCAGGAGCCTGCTCTGCGTCCCTCAGCCCGAGCCTCACCAAGGGTCCGGCGCCATGACGCTGCCTTTGCTGCTTCCCGCAAAACTTCCGGGTCGCTGCCGCGGACTACGGCAGGCCAAATGGCTCAGTCACCGACGGTCGAAGCCAGAGCTCGGAAAGGAAGCGCCGCAAGGCGGCGGGACGGGGCTGGGAGAGGGAAGGTGAACCGAAAGGGACTGGGAGAGAGAAGTCCTTCCAAGGAAAACTGATGCCCAGAAAGGGGAAGTGTCTTGTCCAAGTTCTGCGTCTTAAAGCAGTGGAGCTGGGATTCGAGATAAGAAATCCATTGTCTGTTGTACTACACCGGAAAGAAGGGGAATTTAAGAAAAAAGAAAAGGCCTCGGAGCGACAATTAAGGAAACCTGGGCCTCTAGTTGGCGCAGTGGCTACTAGCGGCGGGCCGGGAGCCAGGGTGACCTGAGTTCAAATTCGCCCTCAGGCATATTAACTGTGGGGCAAGTCACTGAGCTTCAGTTACTTCGTCTGTGAAATGGGGGGAAATAACAGCATCTACTTCCCAGAACTATTGTGAGGATCAAATGAGATAGTGATTGAAAAGTACTTACAGCCCAGTGTGGGCACACAGTGAGTAGGTGCTAATATAAATGTTAAATATGATTTTTCAAAGCCTCCTTCAAGTGGTTACTGTGACCCTGGGCGAGTGACAGCCTCTAAGGGACTGTTTCCTTATCTGTGAAAAGACAAGATTTGAAGAGAAAACCTGAAAAGGCCTTTCCAACTCTAAATCTACAAGCCTATGAAATGTAAAATAAAATTTAAAGAGCAAAAAATGGAGGAGGAGAAATGAATGAAACCAGATTTCAGAGAAAGGTAGATCTCTGGATAGGCAAGACTAATTAAGATTATAACCATTAATCTCTCAGTGCCCCCTGGAACTCTCCAAGAAGTGGTTTCCAAACAAATTATCGCCACTCCCACAACATAAGCCAAATCTATGAAAAATCATTCTAGCACATATTTAGTAAAACAGAATTAAGCATATATTACAATTTCAGAACAACACAAAAAATCCTAAATATACAATGAAAATGTAGCACATTCATCAACCAATAAAATATTATAATTTTCTTATTTGTAATAAAATTAATCAGTTGTAAAGGTGAAAGTCATTAAGTTGGCAGATCAACTACCTCACTCCCACAAAGAGGAAGATAAAAGTTTAATCTGGTGAGAATGTATCTTGATCACTTATGCCTGATACATTTATCAAAAGTGAGAATTTATCTCTTTAGTTCACTAATCACCAACAAAGTCTGGATATAGCCCTATATGCAATAGGAACTCTGTTTAGATTAGCTGAAGCACTTGGTCATACTCGTGTTTTCAATGTGAGCATTTACACCTTGGAAACATTACAAATCAGGGCTTGATTTATTGTTTTGTTGATTGTTTAGACTTAAGAAAGTGATAAAGAAAACTATTAATAGTATTAAACTTAATAGTGTCTCGTACATAAAATTTACAAACTTTGGTTACATTCACACATTTATCAAATGAAAACATAACTCCACCTTCACTGTGTGAAAAACTCCTACATACCTTCCTAGGTGCAATAGGAAATCTTTTTCATGTAGCTGAAGCGTTTGGTCACGTCCTCCGGCACCTGAATAAACATTCTGAACTGCATAGAATCAGAGATCTGAGTGCCTGGAGAAGAGATAACTAACACCTTGAGAAGGAATAGTTTTGGTGGACAGAGCAAAGCCCTAACTCAGTCTCAATCTAGGTCTTCTGCCTCTACCTCCCTGGCTGGAGGCCTCTTGGTTAGAAGAACCTCTTGAACTTATTATAAGGGTCTAGAGATTTAAACTTTTTCTTCAAATCAATCCTGTTTCCTCAAAGCTGAAAAGAAAATTAAAAGATGAAGGATTGGGTCATCCTTTTTGTACATCTACTCAGGTCTGACTTAGCAACTCCTAAATGGTCAGTCTTTCCATCTGTGCAACCAAATTTTAGTCATCATGTTGTACAGAGAAAAAGAGCGAGCCCATACCTGGGTTCAAGGTAAAATCTAGGTGTGGATTTATTGATCATAACAACCTGGAGTGTAAACTCATATCAGGCAGTCATCTTTTGGGGGTACAAACTTGATTATAAAGGCTAACACCACAAAAACCACAGTCAGGGAGGGGAGCTAGCAGAAGCCATGATGTACAGAGGCAAAGAACAGCCATTGGTTAGATCTATAGCTCAGGGCTAATTTGGGAATATGGCGCAAGGGTACAAGGGTGCAACTTTCCTATGACATGGGGGTTCCTCCTAGAACAGGGTGGAGGACATAGGGTGGAGGGTCATAGTCAGCGCTTTCCAGAGCAGAGTGAGAGGGTCATGGGGTAAAAGGGACTGGAATTCCCCCGAACAGGCTAGGGTCATGTTCTGGGCGAAGAGGGTGGGGGCCCTGCTTGGTCAGCAGGACAGGACAGGGTGATCCCTAGATAAGATCCTTGCACTATAATGAACCTTATACATTATAATGATTCAAGAAGAATATATAAAATGCTGATTAGGGAAGGAAGGGTCAGGGAACTTGGCCTTGAGCAATACACCCAGACATGTCTTAAGCAGTTTTCAAGCTATGACAAAATATAGGATAGAAATATAAAAAGGGCTTAATGGTGGGCCACAAATCAGGTGGTGTGCAGTGACCTGGGATTTGGGTTTGGGTACAACAATCACATAAGCCCCTTATTCTTCTATGGCTAGCAACCAGCTTTTCCCAAGTTTCCATATGGTCTGAAGGTCGGAAACAAGGTGCAAAATATATAAGCATGCTCTATATAACCCACTAATATTTATTATGCTGTAGATAAATTGTATAGCCAACTTAGATGACAACAAGATAGGCCGCAGGGAGCCTACATTCCCATAAACACTCTAGTAAAGCTTTAAAAATGAAATAGAACAATGATAAAGGAAAACTAAGAGAAATGGCTTATCCAAGAAACCACTCCATCCTGTCCAGAATTGCACAAGAAGACCAGACAGATCTCCACACTGAGCAGGGGTAAACCAGAAGAGTCACAAGTTACAGCACACAAGCAACTTGGAGCCATGAAAGGGCAACACCCAGGCAGCCTACAATGGAGCCCATACAGGAGACAGGACCACATCAACACTCAAGCAATGTAACACGCAGGCTGCACAGTGCCAGTTAGCCCACCCCATGGCAAAGGACAGGACCAGCCAAGTACCCTGGCAACACTGGGCCAGATAACCAGTGCCTGAACCCTATCTAAACATGGGATTAGATAAGCACCCAGGAAGCACCAAGCCCAGGTAACCCTCTTCTATTATTCTATAGTAAAGGACAGAGCTAAAACAGTATCCAAGCTGATCAAGGCCCAGACAGCCCAATCCAGAGCTATAGCAGGAGATGGGGCAGCCCAGTGCTCAAGTAGCCCATACCTTAACCACCAAGGGAGACAGAGTCATCCTAATGCTCAGGGCAGGGAACCATGACTGGTTAGGAGGCCTGTTACCAATGCAATTGCGGCCACATTCAGTTCAGGCCTATAAGGGTTACAGGAAAGATGGAATCAAGACTCTGGGGTCAAGACTCTATAAGAAGAAGGAGACTGAGAAAGAGAAGCCAAAAGCTGAGTCGAGGTATGAGAAGACTAAGCTGAAACTCAGAGATTCCTACAAGGGATTGGCCACTCCATATAGGTCCAAGGAACCATAATAATAAAATGAAAAGTCATCAGTCTCTTAGGCCTACTTCCAAGACTGGATGTAGTAGCTCACTATTATTCCCTTAACTTGCCCTTGCATTTACCAACTGGGTTTTGAGTTACATTTTCAGAGGGCAGCTGTTATCCCAGGTTCTAAGGGGTTTTCTTTCACATCTACTTTTTTTTTAAATAAGTGTTTATTGATGTCATTTGTTTTTTATATCAACATAGTTTTCCCCAGGATCCCTCTCCCTGCCCTTCCCAGAGAGCCATCCCATAGAACAAATAGTATTTTTTCAAAAACAGAAAAAAACCATACACACAACTTATCAATAGATTGAAAAAAGTGGGAAAACATGCAATGTGCAACATTTGTGTACCTCATCCTCCACAAAGGAGCATGCTGGCTGTGTCTTCTCCTAGCTAATCTTTCCAGCTCTACATATCTTTATAATTTTGCCACGTTCACTTTTGATTTTTTTATGCATAGTTGTTTTTTCTATTTTTCCTTTTTTTGCTGTAAAATATTTTGATCTTACTTCATTGTCTATAGTACATTTTAGCAAAATGGAATTTTCCTAATTACCTCTTTTAATTGGGTCTACTTTTGCTTTTGCTTTGTAACAAGATCATAATTGCTACTCTTCCACTCCTTTAAATCTCGTTTGATCCTGACAGGGGCTCCATGATATTTGAGTTGTTTCTCTCTGGCTGCTTGCAATATTTTCTCCATGACGTGGGAGCTCTGGAATTTGGCTCTAATATTTCTGGGAGTTTTCATTTTGGGGTCTCTCTTAGGAGGTTATCAGTGGATTCTTCCAATTTCTATCTTACCCTTTGGATCTAATATATCAGGACAGTTTTCTTGAATTTCTTGAACTATGGTGTACAGCCTCTTTCCTGATCATGGCTTTCAGGTAGCAAAATAATTCTTAAATTATATCCCCTCAATCTACATTCCAGGTCAGTCGTTTTCTGATGAGATATTTCACATTTTTTTCTTTTCATTGCCCATTTGTTGCACATTTCATTCTTTTGATTTTATTTTATTGTTTCTTAATGTCTCATGGAGTCTCCATCACTTCATTTGTCAACTATCGCAATAGCCTGCTGGTTATTCTCCCTACCTCTAGTCCCTCACCACTGCACTCTACCCTCTCTCTACTCAGCAGTCAAAGTGATCATGAAGCACGGGTCTGACGATGTCACTTCTGTACTCAGTAAACTCCAGTGGCTCCTTGTCGCCTCTAGGATTAAATACAAAATCCTCTAGTTGGCTTTTAATGCCCTTCATAATTTAGTCCAATATCGCCTTTCCAGTATCCTTAAATCTTGTTCCCAGGGACTCCAGTGACACTGACCTCCTTGCTATTCCTTACACATAATATTCCATTTCCAGGCTCCAAGCATTTTCATTTTGCTGTCCCCCATGCCTGAGATGCTTTCCCTCCCTCATCTCTGTCTCCTAGTTTCCCTGGCTTCATTCAAATCTCAGTTAAATCCCAACCTCTGCAAAAACCCTTTCCCAGTCTTCCTTAAATTTTAGGGCTTTTCTTCAGAGAATACCATCAATTTATCTCGTTCATACATAGTTGTTTGCATGTGGTCTCACCCATTAGATTGTGAACTCCTTGGGAGCTAGGACTGGTTTTTTTTGGGGGGGGGGGTTGCCTTACTTTGTATCCCTAGAACTTATCACTATACGTGACACACAGTAGGCACTTAATAAATGCTAGTTAACTGATTGACTCTTGCTCTCTACCTGTTAGAGGGAGAGCCCCCTTCCCTTGTTAATACATTATTATATCATCATTGATCACATCATTAACTGAATTGGGGACAAAAAACCAAATATTTCATTCATGTATTACAATTTGTTTAGCCATTTTCCAATCAATGGGAGCCTATTTTGTTTCTAATTCTTGGTTACCATAAACCCCCTAAAAGTGCTGCTATTAATATTTTTATGTCTCTGGAATCTTTCTACTTTTGAGGTCCTTAGGGATCTGCTGGTGTCAATTCTTTTCAGTTTGAACATTTACACCTAGGTAATCTGCAAACACAACAAATCCAGCTTACTCTATTGTTTTACTGGTTGTCTAGACTTTAAAAAGTGACAGGTAAATTTAGCACAGATTAAATTTTAAAGTGTATCCTGCTTACCTGTGGAGTCCCTGGGTTGAATATTATAATGGCAAAATTCTCAAAAATTTTGAGGAAACACACTAAATTTTAAAATTCATTTTAAAGTAAATTACTCATATATTTCAATATGTAAGTATTTAAATCACTTAAAAAGTGAATTCACTCTTAAAAGTAAAGCTAATTTGTTTTGAGAATGTTTTGAATAATTATAAATGCCCTATTTCCTGCGGTGTACAAAACCAACACCAGGGATCACTTCTTCAGAGCATCAGTTTATTGTAGGATGCAACGAAGCTCATTATCCTGACTTTAAAATGGTCAACTTTTCTTACACGTACAAAAATATTTATAGTAGCTCTTTTTGTGGTGGCAAACAATTGGAAGCTGAGGAGACACTCATCAATTAGAAAAAGACTGGAACAAGTTGTGGTATATGATTGTAATGGAATACTATTATGCAATAAGAAATGATAAGCAGGGTGCTTGCAGAAAAACCTGGAAAGACTTACATGAACTGATGCAAAGTGAAGTGAATAGAACCAGAAGGACATTGTACAGAGGAATATTGTATAATGTTCGACTGTGAATGACTTAGCTCTTCTCAGCAATACAAAGATCCAAAATAATTCTGAAGAACCTATGATGAAAAATACTATCCACTTCTAGAGAAAGAACTGATGGAACCTGAATGTAGATTGAAGCATACTTTTTTTTTCTTACTTTCTGTATTTTTCTTGTGCTTGTTTGGTCTGTGTTTTATTTTACAAAACGACTAATGCAGAAATATGTTTTGCATGTCTGCAAATGTATAATCTTTATCAAATTGCTTGCCTTCGCAATGATAGGTGAGGAAAGGGATGGGGTCAGAGAGAATTTGGAACCCAAACCTGTAAAAAATAAAGTTTAAAATTTGTAACTGGGAAAAAAATTCGAAAATTAGGCGGCACTGTGACTGATTCCTAATCACAAGGATCAATGAGCCTTTTCATGAAGCTGAGGGCCTGAGATCTGCGGAAGGCGTGGAAGTGATGTGAGTCACCAAGTGCTTCTAGGCTCTGGTTTGTACGCAAGCGCAACTGCAGCTTCGTTGCCATCGAGACAGAGGGACGCGGAGTGCCGGGCGGTGAGTTTCAGCTACCAAGAAGCTAGTGGTGTTGCGGCGATGGCAGATTCCAAGGTCCTGCCAGAATCTGAAGTGCTTGGACTGGAGCTTGAAGCAGTGATTGGCTTCAATGGTGAGGCACAAAGAGAAATGCTAAACCGGCTGTGTCACTGGGATGTTAAGAAAGTCACTTCGCCTCAGTGGCCTTCACTCTGCAAAATAGCTGTTGGGTTTATAGTTTCTAAGGGACCCCTAAGATTCGTTGAGCCACGAGGGGGCCTGGAAACCTGTGGGCGTAGGGGTGGGGTGGCAAATAGGGGGATTTGAGACATGAAACAGTTTGAGCTCTGCCTTCCTTTTTGCCCCTGACCTTGGCCCTGGAGTCCAGCTCTGATTAATCTGAGGGGAGCGGATAAAGAGGAGCGGAGGACTACCTACAAGGATGATGGATAGAGAGGGCTAAAATAATTAAGACTGATTCCCTAGGCTGATTGACTGGCTGACAGGTTGGCCTCTTAATAGATGAACTTATTCTAAAGCACCTTCTCCAGTTTGGGAGTCCCTAACCTCAGCCCTCTACCTTTGAAGCTTGTCGTTTCTGACCCAAAGCATTATACTTCTTCCTCCAGTCACTTGGGGTTGTACACTGCTATGTATTTGACTCTATTTGCTCCCAAATCAAAGTCTACTGTGCTTTTAACCCATCTATCTTGTCTATTTTCTCTGCCTTCCAAAGTACTGAGAAGAATGGTAACTAGCTAATTTGAAAAAATAATTTCTGATTGTGGGTGAGAATGGGGCAGGGGTGAAGAAAGCTGAAAGGAGGGCAGGTTATTTGCATTATTCATCTGGAGCAGTGTCTTTGTTGTCAGATTCCAAGGAAAAACTCCAGTACTGAGAATTTCAAACTTAGTAGTAATAATACCATGTTTGTAACTTTTTAGTTTCCTAAGCCATTTTCCCTAGCATTTCTTTTCATTAATTGCCTTGATATTCTGGACCTTATGTTCTTCCAAATGAATTTTGCTACTATTTATTCTAGCTCTACAAAGTAATTTTTTGATAGCTTGATTGGTATGACACTAAATATGTAATTTAATTTAGGTAAAATTGTCATTTTTATTATATTAGCTTGAACCAGCCATGAGCAATTGATGTTTTTCCAATTAGTTCTGACTTTATTTGTGTGAAAAGTGTTTTGTAATTGTGTTCATATAAGTCCTGGGTTTCCATAGAATATCTGCATGAAGATGTCCAACAGGTAAACTCAGCAGAGAGATGATGCCTGGATGTATAGATTTAGGAATCATCTGCATATAAAGGTTAGTTGAACCCATGGTAATTGATGAAATTACAGAACCACAGAGAAGAGAAAAGGACTCAAGGCAGATCCCACATATAAGGATGAAGATACTCATAAAAACCTGAGGAGTGATGAGACAGGTGGGAGAATCAAGAGAGAACAACAATGTCAAGAAAACCTCAAAGTGGAGGATTCTAGGCAGAGGGAGAGATTAATAGTGCCAAATCCTTCAGACAGAACAAGAAGGATAAGGACTGAGAAGGAGGGTGGCAGAACATATACAGATGGAACCTAGAGTCAGGATGACTTGGTGTAATAGCAAGCAGAATTGTACTTAGCTCCTTGTTTCAGTTATTTATGTAGTTAACTTCTTGTTTTAGTTATTCAAGTGTCTTTGAGCCTTGCCTGTGATCATATCAAGTCTTTGTTAGAAACAGAATCTGTGAAGCCCAGAGTGGGAAGAACTTGCCAAAAAACCATGTAAAAGCAGGAGCACAAGCTGAGACCAAGCAGAAATGGGAAGAAGGATGGCTGTGGTGCCAGCACTTTTGTCTGTCTATGTTGATGTTACTTTGTCAGATATTTCTGCTGATAGAGGATGTTGCTGTTGTTACAGAGGCCCTGGGACTTTATTGCTGATTCATAAACCTTGAAAGAGGACTTTCCTGCTGTCTGTTTACAGAAGTCCCAAAGGAGGGTTTTACTTATGTCTTCAGAGGTCCTGGGACTTTACCAATGATTTGTGTTGATTACCTGTCTTTTTGTCTATGTGGATTTCATAGGCAGAAAGTGAATTGATGATGGTGCCCACAATGTATATGAATGTTGTTGTGGCTCTGCTAAGCTTGATGTGTGTAACTGGACAGGGAGATGGACCAGGAGCTGGACCAGGAGCTGGGAGCTGGCTACCTGTGAATCCAGGTGACAGTTGGGTGAATTCAGACAAGAACTGGGAGCATAGAAGAAGAATCATGGAGTTTGGGAGTCAGGCTAGAGTCAAGATGAAAGGACCTTTCCTTGGGTGCTTAGTGCTGACTGACAAGATCATGATTTACTGTGACCTGGGGGTGGGAGACCTTTGTACTTTGTACTCCTTAAGGATGATTGAGTTAAGGATAATTGGAAGCCAGTCTCTAAATCAAGATGAAAGAAGGCTTTAGATAGGTACTTTATACTGATTGATTCAGATTATGACTTACTGAATGATATCTTTTGTTTAAGAATAAGTGACCACTTTAGTAGTAAGTTGTTATGTTATATCATTGTGAATGTTGAACTTTGGTTTCTGTGAATGTTTTGCTTTAGTTTATTGCTGAATAGAGAGTTCTACTATACTATGGGATCAGAACCATGAAGCTATTCAAAGCAGCAGTCCTCAGGAGAGCTTCTTGTGCTTGGCTTTATACTTGGATTAAAAAATCCTGCTTCAGATGCTTAAATGCCATGTGATTTGAGATTTCAAAGGGTCTCTGTTTCAGTTTCCTTATCTGTAAAATGGGGATTATGATAATAGGGCCTACCTTACAGAGGCATTGTGACAATCAAATGAGATAGTAAATGTAAAATGCTTTACAAAATTTAAAGTAATATGTAAATGTGGGCTATTATTATTATTTATAATAATAAGGTGATTAGTCAATCAGTAAACATTTGCTAAGTGCCTACTATGTGCCAGGAATCATAGCCCATTGAAAAATAATCTTACTCTTAAGAAGGTCACAGTCTAATGCAATGGGGGAGACAACATGCAAAAAAAGCTATGTACAAAATGAAGTGGAGATAACTAACAGAGGGAAGACTCTAGTACTAAAGGGGATTCAGAAAGATTTCCTGTGGAAGGTGGTTCTTTAGCTGAGATTTGAAGGTAGTCTGAGAAGGCAGAGAACAGTTGAAGAGGGAAAGAATTGCAGACACAGGGGAAAGCTAGAGAAAATGCATGAAATCAGGAGATGAAATGTCTGGTGTGAGGAACAGCAAGGAGGCCAGTGTTGCTGGGTAAGAGAGGATGATGCTAAGATGATTGAAGTGAGAAATTAGGGGCAAAAGGTTGGGGTTTGGAAAGGATGAGCAGCAATACTGCAGAGACAAGGGACTCAATGGTAGAGTATAGTGTAAAGTTGAACTAGTTTATTATAGGGTTAAGATTTTTGAAGGAAGGAAAATGAGGTCAGAGCAAGGGCAATGAATTGGAAAAGCAAAGTGAGGTAGAGTGACTGGGAGCTGAGGAACAATTCTATAAGGGAGAGATGGAAGAATAGGAGATTATAGACAGAGGAATATCAGAATTATTGAGAGGGGAGGTAGAACATAAGATTATAGATTTAGAGCTGGAAAGTACATCAGAGGCTGTTGCAGCATCTCCACCCTCATTTTACAGAAGAGAAAGCTGAGGCTGAGAAAGGTTAAGTGACTTGCCCAGGTTCTGAGATCAAGGGTGTTATTTATCATGCCTTTGTGTGGAAATCTGTAAATCAGGTACTACACTCCTTGAGAAAGGAGGGTCTATATAAGCTGGATGGAGTGATTTTCCTAAAGCAACAGATTACCTTTATTATTAACCTGCTGAATTAACTCCAGTGACTTCCTGTTACCTGTAGGATCAAACATAAACTCTGTTTGGTATTTGAAGCCTTTTATGGCTTGGCTATAAACATGTTTAAAACTGTAATATTTTCTCTTTGCATAAGAGGTTAGTTCCTTGAAGGAAGAACTGTTTAATTTTTGCTTTTGTGCCTTAAATAAGGTTTAGCACATAGTAGGTGTTTAATTTAAGTGAATCTAAATGGAGAGATTGTTGAATCTTGATGGTGGGTTGAGCATTAATGGTGGAGTGTCTACAGGTATCAGAGAGGGGAAAGAAGCATACCCATATGGGGGGGCATGAGTGAATATACATACAGTTATGAAGAATGAGCCTAAGAGTGCAGTATCTTCTGGGTGATGGGATGGGGGGAGGGAGCCATATTTCAATGGTTGCAAAGAGATAGAAGGAGGAGAAGAACAGGTCTAACATGAAGTTTGTTTACAATAGAATCTGGGTTCCAGTAGGCACAATAGAAAGGTAGGATGGCCTCAGATAGGGACTGGTGAAGGATGGGGCTGATATAGATACATTTGAAGGGGCAGGGAGTGGTGTCCAGTGAAGGGAACTTTGGCCCAAGTCTCCTGAGACTTTCAAGCTTAAGGATTCTGAGATGAGTCATAGAATGGCAGGTTGTTATACTTTTCATAGTATCATAGTATCAGGCAGCCTTGATTTGATTTTCAGTCTCTGAGCATGAGGTAGAAATCATGGGGAGAAAATATGCATATAGTGACGAAGATATCAGGTCTTACCTGACAGTCAAGTTATGGTCAGTAGAGTCTTGAAGGCTGGTTTCTGAGGGAATCATTCCACTGTTGAGTAGATTATTTCCCCCAGCTTTAGGGGGTGGTTCGAGAACAGCAGAACTACTTAACCTGGGGTCCACGAACTTGTTTTTAAAAAATATATTAATAACACTATTTCAGTATAATTGATTACTGTTGTAATCCTATGTATTTTAAGCATTTAAAAACATTCTGAGAAGGGTCTAAAGGTTTTGCCAGATTGTTAATGGGGTCTGTGGCACAAAAAAGATTAAGAACCCCTTACCCTACTCTAGAGGTTCTTTGGTCTTGGACTAGTGACCACTGTAGCAGTATCACAGTTGGAAGGCCTAGGAAACAATGATATTGACACTAACAGGTAAATTTATAGTGAATGGGTGTTGGAGGCAAAAGGAAGAATAACTAAAGTCAAATGTTACCTACGTGACAATTTTTTTTCTGGAACTGACCTTATATACAATTACTCAAGGCAGTCATGGTTCATGATCATCAGAATGATCAGGATTTGTGTTATGGGCTTTTTGAGTACCATAGAATCACTTCTGTCAGTGAAATAGGAGCACCATTTTCAATTCTCAGTCATTTGCAAGTTGTCTCGAAGTAGCTGCCTCAGAAAATCATGCAACATACTCTCAATAGCCACTGGCACCAGTTCCATTCATATTTGTCATGTAATTGTGCAATAGCAGCCACTTCTGCCACTGATTCCTTTCTTCCTTTTGCTTCTTCTAGGACATGTTCCCAGCGGTCTGATATGCCATCCTGATCAGGAACATTTGGTCTATCCTTTGGGCTGCACAGTTCTTATTGAGTCGATAACCACAAATAAGCAGTATTTTCTCCACGGACACGGCAATAACGTCTCCTGTGTTACTGTCTCTTCGAATGGCGCATATGTTGCTTCTGGACAGGTTACCTTTATGGGCTTCAAGGTGTGACATCATAGTTCTAGAGCTGCAAGGGACCTTGGGTGTCATTTAGTGCAACCCTCTCACTTTCAGATAAGGAAACGTGTGGCCCAGGGAGGAGAAAGAAGAGTATGGGGGGCATGAGTGAATGTACAGACAATCATGAAGAATGTGCCTAGGAGAGCAGTATCTTCTGGGTGATGGAATTGGGGGAGGGAGCCAGATTTTAATGGCCTTTGTGTGCAAGGGAGGCCCAGGGAGTTTAAGTGACTTGTCCAAGGTCATAAAGTAGTAAGCATCAAAGGCAACATTTGAACTCAGGTTCTTGGACACAGGAGACAGTATTCTTTATCCTATTCTACACAGTCCCATTATTTACTTCTTTGTTTATTTAGGATAATTCTCACAGAAAGGCTTTTTTTTTTTTTTGCTTTTTGGAGGGGGGAAGGTAAGGCAATTGGGGTTAAGTGACTTGCCCAAGGTCACACAGCTAGTTTTGTGTTAAGTGTCTGAGGCCAGATTTGAACTCAAGTCCTCCTGACTCCAGGGCTGGTGCTCTATTCACTGAGCCACTAGCCTCCCTGACAGAAAGGCTTCTTACCTAGGATAACTCAGCTTCTAGAAGGAGTGAGCAGTTTTTCTAAATCCTGTAGGTTTGGTACTGAAGAAATTAAATTGTGCAATGGACCTCTCTCTTTTGCTCCTTTCTTTTGCCTGACTTTCTGGCTGACTTCTCTATGGGCTAGTGAGCCATATAGGCTTTGATTTTAATTATACACATATACATATAAATATACTATATGTATATACATATATGTGTTATATGTAGATATTACATGTATACTGTGTGTGTGTACAAGTAGCTAGGTGGTGCCATGGCTAAAGTGCTGGGTCTGGAGTCAGGAAGACTCATCTTCCTGAATTCAAATCCAGCCTCAGATATTTACTAGCTGTGTGATCCTGGGCAAATCACTTTACCCTGTTTGCCTCAATTTCCTTATCTGTAAAATGAACTGGAGAAGAAAATGGCAAACCACTCCCATATTTTTACCAAGAAAATGCCATGGACAAAGTCATGTAGAGTCTGGCATTACTGAATGACTGAACAACAATATATGCACATATGTATAAACTATGTATGTATACATGTATGTTTATACATATATAGTTGTTGATTATGAAAGTATGAAAACCCTATTCCAATGGTTCATCATGGTATGGAGATGACTCTTAAAGTTGATCTTGGGTAGCAAGAATTTTGGTGGGGTCTACCATGCTAAAAAAAAGAGTCTTTGAGTATGGTCCTGGTAGCCAACTATATGTGCAAGTTAGCTAAATACTGAAGGGCTCATCACTAGCTACTAAGTGACAAATTCTTTGACCATGGCAACCTATAAAACAAAGAAAAAATGCAAAATGACTCTCAGTCCTGTGTAGCCCCATTTTCTTTCTGTATTGATTGGCCTAGGGGTGGAAAGGGAGTTAAAGGTGCTAAGAGCAACAGTTTTCAGATCAATTCTAAAATTAACTGAGCTGTTGATATTCTAAATGTGAGATCCTTGTCCAATAACCAACTAATTGATGTACTATGGAGGAACTGAATTATGTCAGTTTTAACAGTATTAAAGCAAGTGAAACCCAACTCAAGAATGTTGCAGCTAAATGAAAGGATGGCTAACATTTGACTTAGAGATGCAGATCGAAGAGTTATCAGATTTCATTTTATCGCGTGCCCAAATGCAATAAGAAAAAGAATTTCTTGGAGTACTTGGTCATCTTGTCTTGAAGTGATCATAATGTGCACAAGCAAAAAAAACTAAATGAAAATAATCAGTTTATTTGCCAATATGTGTTGTAGAAGACAAGGAAATAGAACATTTATGAAGAACCATCAGTCAGTCAGTAAACATTTATTAAGTGTCTCCTATGTGGCAAGCATTGTGCTGTGCGCTGTGGAAACAAAAAAGACAAAAGATAGCCACTGCCCTCAAGGACCTCACAATCTGTTAGGGAAGACAAGAAGCAACAAATGTTGACAATAAGCTAGAACAGAACAAAAATACTGCTTTTCAGATTAATCAATCATATGTTTATGACTCAGTGGAGTTTTTGCAGAGATGAGCATGGTCGGATGGTGGTAAAGAAAGTTGGAAGATGTAGTTTAGGATCAAGAAAGGGAAGATCGTAACAGTGTGTAGAATATCCAGAAGCCTTACACCTGTACATCATGAATACTTCAAGAAAAGTGTTGAGAGGCTCTGGAAATAGCAAACATTGAAAAACATTATGCAAAAAAATAAATTGATAATATCTTAATAGAAATGACTAGTGTCATTAGAAGTCATTTATTTAAAATTTTTTAAAAAGCCATTGATATCTTTTGTTCTTACCTCATCTTCATTTTCAAATTTCTCCCTCTCCTCCAAGAGCTATCTTTTTAAAGCATAAAAAAAGAACAGAAAAGAAGAAAAAAGGCAACTCAGCAAAATTGATCCCTCGTTAACTGAATATGATCGATGCAATGTGTGGAAGTCATTTCTGAACTAACTACCTTTGTGCAATCAGAGAATTGATTTGTTAAGACAAAGATAAAAATAAATATGAAATACCAGTAGAATAAAGAATTAAAATGAGAAGTACAATTAAAGTATTTCCAACGGCCCTATTCATACAGCATATTGATACCCTCCCCCCCAAAAAATGGAAAAAGGAATGGACATAAACATATATTATCACCATTTCCTAAGGAAGTTTAGCAAAATAATTCTTTTTTTTTTTTGAGAGGGGAGGGTAGGGCAATTGGTGTTAAGTGACTTGCCCAATAATTCTTATTGATATATACAGAGAGACAGCTTGGGACAAGGAGACTTTAGAACATAAATTCAATGGCAAAATTTTATGAAGAAAGACTATGAACAGTATCTCTTAACAAAATAACTAGAAGCACTGGAAGGAAAAATAAATTAATAGAAATTTTGAAGTGGGATCCAAATAACCTAGTTCACCCTAAATAGTGATCATTTTTTAAAAAGCATATGAGTTGATAGAGCAAAATGCAGCTTTAAAAGTCTCCCTCCATTAGGGTAACTCTCATGCATACATTAGAATCTTATAAGATTTCTTGGAAAATGAAATAAATTTGTTGATTTCATGTTTATTAATAGCAGTTGAGACTTAAAACAAAGATGGCTATCTTCATCAAAGGAGCTTGCCACTGTCATGGAGTATGTCCAACAAAGAATCCAAATGAGTAATTCCCTGTAGATGTTTCTGCTATGGATGATGATCTGCTGATTGCCTCAAAATCCAGAACATTTCAGAGTTTCCTGTGATCCACAGTCACTCAATAAAATTTGGTCTAACGACAACACCAGACTTCTCTCTGAAACAAAAATAACCGGTCTTTGATCACCGGTAGCATCCCAGTGTTACTCTATGGCTCAAGGCACAAAGTGATAAATCTCAAAAAAAGAAAAAAATCAAAATTCAGGGTCATCCAGAGTGCAATGAAGAAATAATGGCATATGTAAATAGATTGTAGCATGTTACTAGTGATGAATTGTACTCAAGAAGAAGCATTAAAGATGTTAAAGTGATGCATGAACAGAAGAAATAAGTGGGTCACAAAGAATGAAGGGTCAGGGGGCAGCTAGGTGCATTGTGGATAGAGCACTGGCCCTGGAGTGCAGAGGACCTAAGTTCAAATCTTATCTCAGACCCTTGACACTTACTAGCTGTGTGACCCTGGGCAAGTCACTTAACCCCAACTGCCTCACAAAGAAAAAAAAGAGATGGACAGTACAAATTCATCATTGGTAATTTTGAGAGATCTAGAAGAAGGGTGGACTATATAGTATATCTATCTATATGTATTTTATAGACGTACTATATGGTATATAAAATATATATAGATATATATACTAGATAGATAGATACTATATATATATAGTGTAGGTGGATTAATGTAGAAAATTTACATGAAGAATGCTACGGAGTAAGAAGGTCACCATTGATGCCACTAAAGGGAGGGCCCAAATTGATAAATTCCTGTATAATATCAAGATCTTTTTTGAGGTATGGGATTAAAGCTAGAATTACTTGAGGGGAATTGGGATCTTATTTTGGAAAAAAGTTGTTTTGTTGATTTCATTTTTAAATGATATTATCTAAGGTCAAGAGAATTGATTTAAGAGTTAAAGGAGTGAGAAATTGCCCTGCCAAGTTCCTGTTTTGTTTTATCATTTAGCTATCTTCATAGTGATGATTGTCGTTACCCTGAAATATATGTGTGTGTGTGTCCTATGTTTTTCTCACTTACAGGCAGATGTCATTTTGTGGGATTATGCAAAGAAGGAACTGATTGCTCGATTGTCACTTCACAAGGGCAAAATTGAAGCCCTGGCTTTTTCTCCAAATAGCAAATACCTGGTGTCATTAGGAGGTCCAGATGATGGAAGGTAATAAGCCTAAAAATATTTGTTTTTTTCCCTTCCTTTGAAATGATGAAATTCTTGGAATGTTGAGTTTCTTAGGAGTAATCAGATTTATAGGTAAGTGATTTCTGTGTGTAAAACCCTTTATCAGATGCTGAAAGGGACACAAATGTAATAAAAGTATGTGATTCTTTCCCGTAAGGTATATGTAATCTATTTGATGAAACAGAATTTAATCAGCTGAATCAAATACATGAAAATGAAAAATTATTGTGCAGCAATATATTAAGAAGATATCTTAACTCTATGAGAGGGAGTTTCATGAGATGCAGTTCCACCAAGATACATATTTATTTTTTATAATTTAATATTTTATTTTTCCCCAATTGCATGCAAAAATAATTTTTACCATTTGTTTTCAAAAAATTTTGAGTTCCAAATTCCCTCCCCTCTCCCCTCATTGAGGAAGCAAACAATTTAATATAGGTTATACAATACATGTTTATTTTCAAATTATGTGTAGGCACTATTGTGCATTAAGTATATTATAAAATATACTTACATATAAACTTTTAAAAGAATGAGATGAAGATAAATGAAGCAAAATTTTAAAACTTTTATTTTATTAACAGCACAGAACATATAGTAGGGCTTTTGCACTAATTAAAATATTATAAAGTTATTATTAAAATCTTTTCAATAAGTGTAGTCATGAGATCATAGATTTGCCCTGTAAGAGCCCTTACAGATCATAAAGTTCAATCCATTTTATAGATGGAGCAATTGAGACCCAAGAGAGGTTAGGTGACTTACTTAGAGTCATACAGCTAATGAGGCAGAATTTTCACTCAGGTCTTCCTGACTCTAGGCCCAACACTTTATTCACTATGTCACCTGAATGCCTCTAAGTGATTAAAAATGTTTCATTGTTTGCTTTTTTTAATTTGGCTTAACACTTTGGAATACAGTGATTTGAATATTTGGTTCTAAATTCAGTTTATTTTAATACTTAGTTTTAATGGCTACAACAGTTTAAAAATACTTCACAAAGATAACACAGGTCCAGATGGAAGAAATACATTAGTGGTTGCCCTTGCCAAATCATGATACATATTTTTCTGTTCAAAATTTTAATGATTTTAATGAACAAAAATCCACTTCTCTTTCTCCCATTCCACCCCACGCCCCTCCTTTAATTAAAAGAGAAAGAAAAACAAAAGTTTTGTAACAAGTATACATAGTAATCAAACAATCCAAATTCCTTCATTGGCCAAATCCAAAAATCTACATCTCATTCTCTACCCTAAATCCATCCTAAATCAGGAAGCTGATAGCATGTTTTATCATGAATCCCTGGAATTCTGAGTCAATGAATATTTACTAAGCATTTTCTGTGTACCAGACCCTGTGCTAAGCACTAGGGATACAAATATAAACCAAAAGCCAGTCGCTCCCACCAAGGAGTTTACATTCCAGTGGGAGAAAATAGCACATAAAAGGGAGTTGAAAAGCAGAAGGTGGGGAAGAGAGGGAAATGGCGGTAAAATCCAGCTGGGAGGAGAGCAGGAGAGTAATGGGGGATGACTGGCTTAGGCCATTTCTCAAAAATGGAAGTTCTGGGAGGAAATTTTTTTTTGTATAAATTTTAATCAGTTCTCTATATATCTTAGAAATAAAATCTTTATCAGAGAAACTTCCAGGAAAGATTTTCCCCCAGTTTCCTGCTTTTCTTCTCATTTTAGCTGAACTAGTTTTGTTTATTAAAAAAAATATTTTAATTACACACACACGTATGATGTGCTTTGAGGTTACTGGGAACCCTGAAATGTCAGAGTACAGAAGTGTCCACTTCAAATGAATTCACACACTCAAACCTTCATCCAGTCAAGGGGAACATTATTTTAAGACGAGTGGAAGTGTGCAGGGTTACCAGTGAACTTACAGCTTAATGGGGATAAGACCGATGCTTATATTTTTAAAAAGGACAGTGAAAGGATCTGGATGGAATTAAGGAGTGGTAAGTAGTCTGGGGTGGACCAAAAAGGACAATGAAAGGACTGTAGGTGGGCTGGGGTGGGCCAGTTGCCTTGGGCAGAGACTCCAGTGATTTGGGCTGCTGAAATGTCCAGGAAAATTCACGGACTGGATTGCTTTCAAAGACGTGGTCTTTTCCTTTCAGGGTTTCAGATCCCATCACCCCATCACATACATACACACACACACACACATGTACATACACATATGCTCACATGCACACATAAAATGCACATGCACACACACATATGCACACAATACTCATACACATACACATACACATACACATACATATACATATACATATACATATACATATACGCAAACACAAAATTTAATATTTTACCTCCTGTGAATTTCTGTAGCTTTTGTTTGGTCACAAACAATTCTCTATCCATAGATATGAAGGATAATTTCTTTTATGCTCCTCTAATTTGTTTATGATGTCACTCTTTATATCTAAATAATGTATCCATTTTGAGTTTGTGTTAGTATATGGTTTGAAACATTGGTTTGTTTCCCCATCAGTTTTTGTTGAATAGTGAGTTCTTGCCCCAATAGCAAGGATCTTTGGGCTTATCAAGCACTAGGTTTCTATGCTTGTTTGTTTCCATATATTATATACCTAATTGTTCTACTGATCAACTTCTCACTCTGCAGCAAATTGTTTTGACAATTACAACTTTATAGTGAAAGAAATGATGAAATTATTATTGGACCCCTGTTTTATTCCAATCAGTAAATCAGTATTAATCAATTTAGTATGATTCCATAGAGGTAGTGATTGTTAGCAATTATTAGTGATATATCTAGTAATAAGCAGTATATCTAGTAATATATATTTAGTCATTCTAGTCAACTAATATTGGTATAGGAACTATATATATTAATACATATTTTATACATATTATATCTAGGGATAATTAGATAAGATAGATTTTTCTTATAATAAGCCCCAAACTTAAAACTATAAGCTATAAGTTCAATGTTCAATAACCTGTTATAAAAGTTCCAAGGTTCATTTGCCTAACTATAAGAAAATTGACTACAGGACCTTTTGGCCTGTGGGAGCAAGCTGAGCATGGGTGGAATTTCCTAATGTGATATGGAAAGTTCCTTAATTTATTTTTGTACCTCCAGACTACCTTCTCTTGTCCAACATGAAGAGGGGACTATCTTATGATGACTTGGTCAGTGAAGATGACCCTTGTCTTGCCCATCCTGTGACCACCCATGTTGATACATCATTTGTGGCCCTGTTGGAGGTTTTACTTTGCCTCTTCTGAGGGTCTGGGTATCAAGCCCTATAAAAGTAAGGTCATGGAGAAAGGGAGCATCTCAGATCATGAGGAGACCTGAGGTCCCATTCGTTGAAAGGGTCCATTTCCTTTAATAAAGGGTTATTGGCTCATAGCTCCACCTCAGTGATTTTTCTTGCAGACTGGATAATTCTGGACCCCACAGTAGAATAATTTGAGATCTGGTACAACTAGGCTGCCTTTCTTGCCACTTAAAAAAAAAATTAAATCTTTTGCTATTCTTGACCTTTTGTTCCTCAGATGAATTTTGCTGTAGTTTTACAGCTCTATAAAGTAATTCTTTGTTAATTTGTTTGGTATGGCACTGAATAAATTAATTTAGTCAGTATTATAATTTTTATTATATTGTTTTGGTCTACCCATGAGTAATTGACATTTTTAAAAATTTTTTTTGACATTTTTCTAATTATTGAGTTATCTGTATCTGTGTATAGAGTGTTTTGTCGTTGTATTCATATAGTTTCTCTGTGCATGTTGGCAGGTAGATTCCCAAGCACTTCACATATTCTGTAATTTTTTAAAATAAATTTCTTTATTTCTTCTTGCTCAGTTTTGTTGGTAGTATACAGAAATATTGATGAATTATGTAAGATTTACTTATATCTTGCAACTTTCCTGAAGTGATTAGTAGCTTAAATTAATTTTTAATTGACTTATTCCCCAATTGATAAATGAGCAAAGGATATGAACAGGTCATTTTCAGAGGTAGAAATTAAAGATATTTATAAGCATATGAAAAAATGCTCTAAATCACTATTGATTCGAGAAATGCAAATCAAAACAACTTTGAAGTACCACATCTCACCAGTTAGATTGGCTAAGATGACA
>CM053584.1:187984173-188006408 GCA_028627135.1 Pseudochirops cupreus | reverse complement strand
CTGAAAGCCATGATCAAAAAAAGAGCCTAGAAATCATCCTTCAAGAAATTCTCAAGGAAAATTGCCCTGATATTTTAGAACCAGAGGGCAAAATAGAACTTGAAAGAATTCACTGATCACCTCTTGAAAAAGATCCCACAAAGAAAGCTCCTAGGAATATTATAGCTAGGTTCCAGAGTTCCCAGACCAAGGAGAAAATATTACAAGCAGCCAAGAAGAAGCAATTTGAATATTGTGGAAACACAATCAGGATAACACAGAATCTAGCAGATTCTACATTAAGAGATCAAAAGGCTTGGAATATGATATTCTGGAGGTCAAAGGAGCTAGGATTGAAGCCAAGAATCACCTACCCAGCAAAACTGAGTACAATGTTTCAGGAGAAAATATAGTCATTCAATAGCTGAAGGGAATATAAGTATATATATATATATGTATGCATACATATATGTCTATATAGGAGGGTATATATGTGTATGAATACATATGTGAGTGTATGTATATATGTCTACAGTTATACAAAGACAGAGGGCACAGGATCAATTGAATAGGAAGGGATGATGTTTAAAAGGTGAAATTGAGAGGTGAGAGAGGAATATAATGAGAGGAGATAGAGAGAGACAGAATGGGGTAAATTATGTCATAGAGAAGAGGCAAAGGATAACTGTTACAATGGAGGGGAAGAACAGGAAGGCAAAAGGGAATGGCTCAATCTTACTCTCATTGAATTTGGCTTAGGGAGTGAATGACATACACTCTGAATTGGGTATCTTGCCCTACAGGAGAGTAGAGGGGAAGGGGATAAGAGGGGGGATGATGGAGGAGAAGGCAGGTTGGGAGGGAGAGTAGTTCGAAGTACACACTTTTGTAAAGGGACAGGGACAAAGTAGAGAACAGAACAAGTCGGGGGGAGGGGGTGTGTGTGATAAGTATAGTCAGTCTTTCACAATATGTCCACCATGGAAATGTTTTGAGTAACTACACATGTACAACCTATATTGAATTGTTTATCTTCCCAGTAAATGTGGGAGATGAGGGAGGAAGGGAAAGAATCTGAAATTTAAAGTTTTAAAATCAAATGTTTTTTTTTAATTATTATTATTATTTACATGCAACTGGGAAATAAGGCATACAGGCACTGGGGTATGGAGATCCATCTTGCCCTACCGGAAAGTCAGAGAGGCCATGGGGGAAGATATAGGAGAGAGCAGATTGGGGGAGGGGGTATACAGTGGGATTGCTGTTTTGGAGGGAAAGACAGGGAGAAAAATTTTAACTCAAAATCTTGTGGAAATGAATGATGTAAACTAAAAGTAAACACAAAAGTTAATTAAAAAAAAAAAGAAGAAAGACCTGAGTTTAAGTGTTACTTCAGAAAAGCTACGTGACCCTGGACAAGTCAATTAAGCCAGTTTCCTCAAGTGTAAAATAGGGATAATAATAGCATCTGCTTCACAGGACTGTTGTGAGGGACAAATGACATCATATATGTAAATTGCTTGGCTCAAATTAGGCACTTAATAAATGCTTCCTCTATAATCAATGGAATTTTAACAAAATTATTTAATTTGCAAAAGAATTTTTCTTTAACATTAATTTTTCTAAGATTCCATTGGATTTAATGTGTCCCTTCCCTACTTCATTTCCTTAACACTGAAAGATATTTTGTTTCTTTACTCCAATGCCCCAGTGGATCTGTGAATTCATCAGCGAGGATATTCCATTCAACAATGAAGATCACATCTCATCCATGCTGGTTCATCTTGGACCATGATTTCTCATGTCCTTCCATAAGGCCGCCATAACGGAACCACTCTAGAAACTCAGAGCTTTCATCTTTTTCTCTTGATAAGATGAAGATACCAGTAGAGTATATGGATATCCTTTAGTTATCCTTTACCTTCAATACATGACCAACCTACCAATCTGTCTTCTTTTTCAATCATAGATTTCTTTCATGATATTCTTTTTATCATTTATATCTAAATTCACTGCAATATCTGCTTATGTCCATCGTTGTTCCTTCTGTGATGCTAACCTTCAGAGGCTGGAGTGTTTCATGATTCACAGTCATACTGCATCTTTATGCAAGAATATTGGTGTTAAAAAGATGGAACTGTTTCAGAGAGAACTTTGGAGTCATCGATAGAACTTTACAAATTCGCCAATGGAATGCAACCTGTTCCCATGTTGTCAATTTTGGCATCCAATACATTGTCTATGAAAGGTGTTTGGCAAGATATATGCTTAGGGACAATCTGCTTAAGTTTTCCATCTAACTACATACCATACCCTGGACAATAGCCTAATTCATTCACTTGTGTTTTTCCCTTGATGATTCTCATAAATTTCTATGATTCTGAGCATAGTTATATTTTAGTTCTGAGTAACTTTCTATTCTCCTTCTTATACTGAGGAAAATCCTGTTGTCCCATTGTCCATGGTAAACTGTGAGATACAAGATTTCTACATATTTTACAGCAGAAATATTACAAGAACATTATGTCTTTTGAGAATAAAAGGCATTTCACAAAAATAAAAGGCCAGTTATCAGAAATGCCATCTAAAAAGTTCCTTTCTTATCCTTTTTTTTGGGGTGAAAAGCACTTTGATTATTAATGTTTAAGTTAGAAAAACTGAATTTAAGAATATGTGTACATCATATTTTGTGATAATTTTGCTCTTTCAGTGGCACTGCTGACTTGTTTGCCACTTGTTCCATGGAAGATATACGAGTGTGGCACACTTCTTCCAACCGAGAGCTGTTAAGGATCACTGTGCCCAATATGACCTGCTATGCTATTGACTTCATGAGAGATGGCAAAAGCATCATTTCAGGTAATGTTCTTGTGATCAGACTGAGATTTGGACTGACACTATAGATTTGATTATTGTACTTTTTATTTCATTTTGGCTTCTACAACATGGTTGATCTAGAAAAGCCCTTCACCTATTCTTGCTTATTTAACCGTCTTCCAAGTTCCATTTTTGTAGGAAATAATTTCAAACATAAGGTAACTGTGAGCATTTTCATATCAAATGGCTCAATATCTTTACCTGACTGTTCCCAAATTCCAGATCTGAAACTGAACTCATCACCTTACCTCCCTCCATCCTGCCCTTCCTACAAATATTATTTCTGTTCCCAGTTGCCCAGGGTTGTAATCTCAGAACCAACTTCCTTTTGCCTCATGCCACATATCTAAACAATTACCAAATATTGTCACTTCTGTCTCCAAAGCATCCCCCATATTTGTTATCTTCTCTCTACTCATACTGGTAGCACACTAGTTTAGGCACCTATTACCATTCACTTGGAATACTGCAATAATATTCTAATTGTTTTCTCAGCCTCCAGTCTTTCCATTTTTCAATCCACCTTTTGCAAAGCTGCAAAAATATTCTTCCTTAAGACAAAGGACTTGTGAATTCCATATTGTGCCCCTGCTCAATAACTTTATTTTTAAAATGTAACTATTTTATTTTTTGTTACTTAATAAGCATCACTTTTCTTGTGCTCCCACTTTCCATCCATTGAAAATAAAAGAAAAACAAAACACTTGTAGACACATCATATCAAGCAAAACAAATTCTCACAATGACTACATTAAAAAATGTGTATTTTGGGTCAGCTAGGTGGCACAGTGAATAGAGAACCAGCCCTAGAGTCAGGAGGACCTGAGTTCAAATTTGACCTCAGACACTTAACACAAAAGCCATGTGACCTTGGGCAAGTCATTTAACCCCAATTGCCCTACGTTCCCCCCTCCAAAAAAAAAAAGCAAAAAAAATGTGCATCTTATTCTGAACTCTGAGTCCACCATTTCTCTATGAGAAGATGGATAGTATGCTTCATCATCTGCCTTCTGGGATCATGGTTAGTTATTGGACTGATTGGAATTCTTAAGTCTTTACTTTACCTGAGGCTTAATAGATTTTGCTCCAGTCCCTAATTTTAACACTGTGTGAATCTTGGTATTTCAGGTATGTTTCTTGTAAGCAACAGATTGTTGAATTCTGATTTCTAATCCATTCTGCCATCCTTTTCCATTTTATAATTTTTTTAACAATTACTTGATTTGTTTATTTACTTTTAGTTTACAACATTCAGTTCCACAGTCTCTTGAGTTTCAAATTTTCTCCCCCTCCATCTCCTCTCCCCCAATCCCAGTCATGGCAGCATGCACTCAAATATAGGATCCACAAATATCTTCACATTAATCATTAGTCAGGTTGTAAAGAAGGATTGTAACCAATGGAATGATCAGTGGGAAAGAGGAAACAGAGCAAGTAGTTTGTTTCAATCTGCATTCAGACTCTGCATCTTTTTCTCTGGATGTGGATATCTCTTTTTCGATCATGAGTCTTTTGGAGTTGTCTTATATTATTGTCTTACCTTACATTGCTGAGAGGAGCCCAGTCTATTGAAGTTGTGTCTGTAATTGTGTACAGATTTCTCCTACTTCTGCTCTTCTCGTTCAGCATCAGTTTATATAAGTCTCTCCAAGCTGCTAAGAAGTCCATCTGTTCCTCATTTCTTACAGCATAGTAGTATTCCATTACATTCATATACCACAACTTGTTCAGCCATTCCCCAATTGATGGGCATCCCCTTGTTTTCCAATTCTTTGCCACCACAAAAAGAGCTGCTATAAATATTTTTGTACATATGGGTCCTCCTCCCACTTCTCTGATCTCTTTGGGATACAACCTTTGGTATTGCTGGGTCAAAGGGTATGCACTTTTTTATAGCCCTTTGGGCATAGTTCCAGACTGCTCTCCAGAATGGTTGGATCAGTTCACAATTCCACCAACAATGCATTAGTGTTCCAATTTTTCCACATCCTCTCCAGCATTTATCATTTTCCTGTTTTGTCATCTTAGCCAATATGACTGGTAAGATGTGGTACCTCATAGTTGTTTTGATTTACATTTCTCTAATCAATAGTGATTTGGAACATTTTTTCATATGCTTATAGATATCTTCAATTTCATCTTCTGAGAACTGCCTGTTCATACCTTTGATCATTTATCAGTTGGGAAGTGGCTTGTATTCTTATAGATTTGACTCAATTCTTTGTATAGTTTAGAAATGAGGCCTTTATCAGAGACACTGGTTGTAAAAGTTCTTTCCCAATTTTCCACTTCCCTCTTAATCTTGGCAACATTGGCTTTATTTGTACAGAAGCTTTTCAATTCAATGTAATAAAAATTATCCATTTTGCATTTTATAATGCTCTCTAACTCTTGTTCCATCATGAAGTCTTCCCCTCTCCACAGATCTGACAGATAAACTATCCCTTGCTCTCCCATATTGTTTACAGTATCAGCCTTTATACCTAGATCATGCACCCATTTCGACTTTATTTTCATGTACGGTGTCAGATATTGGTCTATGCCCAATTTCTGCCACACTATGTTCCAGTTTTCCCAGCAGTTTTTGTCAAATGCTGCATTTTTTTTTTGCTTATTTTTAGTTTACATCATTCATTTCCATGAGATTTTGAGTTACAAATTTTCTCCCCATCTTTCCCCTACTCACCAGCCTAAAATAGTGATCCCACTGTGTATATCCCCTCCCCTAATCTGCTCTCTCCTATATCCTCCCCCATCACCCCTCTGACTAAAAATATGGAATGCTTCACAAATTTGCCTGTCATCCTTGCACAGGGGCCATGATAATCTTCTCTGTATTGTTCCAGTTTTAGTATATGTGCTGCCAAAGTGAGCACCAAATACTTTATTCTTATCCCCAAAACAGGGGTCTTTGGGTTTATCAAAAAGTAAATTACTATAGTCATTGGCTTCTGAGTCTTGTGTACCCAATCTATTCCACTGATCCACTACTCTATTCCTCAGCCAGTACCAAGTAGTTTTGATGACTGCTGCTTTATAATACAGATTAAAATCTGGTATGGCTAGGCTACCTTCCCTAGCATTTCTTTTCATTAATTGCCTTGATATTTTGGACATTTTATTCTTCCAAATGAATTTTGCTACTATTTTTTCTAGCTCTGCAAAGTAATTTTTTGGTAAACTGATTGGTATGGCACTAGATATGAAATTTAATTTAGGTAAAATTGTCATTTTTATTATATTAGCTCAACCCAGTCATGAGCAATTGATATTTTTCCAGTTAATTGGATCTGACTGAACTTTGTGTGAAAAGTGTTTTGTAATTGTGTTCATATAAGTCCTTGGGTTTGTTTTGGCAGGTAGATTCCCAAATATTTTACAATGTGTACGGTAACTTCAAATGAGATTTCTCTTTCTTCCATTTTATAACTAAGTTCATCCTATTTGTATTCACTGTCATCATCATTATTTGTGTATTTTCCTCCATCCTGTTCTGTTATATTTTTCCTCCTCTTTATTTCCCTCCCCCTCTTTATATAGAAGAAGGTAGTGAAAGAGAATGAGTGTGGTCACTACAAATATTCTAGTTTTGGTGTAATCTACTTCTAATCCCATGCCCCTCTCTACTCTCTCACCCAGGGCCCAATCATGAAATTCTTTCTTTTCTTTTAAATCCCTCTCCTCAATCTACTCTTCTCAATGGAGAGTTTGCATTACTCAGGTCTAATCCCTTCCTTAATATGCTTTCTCTTTTTTTCCACTCTTTCCCTTTTCCTCTTTTCTCTTGTTTCCTTGTTGAGTATTTCTGTACCCAACTGTGTGTGTGTGTGTGTGTGTGTGTGTGTGTGTGTGTGTTCTTCCCATCTTTGACTAGTTCAGATGATGTGTAAAGCCAATCAAGCTCTCCTGAGGACTGCTGCTGTGAACAACTGTAAGGGTCTAACCACACAGTGCAGTGAACTCTCTATTCATCGACAAACTAAAGCACAACGTTCACAACAACACAACGTAACACCTTATCACAAAGGCGGCCACACAGTCCTAAACAAAACATGTCCTTCAGTCTGTCCTGTGGTCATCTTTAAGGGGGAGCAGAGAGTACAAACACCACCCGCCCCCGGGCCACAGTGAGTCAGAATCTCCTCAGTCAGTACAGAGCACCCAGAGTAAGTCCTCTCTCATCTGCTACTCAAGGCAGCTGTTTTTGCTGTGAGATGGTTCACATTTTTTAATGTAAAGGGAGTCCGTTTTAAAAAGTCTTTTGAGTTAATTTTAATATTTCTTGTTGTCTCTTGGAATCATTAGCTTCTATTTGGTCCATTCAAGTTCTTTAGGGAGTTTGTGGCCTGGATAAGGCTTTAAAGCTCTTGTGCCAAGCTGCTAATTCTGTTTCCAATTTATTATTCCATAACTCTATTTTCTTTTCCAATTTTTTCCCTTCTAGCTCTCTTATTTAATTTATAACAACATTTTAACTCTTTTAAAAAAAACAATCTCTTCATTTTCCAAAAAATCTAGTTGAATTTGGGCTCAAGAATTTTTCCTGGAGGCTTTGCTTATACATATTTTGAAACCATTTTGTTCTTTTGGGTTTTTGTCTGAGTATCTCTGTTGCCAAAATACTTTTTTAGTGTGAGATTCTTTTTTTATTTGCTCTTCTAGCCTATTTCCCAACTTCAGACTTTATATTTTAGGGCTGGTCTCTGCACACTTTGAGAGGGAATATTTGGGCTGACTTTTTGTCATGTTGCTGCTTTCTAGGGGTTATTGAACATTGTGTTATTCCAGGATATCAGGGACTGCTGAGACTGAGGACCTGCATATTTTCAGTATTCCCAAAGTGGTCTGATCTACTCTCCTCTTTCTCTGAGTTCTACCAGCTCCTGACCTGGATTGGAATCTAAACAATACATCGATGGGCTTATTCTTGTTTGGCATTCCAGTAGACTGTTGCCAGACTCAGCAACTAGAAAATTCTGCTAGTTCAGTGACAGAACCGTAGGCCCCTTTTAATTTGGATTTTCTACGCTGGCTATTCCATTGCATGTGTCAGATTGGGCTGGATGCTGAAAATAAGATTTCTGTTCTGCTTTGCTCCCCAGGATCAGCAGTTCGCTGGGTCTGTGTCATCAAGGAATGCCACCACTAAGCATAGAGATTTTATTTGTTTTATCAAGGGATTAGAGTCCTAATGCTCTGTTCCAATTATATAGCTTTACATCTGTGTAAATTAAGATTGGGTCCATTTGACTTCCTGCTAACAGAGCACCTAAATTTCTGAGGCACATTTTAGACAGGAAGAAAAAAAATCCATACTGTCTATCTTATATATTTGTTATGAGAAAAGCACTTCATAAACACTTTACATTTTTTAAACCCTTTAGATTTAAAGGGGGAAAATTTTAAGTGGTAGTGGAAAAATTTCAAGGATGTTAAAATATTCTTTGATTCCTGTGTTTATGCTCTAACAGTTTGCCTCATAAGTATCCATATGATTTGTAAGGAATGTTTGCCACATTGATTCTAATTGACAAGATGTCTCCAACATTGAGTTAATTTTGTTCTTCCTCTTTAACACCTAGGCTAAAATTAAGTCTATTTTTAAAAATTCCCTGTATTTAGGGATATATAGTGCAGGCACTGGAAAGTCACCAAAATGTAGCTTTTCTGAATCAGCTCTCAAGTTGAGGGATTTTGTGCTCTTGTGATATTTTCTGTCAGCACTTGCCTCTTGTTTCTTGTAAGATTCTATAATGGAGGCACGAATGCAGAATGATAAAATCCCAGTTTTCTGTCCATAGTATTCTGCTAATATCTTGAATAGGCTGATATTGCTCTCAATCAATGATGAATACTAGAGATATTCAAGGTATCTGCTATCTAGCTCTACAACTCATGATTTCCTTAGAGAACTTAATCTCACATTAATGTAGCCCAAATATGGGTAGCCCTCATTCAGTCTTTCAAGTTCCCTGTATAAACTGAAGGGTGGTATCTTTTTGCAAATCTCTTATAGAATATGGAATATAATAGTTACAAAGGACATCCTATATCTTCAATCATAATCATTTATGCAAAGAGTCTGGTTGGAATTTGTAGGTCTGGCTATTAGGAGGCAGCATCAGTAATAATAGAAGCAATGTCTAACATTTACTTTACAATGGAGTGCATTGAGCCAGCCCCTATAATCCCTTCTACTGAGGGAGGCTGAACTAGCAGATTCCTTGAGTTTGGGAGTTCTAAGATACAATAGGGCTAAAGTCCATAGGGTGTTTATACTAAGCGTGGTATAAAGAAGGTGGGCTCCTGGGAGTGGAGTACCAACCATACTTCCCAAGGAGTAATTTGGACCAGTCAAAGAACTTTGCAGGTTTAAAGGTTTCTAACCAGTCATTACTGGGATTGCGTCATTAGTGGCCATGGAACTTCTAACCCAGGAAAGATAAGGAGATACAATCTCAAAAGAAAAAAAAACACACACACATAACCAAAAAAAGTGTATACACACACACACACACATCTATGTAGTCTCTTTTGATCTTCAAAACAACCCCTCATTTTACAGATGAGGAACTAAGAGACTTGTCCACATAGCCAGCAAGTATCTGAGGCACTATTCAACTCAAGTCTTCCTGACTCCAACTCTCATGTTCTATCCATTACAGTACCTAGCTGTCTAACATGCTCACATACCAACATATTCTTCACACATGTATCCTCTTTCCCATACGTGTATGAAGAGCGTGTTGATATTTGGGTGTGTAATTCTCTGTTATCTACATTTACTTGTTTTCCTTCCTTGCTTCAGGCTTATATAGCCTGGCTCTGCCCCAGGACCATACTGAAACTGTTCTCTCAAATGTCACCAAAGACCTCTTAAATGCCAAATCTAATGGATTTTTTTTTCAGCAGGAAGTTTCTAGTGGTTGACAGTTGTGGGGTAGAAGAGGTTGAGACATCTCCCCAACCAAGGAATGAAGTAGAAGATGTCTCAACATACTACGTGGGTCCTTCCTGTAGGCAAGAAGTCGGATGTGATCACTTCAGAGGGGACTTTGCTTTGGGTTAGATGGTACCAAGTCCAACACAGTTTCTCCTTCTCTGCCCTTCTCCCCACAATGACACACACATGTCCTAATCCAGAAACTGAGAATTTGAACAATCCAGGGAAAGTTTAGGAGATGAATATGTGTGAGCTAGAGAGGAGGGGAGTATGGTTTCTGACAACAGTCCTCACCACCCCTCTCCCGATACTGTCTTCCACAGTCTCTTACTGATGTTTTATGTGATTCTATGTCCTGGGTTGAGGTGAATTTATTTACTTTGTTTGTATTTAATTTTTGTGCTCCTGTAGCTTGGAACGATGGTAAAATCCGTGCATTCACTCCAGAGACAGGTCGACTGATGTACGTCATAAACAATGCTCACAGCATTGGAGTGACAGCCATTGCCACTACAAGTGATTGCAAAAGGATCATCAGTGGAGGTGGTGAAGGGCAGGTGTGGTATCTGAACCTAAGACTGTTGATATAGTTGGCATTTAATTTAGAACCACTATTGACTGTCACAATCATAGGCAAAATGAAAATAATTTTTAAAGAGGAAGACTGTAGATAAACTTCACTTTAAAATATTAATGTAAGCAAACTCACATAAATTCATCCATCTGGGATTTAATTCTTTCATTTCTGTTTATTTCAATGGATCATAGTCTGTGTGGAACCAAAATAAGATCTTATAAGAACCTGAACTATGTCAAGTGTAGGAATACCATTCTCAGAGGCAGGATGTTGAATAAATTTGTTTGAGGTGAAGAGATAAATAAGAGGAAAAATGAGGAAAAACAAGTCATAAAATTGGTACCTCAACACTATTTTTGTAGTTTCAATCTTATGGGAATTTTTTTTTCCTTCTCTAAAAGCTGCCTCTGAAATTTAGGAGATCTGCTAGTTGGAAGTCAAATGGACCCTGCCTTAAGTCATGCTGAGATTCAAGATAATGGTTCTTTGTGTGAGCCTACTGCAGATTTTCGCAAATCTCATCTGATATTTTTAGAAGATATCTAGTAAAACCGCTCAACTTTAACACCCATTAACCCATTAACTAACAGCAAACAGTAAAACAGATCTTTTGAAAACTCATAAAACAAACAATGATTTGGTTGGCATCTTTATTCATGATCACTTAACCATATTGTTATAAAATAAATGACATTCTTTGAGTCAGTAGGCCTGATTTGAAAATCCAGGCTGTTAACACTTACTGGCTGTGTGACTATAAACAAGTCATTTACTTTCCTGGGCCTGTATTTTCACATCTGTAGAAAGGGGATAGATTCATATTATCTATCTTAGACATTTGTTTTGAGAAAAGCACTTCACAAACTTTAATGTGTTATGGGCTATTATTTTTGCTCCTGTTCCTTTCCTTTGTTATGGGAAAAATAGATTCTCTTTGATTTCATGTGATAGGTTAACTGTTGCTGAATAAATCTATCACAATACAGAAATTCTAGAGGTTAAAACCTAGGGTTACTTATGCTTAAACAGAAGTTTAGGATTCAGAAAAATAATCCTGAACCCATACTGGGGTTCAGATTAAGTTTTTAATACAGGAAAATTATGTCAGTGAGAGAAAAATTTTTTAAACATATAATAATGTTTAAATATCATAAATGTCACACAGGCCTGGTCAAAGAGAATGATAATCACATGCTTCCCCCAACAAATTAGAAACTAAGTTACAGATTTAAACACAGAGTCTGTGAAAATTTACTCTATAATGCTACAAGGCTATTTTTAAAGAATTCGCAAGGGGCTGATTGAAAATTTTACATGTCACAAAGATAGTTTAAAGGGTAGAAACCAGGGGAATCCTTTCACAAATAAAGTAAGCTAAATTCCCTTCAGAAGGTTTAAGATTTTGTTAGATGTTACATTTCTTTCTTCCTCTCTTTTGGTTTCTTATGACAGAAATGTCACTTAATGCTATCATTAAAACCCATGAATCAGGTTTTAGCCAGGTGAGATTAAAATAAACAGGAGACAGGTTTCAGTCAGCCAAATATTCAGGAGAAATGACCCTGAGTCCCAAATGACACAATAAAAGGAAAATGAAAAATTTTCATACCACCATTTTTTTCTTTTATCTCTGTTATTTGTCTTCTAATTATTTGATTCTCATGAATCATTAGCTTCGTCTCAAAATCTTTTTGTTTTCAGTCTCTAGACTTTAGACTTGCTAGGGGGTATGAAAACTTCTCTAGTTTTTTACCTAGTTAAATTTCTTCTTCTTCTTCTCCTCCTCCTCCTGCTTCTTCTTCTTTCTTTCCTCTGAACTGATATATAAAAATGTATACACACACACATATTTGTTATTTCCTAGCCAAAATCTCCTAGTCTTAGTAATCAGAGAAATAATCTATTATGGAAGGAAAAAAGATAGATGCAGCATCTAAGAATCACAGAATGTTGGAGCTGGAAGGGAAACCTTTATTGTTCAGTCATGTCTCATACTTCATGACCCCATTTGGGCTTTTCTTGGCAAAGATACTGGAATGGTTTGCCATTTCTTTCTCCAGCTCATTTTATAGATGAGGAAATTAAAACAAATAGGGTTAAGTGACTCACCCAGGGTCACACAACTAGTAAGCACTTGAGACCAGCTTTGAACCCAGGAAGATTGTTTTCCTGATTCCAGCCAGGCCTCTCTATCCACTGTTCCCCCTAACTGCCTTAAGGAAACCATAGAGATTATTTGATAGTCTAACCCACTTATTTTACAGATAAGTAAAATGAAACACAGAAAGCTAGTAATTTGTTGTCATGTAGCTAGTAACAAAAGCAACACTTGAAAGATCTTCTGATCTTCCAGGGCTCTTTCCACTGTCTCTGTTTTTATTTATTTAGTTTCCTTTTTTCAGATCTTCCTAATTTATGATGCATTTGACTCAAAATGACCATGTGTGAAACCTGTGTGACTGCTTTTATGAAACATGTATGAAATACTGTGACAAACGGAAAGTTTAACCTAAATTTTTCTTTCAAAAACTTAAAAAACCCTAGGCTTTTCCTATTTGATTTGTTTAGGCAAAGCTGGGTAGAGTTTGGCCTGTCTACAATGATTGTTTCTGTTTATTTAGGTTAGCCTTAGATCCCAGTACTTCTGTTTAACCATCTATTTGAGAACATGCATAAAGATTAGCTTCTGGAGGTGACAGAACCATCAATCTCCAATAACCCATTGCACATTTATAACAGAATATTGTAAGCAGTAAATTAACCAGAAAACCAAACTCAAAATCAACAATAAAAGGGAATACGGAGAGCACTAAGACCAGGGGACAAGGTCATTGTCTATCTCCTATCTAACCACGTTTCTGGCCTATCATATGTGTGTGTGCTCCAGCAAAGCTTTTTTCAAGTTTTGATGTCCTATTTAGACGTTTTAGATTTCCTGTAGCAGTCTTGATTTCAAGAAAACAAAGTATTTATCATGAGGTATTACAAAAGGAATATCTTTTGTCAGATATGTGCTGATTTTTGGTTCAGGAAATACAGTGGCCGTGCTCTTTAGTGACAACATGGGACGGTGAGGGAGAGAAGAGAATAAACATTTTTATAGCACCTATTACATGGCAGGCACTGTGCTAAGTGCTTTACAAATATTATTTCATTTGATTCTCACAACATTCTTGTGAGGTAGGTGCTATTATAATTCCCATTTTACAGCTGAGGAAACTGAAGCAAACAGAGGTTAAGTGACTTGCCCAAGGTCACATAAGCTAGTAAGGTTGCATCTGAGCTGTCTTCCTGACTCCAGGCTCAGTCCTGTATCCACTGCACCACCTAGCTGCCTATTCTAGCCAGATTCCATGAACCTAGCACTGACGAATCCCTAGGGGAAGAAGAATCTCTTCTGTGATTCATAGAATGTTTTTGGAGAAGCAATTTGCCCTAACTATGATATATCTTGACATCACAGTCCACGCTCTTGGTTCAGAAACACACACGTCAGGGGTATAAATGCTGCGAATCTTATCCCAAGAGGTGGGCAGCCAGGAGAGTATGTATATAATGAGCATGAACCACAGGAGTTGGACAGATCTCTCTTCCCTTTCCCCATATGTGAGGGAACAGGGCATCTAAAGGAAACTCTGAGCAGGAGCTTCTAGACTGGTGGATTGTTGTGGTCAGAAAATAAATGGGGTGGAAGGTAGGAGGGATAACCATGAAAGAGAAGGGAACCAGAGCACTTCACTGGCAAAATGACAAGTATGCCAAGAAAACAAAGAGTACATATCAATGACTGCAACCACAGAAGGGCAAGACCAGTGCATTAGGGCAGAATTCTCCAGTGCCTAATGGAAACCATAGCAGCAATATTAGAAATGAGGATCAAACCCAGTACAGACAGAGATACTGAAACTGTACCTGCATCAGTGATGACAAGTCTTTACTTGATGTGGGATCCACAGGTCTCCTGACAGAGCAGGGACTTCACTAAATAGAGTGTCAAAAGTGTGTAAAAACTGCACAGAACCTCTGAGAAAAAAAAACAAGTCTCATTGGGATAGTCTAGTTCTTAGCTATGAGCTCAGATACCAGTCTGTTGTTTTTCTAACTGTCTGAAATAAAATTTGTTCTATGTCTAGTGTTTGTGAGTATACACAGGAGCCTGACAGTCCTTTGCTTACTAATGGTGTGACCTTGCACGAGTAACTCTGCTTCTTCCCTAAGCCTCAGTTTGCTTATATATAAAATGAAGAGAACAGACTAGGTGGTCTCTGAGGCCCCTTCCCGTTGTTGAATGCCTATTAGCCTATGGGAGCATGTGTCACAAAAACTGCTATCAAGATTGTACCTGTGCCTGTGCCATCAGAAGTCAGAGCATGGGTTATATTTGGGGGAATCATCTGGAATTGTTTATTTTGCAGACTTAGGCATACCTAGCCTACCTACACTAACACTCTACAGTGGGTTGGGGGTAGGGAGAGGAAAGGCCATCATGTGAATAGCCACCATGGCTACACAGCTATTAAAGGAGTGAGGCATAAGGATAGGTAAGTATCAGCCTTTACTGAGGTTTCTTGATTTTTGAGGTGCCTATGGGCTATGACAAGTACACCACTGAAAACACTTGGCACACTGCAGCAGACCCTTTGAGGGGGTATAATTTACTGTGGAATATATTAGCGAAGATGACAATGAAACTATTACCTCATGTGGAGATAACCCAGAAAAGAGCAGTTGCAAATTGTTACTAAAACCCTCTCTGTCTGGCCATCTTGCTAAACAAGACAGAGGACCCTCATAGAAGCAGGAAGAATGGATTACAGGGATTTCTGGGTATTAAGACATCCTCCTCTTCAGCCAGTGACCTGAAGTCAAAAAGAGGCATGGGCTTGGATAGTTGGACCAGCTGTCAAGCATACATTACAGAAAGAGGAGACCTATTATGAGCAATTATGGTTATTTTCAAGGTAGCATGACTGCTTACCTGGAGAGGAAGCCTTTGAGTACTGGCTAGAATGTGATAAATAGATGATACAGTAGTAGGAGATGCATTATATATAGAAAAGTGGGCAATGACTAGGCAGCCAAGATTCAGAATTGCCGAACAAGTGCTGATGCCCCAAGAGTAGATGGAAAGACTCCTATTAGCCTCGAAAGGGAAAGAAATCAGTCATTTTAGAGGTGGTAAGATGTATTGTGATCAACTCAAAATTTTTTAAAAGATTGATAGGTCTTAAAATGACCACATAAAGTGTGCCTTTGGGCATCTCATAAAATAGACAACACTTTGTCTATTTAGATAATGGACAGACTCAGAAAAAGGAGATTGTAAACCACTGCTTAAGAGAAATGGAAGAGCTTAATTCAATTTGTCGGGGATAAAGAAAAATAATTGCTATGGGCAATTGGAAAAGTGGTTGATAGTCAAGAAACTTAGATTAGATGCATTTTTTTTTGCATCCATTTAAGAACAATGGAAAGAAACAGGAATTTGGATAACTATATTTTAATCCTAATGCTAAAAGTTTACTGCTGAAGAGAAATGGAAAAATTTTGTTTAGCTAATCAGTATTAATATTTCCCTTCCTAGAGTTAAGGCATCATCAGCAAGATTAGTCGTAGGCCTGCTCTTAGATTAGAAATATGAACTACATGACCTACAACAGTTTCTGGACTAGGTAGCATACTAGATAGATGGCTGGCCCTAGAGTTAAGAAAACCTGAGTTTGGGACAGCTAAGTGGCACAGTGAATAGAGCGCCAGCCCTGGAGTCAGGAGGACTTGAGTTCAAATCCAGCCTTAGACACTTAACACTTATGAGCCGCGTGACTTTGAGCAAGTCATTTAACTCCATTTGCCCTGCCCTCCCCCATCCAAAAAGCCAAGAAAGAAAGAAAGAAAGAAAGAAAGAAAGAAAGAAAGAAAACCTGAGTTCAAATTTGGTCTCAAACTCTTACTAACTATGTGATCCTAGGCAAGTTACTTCTCTTGCCTCAGTTTCCTCAAGTGCAAAATAGCACCTACCTTCCAGGGTTGTTATGAAGATCAAATGAGATATTTGGAAAACACTTAGCACAGTGCCTGACATACAGTACATAGAAGATGCTTAATAAATTCTTCCTTCATTCCTTCTTTTCTTTTTTCCTTACATAGAAGTTTATAAACTTATATATTTGAGCATATTTGTGTATCTCAACTTAGCAACCTCTTCTCCCAATTTTGAGGAAGAGATTTACAACTCAGAAATGAAGTCTCCCTTCTTTGGGGGAAGGGGCAGGACTTGTGATTCATTGATCTAGTTTAATTGTATATGTTGAGTTTGGGTATATGTGGGTTTTTTCACTGTTGTTTTGTTCTGCTTTGAGGTAAGAGTATGGGAAATAAGCCCTCAATCCCAGAAACTGGAGGAAGCTCTAAAGGAGCATAAATCATCAGTATCCTGTATTAAGGTAAAGAAGAATAATGAAGAATGTGTCACAGCCAGCACAGATGGGACTTGCATTATTTGGGACCTTGTGTATGTACACTGTGATAGTGAAGATGATGGAGTAACATTGATCAAATGCCCTAAAAATGTAATATTATGGTACAGGACGGTGCAAGGTTCCAACCTTGAATCCAAATTGGAAGATAATTCAAATCAAAGTATATGACCTTAGGCAAGTCACAGAATCCCTTTAGCCTTTGTTTCCTTGGCTTTAAAATGAGGGGGCTTGGACTTGAATAACTTTTAAGATTCACCTCCAGCTCTCAGTCTATGACTATGGAAATCATTCCACTGAGCAATGATCTATAAATGTCCAGTAGGACTGTTTTCCCTATCATCTATTAGTTTACGGGAGCTAATATTGGTTTTCTCAAAGGCTTTCAGGATAAATGAGAAATTTGAAGGAGGGAAATTAGTTGTCTTATCCATGTAAAAAACAAAAACCTTCTATAAGAAAGTCCTGAATAGGGGGCAGCTAGGTGGCGCAGTGAATGGAGCACCAGCCCTGAAGTCAGAAGGACCTGAGTTCAAACATAGCATCAAACATTTGACACTTAACTAGCTGTGTGACCTTGGGCAAATCACTTAACCCCAGTTGCCTTCCCTCCTCCAAAAAAAATCCTGAATAAAACACACAGAAAAACAAAAAGCACTATTACTGTTGGGGATAAAGAGAAATAATTGCTATGAAGAATTGGAAAAGTAGTCCAAAAAGTAGTCAAAAGGTCAAGAAACTTAAATTAGATGCATTTTTCCATCCATCTGAGGACAATGTAAAGGAATGGGAGTTTGGATAAGTTAGACCCTAACCCTAGCCTGACATTAACTTTGTGTGACTTTGGGGCAAATCATTTCATTTCTCTGATCTTTAATTTTCCCATCTGTAGTACAAGAGGTTTGGATTAGATAATCTCTTTTATCTCTAATTTCCCTTTGGAAGACTATTTAATTACGAGATTTGTTATAGACTTCCTTCCCTAACTGATCATCTCAGATCATGAGAGTCAAAGGCCTAGGTTTGAATCCCAGCTTTGGACTTAGTACCTGTGTGGCCTTGGGCAAATCAATGAATCTCTTGGGGCTATAACTTTCCTTATCTGTAAAAGGTGGGGTTGAACTAGCTGCGTTTGAAAGTTCCTTCTGTCTTGAAATCTATGATCTTGGGTGTTTCTTGGGCTAGAAAAAATAATCCTGAGATAGTCTGGTGCAGCCAATTAGTGGAGGAAAAGCAAGTAAATTCCAGAGCTTTTTATGGATAGCTATCTTTTCAGGCGTCTGAAGAGGAACCAGATGATTCTGGCCAACACTTTATTTCAATGTGTTTG
The DNA here is from genome assembly GCA_028627135.1 of Pseudochirops cupreus. Classification (NCBI taxonomy): domain Eukaryota; kingdom Metazoa; phylum Chordata; class Mammalia; order Diprotodontia; family Pseudocheiridae; genus Pseudochirops; species Pseudochirops cupreus. Next base: position 187,988,226 of record CM053584.1, on the reverse strand, counting down.
TTACCACCCAGAAGAGTTTCAGATTATCACCAGTGGGACAGACAGAAAAGTAAGTAGCCATACCAGCAAGAGATAAGATCCTTTAAGAGAACTGAAACTTATCACAGAAAGGTACTACCAGGGTAGACCAATTATTTATTATTAGTTCCTGACTAAATTCAAAGTAAGAAAGACTAGCTATGCATAGCTTCATAAATTGCCCCAATTTATTACTACTGAAAAAACAATCAAACTTATTAATTGGGACGTCTCTAATTCATTATTGGGGATAACTGGGCAGAAGCTGGGAAACAATTCCCTTTTTACTGTCCATAGAAACTTTCTTAAGAGAATTAATTGTGTAAAAATCTTATAGAGCTACTATTTTAAACTTACGTAAAACCTTAGTTTTACATTACTCTTCCCTGGATCTTTAGAAGCACCTATGCCAATTATTAGTCGGTTATTAAAAGTGTATATGATTCCTAAATTGCTACCTTCTAATTTTTTATAGTGTTCTTTGGTCTCTTTATGTTGTAGCAAGAGAACTTTCAATTAAGTAAATCCAAATTAAACCAAAACATAATTCTCAAGATAAATTGAAATACATAACAGTACTTTTATGGAAATGCAATGTTTTAAAAGCATGAAACATGAAAAAAAGTATGTAACATTAAACCCCCCCCAACTATTTAACTCTTGTTAACTTCAACTCCAAATGCTCTTCCAGTTTTTCTTAATGTACATGCCCTTTTAAAGGTTTTTAAACAAAGAGATCCTCTAACAAACATCCTATTTTAATGTCTTCATTGTGGTATCAAGTTGACCTTGAGTTCTTGAAAGTTAGGCAGAGCTCAAAGGCTTCAAGTACAGGTCATTCCCCTTTGGAGAAACTCAAAATTACAGAGTTGGCAAGCAAGTATGAAGTTTTTGTTTGTTTGTTTGGTATCAACTAATGAAATCTCCTACTTAAGGGATAGAAGAGGATAGACAGTGGAATCATATAGGTGAAGTCATGGCTTCTTATAATACTGAAGCATTAAAGAATGATGTAAAAGTAATGTCTTTACATTTTTTCTTAATCTCTTTTATCTTTTTTACCCTCTGCCACTTTTTAAGGAATAAGTACTTCCTTTTGTTAGTACATATTCTATATGACTCATATACATATTACTACATATTTTTCATTACCATAAATTCTAATTATATACTTTTATCCTGATTTCTAGATTGGTTACTGGGAAGTGTTTGATGGGACGGTAATTAGAGAGCTAGAAGGTTCTTTGTCTGGTTCAATCAACGGAATGGATATTTCATCAGAAGGAGTGCATTTTGTCACAGGTTAGTACTGGACTAAGAAAAGGAAATGAAAGTTTCCTTATTTAAGTATATTAGTAAGTTAGCCTGGAGGAGAAGGATTTTGTAGCTTCCAGAAAGCTAAATCAAATTCAGTCTGGAGCCCTGAAGCTCTCATGAAAAATGAGAATTCAGCTGTCAGATATTTCATGGGAAGGAAATACTAGAAAGATAACTCAGGAGAACAAGACTAAAACCAATATTAGAACAGGGTAAGATTTAGATTTCATAGGAATTGCTTTTCATTTATTTGGTGGGCAATACAAAAAAGGGCAGAAAAATTGGTCCTTAATCTCATACAATGTGGTACAGTAGAAAGATACTGGATTTGGAGTTAAAGAACTTGAGTTTGGATCTCTGCTCTTTCATTAATTAGCTTTGTAACCTTGAGTAAGTCCATTCACTTCTCTGAGTCTCAATTTTCTCATATGTAAATAAGAAGGGACTAGATGACTTTGAAGGACCCTTTTAGTCCTAAATCTATGATACTACTGAGGGAATAGAAATGCTTTGTACTTTTTAATTTCCTGTTGAAACCCTGAATATAAACTTTCCTGATGTAGTCTATAAGGATACAAATATACTGAAAATTTTGGCATAAATTGTTTTTAAAAATCAGCTTTCCAAAAAAAGGCATTGATCTCAAAATAAAGTTCCTATCAGGCATACAATAGCATACAATTTAGTTCCACGCTCCTTTATTTTTTTAGACCATTAATAAACTGAAGAATATTTAAACTCTTACCTTTGAGTTAATCCTAATACGCTGTTTTAATAAAAAAAGATCTCATTTCTTTCCTCATTTTGCATTTGAAGTCCCAATCAACAGAAAATCTTTGTAGCTCTTTGTAAACACTCAAGACCCCCCAGTTTCATGTGTATATCTTCCTTCATTTCAGGTGGAGATGACCATTTAGTCAAAGTGTGGAGTTATAATGATGGTGAAGTGACCCACGTTGGGGTGGGACACAGTGGCAACATTATCCGCATGAAGATAAGCCCCCAAAATCAGCACATTGTTAGTGTAAGTGCTGATGGAGCCATTCTGAGATGGAAATTCCCTTTTTCCTCTTGAATTAGTATTGGAACCTCTTGAAGGACATTGTTCATGCTCATATTCACCACTGAGCTTGTTTGAGCAAACATATTTTAAGCAAAAATTTGTGCTTGTTTCTCACATTTGTATATTTGCTCTTTGGTTGAAACAACATTTGATTACATGCCTATTTTTTTTTCTTATTTCCTTTTAAATTTTGTAGCATAGGATGTTTCAGATATTTATATTTTAAAAGGAGCTTCAGGGAAAGAGAAGACTTTTACAATGAAAATGATTTGAATTTAAGGATTTTATTCATAATATAATTATACTTTTATTACAAATAAAAATCTCATTGATTGGTTTCCTTTATAATTCTTCTATCATCAGAGGCTTTGCAATACCTAATATCTTTCCTAGTAATTATCCTCATGGTGTGTTCTTCAATTAGCAGCGCTGTTGCTCTTTAAAAATCTTTGATTCTTGATCTTGATTCTTAATCAAAACTCACCACTGCTGAATAACAAAATCAATGGCTTCCTGATCTGTATATGGTCAGGGGCCTCCACCTATTCATTAAATATTAATTTCACTAAGTTTTTATCACACGATAAGAATTATTCTCACATTCCCAACAGGAAGTACCTTCATTAGGAAGACATCAGACGAATCTTAACTGTCAGACCATCCTATACAGAAAATTCTTCCACAAGACTATGTAAGCTCCTTGAAAGCAGTGACCATTTCATTTTGTCTAGGTAACTCCAGAACCTATCCCCAAAGTCTTGCACAAAGCAGATGCTTAATAATTATTCGTTAAACTGAATGAATCTTAGGGGTGGCAGGGTTAAGATAGGCATCTCATAGAACTCCAGGTTACAGTGCCTTTTTTCAAATAATATTGTTAGAAAAAAAATCTGTGCTCTGTCTAGGAATAAACCATGCTTGTTGAGGATCCAGGAAGGGTTTTTCATTATCTTTATTTTACATTTATTCTATAATGAATAAATGGTAGCCTCCCAAAAAAGACTACAAAGGATCAGACAAAGGCAAGCCCTTTAATGTTGTTTTCACTTGAATTTCCCAAGGTATTCCTCCCTTCAGAGCTGGAATTGGTTCTAGCTCTTCTGTGTTACAACTTTCCTGACCTACCCATTAAGCATATGTGTTAACGAAAAATTGGTGACCATCCCCTAACCCCAGCCAACCCGGGCCAGGTTAGCTCAGGTCCCTTTATAGATTTCTTTTTTTAAAAAAATTTATTTTATTTACTTTTAGTTTACAAGATTCAATTCCACAATCCCTTGAGTTTCAGATTTTCTCCTCTCCTTCCCCCTGCCCCCATGGTGGCATGTAATCATGTATAGGATCTGCAAATACTTTCACATTGTACAATAGTTTGGTTATATAAAAGGGCTGTAACCAATGAGTAATCACTGAGAAAAGAAAAGAAAACAAAACAAAACATGAAAAAGAACAATAGCATGTTTTGCTTCAGTCTCCATTTAAGCTATAGTCTTTCTAGATCTTTCTCTGAGTTTAGATATCTCCTTCCATCCTGAGGTTTGTAGAGTTGTCTTTTAGCTGTGCGTTGTTGAGGATAGTCCAGTTTATCAAGGTTGGTCATCACACATATGATGTGTCTGTGATTGTGTACAAGCTTTTCCTGGTTCTGTTCTTCT
>CM053584.1:187967423-187983673 GCA_028627135.1 Pseudochirops cupreus | reverse complement strand
GTTGAAGCCAGAGCGCACACCAAGTTTGTGCTTTTACTCCACCATCTTGGCTCCACCTCAACAAAAAATTTTTTTAGAACTAAAAGTTTTGATAATAAATTTCTAAGATACTTTATTATTGGACTTGCTGGCTAGATTGGAGCTTAAACAGTCATAAGGAAATTTTCCACTTGCGTATTCAGCCTGATAATGTTTCTCTGGAAACATTTTGTATTAATATCCTGCTCTTTTTAAATCTTTTACATCTCCAGTAAATATAGTGATAGCAATTAGGCATTGTTCTCCAACAGTTTCTGTCAGAAACCGCAAAGGAATGAAGTGTGTCATTAAGGGCAAATTACTTAGAAATTTACACAAGAAAAACTGATTAGAATTTGTGTCCTACATATTGAATGTTTGATGCAATGCTCATGTCAGTTTTGGGTTTAAAATAGTTGTTAGGTGAGTGGACTCAACATTATGTTGTTTTCATTTTTAGGTTTGAGGCAGCATTATAAGCATCTAGCTTATTGGCATCTAGCATCAAAATATCTCACAAAAGTACATTTTAACTGATAACATCATGATTTTTAAAAAGACTGACAAATTATATTATCTTATTTCTGACTTTTTGCCCACTCTGAGTAAGAAGACAAGAGAAATATAACAAATAGCTTTCAGGAGGGGAGGGAAGCCTCAGGTGAACAATTCACATGAGCTCTAATACAAGTAAATGATCCACAGTGAATGCCAGAAGGCTAATGCTGGCACCTTGGCTCAGTATGGCAGCTCAGCTCTTCTTTAATCTGCTGGCATTAATAATAATCGTGCAGCGGTATAGGAGGCTCCTGAAACTAACTTATTTAATTTAAAAGAATAAGCCACTATTCTTGCCAGTCTCGGGCCATGTAAAAACCAACTACCTTCAGGTATCAGATTAGGCCTCCGAGGTGGTTGTAAGAAGGAACAAAGGGGTATAAATATCATCTGTCCTAAACATTTATTGTAAGATTTGTTTTTTTCCTCCCAGCAACCTCCTCTCTTGCCTTCCCATCTCCAAGTCTTCGTAATATATTGTTCACATTCTCTGCCAGCTGATCAATATTAGAATTTAAATATGAAATATTTATACTTCAGTCTACTTACACTTAAATTAATTTCAAATGCCTAATATGTGATAACATTTTAGCCTTCCCCCTTTACCTCTCCATCAGGATTTTTGTTCATTTATACTCAATTCACTTTTCCTTTTTTGTCATTAATTCTGTTCTTCTGATTCTACTTTTTTATTCTTTGTATTTTGGAATATTTCTAGATGTTTTTTATATTCACCTTACCTGTTCATTTTAATTGCTTTATAGTATTCCATTACATTAATGGATTACAATTTATTTAATTAAGCCTCCTTTGTTGAGCACATAACAATAATAATAATTATAATAGCTAACATTTATATAGCATTTACTGTGTGCCAGGCACTATGCTAAACACTTTACAATTATAATCTCATTATATACTTACCAGATCCCTGAGAAGTAGGTGCTATTATTATCGTCCCCATTTCACAGATGAAGAAACTGAGGCAAACGGTGGTTAAGTGACTCAAGACCTTCCACAGTGTTAGTGAAAATTCAAGCTAAAGTAAACAGTTTAGAGATAATGAAAGTAGGAGGTAGATTCCTTTGGTAAAGATAGACTAAATCAGGGCTGGCAGATGCCAGAGAATGTCAGAAAGTTCCCTGGGGCCTGTCTTGTGACTTGTTGAAATACTAAAGAATTTCAGTGAATGCATTCCATTCTAATTATTGTCAGTCAGCAATAATATACTGACAGCAGAGCATTGTACTAAATACTGAGGAAAGTTGAAAGGAAGTAGATGACTAAATGATTATTCTTACTGGCTCAGGAATGTGGTTTGGGCACTAATAATCCTGTCACTCTCTTTTCAGGAAAATCTGAGTCAAAGCCTTTTGTGAGGGGCATTCAAGGCAGAAGCGCCAGCATGAAAGAACCTGCCACTTCTAAAAAAATCCAGCTGGGGACTTTCAAGACCATACCCCTGAGGTGGTCTTTGGGAGCCAAAGACAGAAGAAAACATCACTCTGTTGAGTTGGTAGAATATTTAGAATCTGGGCGAAGACCCAAGCGTACCAATCGATCCATCGTTCCAGTAGCGATGAGTGATGCTCCTAAGGAGGCAGAAGTATCAGCATCAACACAATCCATTTCAAGAGCTCCCACAAATGATGAAGGGGTTAGCAAGAGGGCAGATGGGAAGGTGCAGACTCTTAGGACAAGTCCTTCTAGTAATCATAAGAAACAGTGTCTGACTATTGGCAGTATTGATATTCAAAGAACCAAGAAACCAAAAGAAAACCTGAGTCAAGAGATGAGGCTTCCCCCAAAACTTGATGTTCCTCTGACTATGGCAGAATCAGCTGGGACTGAAGGGCTAGCTCAGACAAAGAACAGTGTAAACAAACCAAACTGCAACGGGAACAGCCATATGAGTAACAGTTTACCACATCCCAAGGATTTTCTAAATGTCATTAATTTCTCTGGAATAAATAGAGATAATAACCAAAGAGTCTCAGCCAGATTTGGGGCTAAAACACAGGAAAAAAGTCCTGAGCCAGAACAGCTCCAGCAAAGGAATTTTGCCCTTCTCAGATCCATCGTTTTGAAGAAAGAGCCCAAGGAGAAGGATAACAGTTCAGAGATTTCCATCAGTTCTTCCCTTATCTCCCCATTGAATAGCAAACAGAGCAATACAGATAAAAAACAGGGTAATAACAGGTTACCCAGCAAGGTTAGAGGAAACCTGACAAAAGATGAGGTGAACGTCTTAGAAAAAGATGTCAGTCAAGTTCATAGCTCCTTCAGGCTCTCCAGACAAACCAGCTGGCTCCAGAGAGCTAGTGTCCCCCACCTATCGCGCAGGTGTATTCCTGAAGGACAGGCTTCCACCTTTCAAAGAGAGAAATACCACACTATTGCCTTAGGCCAGAAAAAACAAGTACCCGAGTCCAGCTTGTGACAAGCATTGTAGTGTTATTTACAGAGTATAAACCAGAGCATTTCTGAACCTCTTTTGGCTTCCAGAATTTGATCTCCCCCATTCAGAATGGTGCCTCCACTAGGGGACTACATAGACCAGCATATAGTATATAGTCTAAGCACTGACTTTTTTTCTCTTATTCCAGTAACTCTACAGAAATCCTGAGCATTAGTGCTAAGGACTAATTTTAAGGGTACTATTCTCAGTTTTATTCCCTTTTTTGTTAATCTTTTAAACATTTAGACATATCGAGAAACATTTCTTGCTCTTTTTAGTGCTTTACTGGGATACGAGGCAAACACTGAATGAAATAAGAATCTGGGTGGGGTTGCCGAGAAGTGATAGGAAAGAAGAGTTTTTAATATATAAAAATTTTTATTAAATCATTTGAATTTACTTTTTTTTAAAGCTGTTTTGGTACTAGAAAATGTTTTACATTTTTACTTTAACAAGAATTAAAATCTGTGTATGGTATCATTAAAAAGTGTTTCAGTGAAACATGAGAAGATTCCATTTAGTGTATTATTTGAGCTGGTAGATATCAACCCTGTTTTGTCCCAAGGTGCGTACATTGTGCACATCTGGCAAATGTCTGTATGAATTCCTTCTGGGATTTGACAGTGCTTTGACCTAAAAATACTTTCTGCTCTTGCAAAGATTGTTTAGGCCACATCAGGTCATAAGCATAGGTTATGTTGGAGGAACCTATGTTTCAGAAGAACCCATATTTCAGAGAACCCTGAGAACTTTCTTGGATGAAACATAAACTGTAATCCAGCAAGTTTCCACACCTTCCAAGATGGCTTTTCAACCCAAACTAAGAGCAACTGAGTATAATCCCAGGGAACCTAGGAGGTTAATGCAAAAGTCTTGAAGGCAAATGAGAAATTTAAAATAGCACTCATATTATCTAATGAGGTCACTGTGCTCATGCTGTGCAACCAAGAACTCCCTATACATACAATATGACTATAGCATACCTTCAAAAAAATTTTCCAGTGCAGGGAAACAAAGCAGTATCTTTTTTCAGTAGGAGAGATTGCCTAATTTTGATCAGATTTTATAGAAAAGATAGAGAAGCAAGCAAGCAGCAAGCATTTATTAAGCACCTATAGGTCAGGCTCTGTGCAAGACTGAGAAGAAGCCTAGCTCAAAGTGAAATGTAGCAAGGTAACTTTTAAAAGTGTGTACTAATAACTTTGGCCTTCAGTTTCCTCATTCCCTAAATGAAGGGTACTGGTAAATACAGAATTCACAAATTGTAGTGCAGATTCTAACCTTTGCACCAGCCCTCAGAAATCACCCCAGCACCCTGTCTGTACTCAGCAGGTGAGGGGTGAAGAAGAAAGAGATGAAGTGTGGTCAGGAAGTAAATCTTGATAGTTTTGAGAGAAGAAAACTGCTTTCTGTTATACATCATAGATTCACATCACCTAACTTAAGGAGCCCCCACAGGAAAGCGCTCCTAGAGTGGAGAAGCTGACCAAAGCCGCCGGAGCATTTGTTTTATTCATTCAGACCGTTGTAATAGTGCTTCTTGATATCTTTTGTCTTCGGGTCACCTTGATTGCCAATCATACTGTTTCACTCCCTTACCCAGAAAGCCTCCTTGTCATGAAGAATAAAAACAAAAGAGGAGGGGGAAAAGAGTTCAGCAAAATCAACTAACACATCAGCCCGCTGTGACAAACATACATTACTCACATCCGTGGTACCCACCCCATGCCCCGCAAAGGAAAAGAAAAAGATACATTTTCTCAATTCTTCTTGGGGGTCAACCCTTAAAAACGTAAATATCATTTGTTTTTATATTGCCTGTTCTCCCAATTTATCTCTCCTCTTCCCCAGGCAACTATCCTTTATAACAAAGAAAGAAAGTGGGGAAAATGGTATCACAAAACTATGACAAATTTTTTTAAATGACATGCAGTGCTCCACACTCGTATCCCCCCATCCCTACAGAGAAAGGAGGGGTCTTCTCATATTTATTCTTTGGGGTCAAGTTGGTCATTACAATTTCTGTTGCAAGGAATATAGAGCCAGGAAAACAATATGCATGGTGACTGCAACGATAATTGAAAATGACTAATGTGAAATTATATTTGACTCTGAACTATGAAAGTGTAAGGGCTTTTTCTTAAATCACCTTATATCAGATTTTTTTTGTTTATCCTATTTCCTGCAGCCTCTACACCAGGACCAGCCTTATTCTGAGAGTTAGGCTGTAATTCATTGCCCTTAACTGTGCCTCCACAAGTGGAGTCTTGCACCCTCCCTAAAGACCCAGCCTTAGGAAAGCCATCTCTGGCTGCATCCTTTGAATATGCCTTGTTAATAGGCATTATTTTTGCAGAAATTGTCCCAATGCAAATTATGTTACCAAGTTGGAAATTAAGTACTCAATGACCCAATCGTAGGATAAAAGATTTAGAGCTGGAATGGAGCTTAGAGGCCACCAAAGTCAACCCCTTTATTTTATAGATGAGGAAACTGAGACTGAAAGTTTAAGTAACTTGCCCCTTGATAAGCTAGTGAAATGTCTGAGACAGGATTTGAACTGAGGTCTTCTTGACTCGGGCACATCTTCTGCCCCCCAGTGAAGCAGCATCAACTAAAGGGAAACAAGAATAGGAGGGGGGAGAAAGTTGCTTTTATATGCAATCAACATTTTAAGGAGTTAGGGAGCCTTAGTCTGGTTTCCTAGCAACAACCTCCCCTCCCTTAATTTCCACTTTATCTTTCTATAGCATATAACAAAGTACTTTTATGTTCTCACTTTCTGTGATAGTGGTAGGCTGGGTGGCTTTTACCCTCTTAGAGATAAGGAAACTTAAGCCAGAAAATTCTAATGATTTGTCCATTATAATTCACAAATTGTACATTTATTCATTAAAAAAAATTGAGTAAGGAACATCTCTTCCAAACACCTGGGAACTGGAGTTATGTGAGATGTGCAACTATCTTTGAAGAGCTTACAGTCTATGAAAGGGCAAGGTAAGTAAACACATGAGTATAATAGGAGATGGAATAAGTAACATAAAGAGAAGCACATTTAATTAAAAGAGAAATACTGGGGGAAAAAAAGAAGTAATGACTGCCATTGCTGAAGAGGGGATAAAAGCACCACCTTGCTATGACTCAAGCCAGGGCTAGCAGGGGAGAGTTGTACAGATCTGGTGTTTTGTCAAATAATAGAACTAAAAGGGGACTCATATGTTAGAAATAATGAGTCATGGAGGGAAGGATAATTACATAAATGTGTGTGAAGGAAGAGGAAGAAGGGTTCTGTAAGATAGGAGTAAGTGGGAAGTAGTGTACCAGTATTCTCTCGTATTTGTGTACGTAAACTACAGCTATCTATGAACTTGGACAAATGCTAAGAAAGACTGCAGCCCCTCGCCAAGAAAATAGCTCCAAAAGGGTATTTAGGGCGTCTCTATCTCTTCCTCATCCCGGATCCTACTCCTTAGTTTTTCCTTTACATTTATCTGGACCGGAGCCTTCCAAAATCTCCTCTTTGCTCTTTGCATAATCTACCTTATTTGCATATGTTCTATCCTGGAGGGGAACTGGAAACAAAGGATGTAACTTCGAGAGGTTTGGTTTTGGAAACAAGTATCCTTCCTGCTTGCAGCCGACTTCGAGTTCTAAGGGGAATGTTGGGGTGTATGTGTGGCTGCTGGGATTTTCAAACCCTTTATTCAGGGTTTTTAGGCTTACATCTTGACAAAGTGCCAGAAATTAGGCATATCAAAGAGAATTCCTATGAGATGCTTAGGAAGTGGACAAGACTGTGGAGATGGGAGGTAGGTAACACAAGCAAGATGTATTCAGCACATATTCATGACCAGAGTACAGCAAACCAAGACTGGTCATCTTATAGTGGAGAGTGGCAGAGACTTGATTATAAATGGGAATTTATATGGGGACCATTTTGGTCTCCTAAGGGAGTTTGACATAGCCAGTGTCTGATACTAAATTATTTCCACTGAAGCTGTTGTGGAGGAAATACTGTTAGCTCATGATAAGGGGACATGGGACTTGAGTCCTGGTATGCTAATTAGGTAGTGTTAAGGTGGCCAGAAAGGGTCTCAATAGCGAAGAACTGGGTCCCTATGACCTCCAAGAAGGGTGCTGCTACTAAACAGCTTGTAAGCACTTTAAATAGGTAGGGACTGATTTTTTTTTCTCATCTTTGTATCCCTAGCATTTAGCACGTTTTAGATGCTTAATAGATGGCTGTATTAGATTGGAGTCTGGAAAAATGGAAGCATCTTCTGAAAGCTCCAACAGTAGGAGACACCTAGATCTACTGTACCGCTAGGATCTGAAATCCATTCTTTGCAGTCAGCTTCTTCCCGTGGACTCAAGTCTGAAGAAGCTCTGTTTGAACTGATTTCCCTTTAGACCTCTTTTCTTAGATTCCACAAATTAGGATCTCCATCAGTTCTAAAGAATAGTAAAACCTGGCAGGGGAGGAGGTGGGATGGCATTTCATAAAATCATAGATTCTGAGTTTGAAGGGTCCTCAGGGATCATCTAGTCTAACCCTTCCCTTAAACAGAAGTCCCCTCTCTACAACAACCCTGACAAGTGCTTATGCATCTACAAGCAGCTCTTCATTCTAGCTGGTTAAGTACCACTTGGTCAACCCCAACATTTGTTCACAGGTTTTTAATATAACACTCCTAGGCATGTGGCCTCATGCCACTTTGCATAGTCAAGCAAAAAAAAATCAACATATTGGTAAAATCTGAAGATGGCCTTGTTCCATTCTTCTAGTTTACCATCTTGAGAAGTGACAGGAGGCATGTTTTGTCATCAGTTCAAATTTTAGTTGGTCACTCCATTGATCAGAGTTTCCATCCAATCCATCTTTCAATGCTGATCACATATTGCTGCTTCTCAATATAGTCTATGTTATAGCCAAAATGGTCTACATGACAGTTCATTTCCCAGCTCAGTACCTTTGCATAGACTGTTCTTTGTATTTAGGAGGCAGACTCACCCCTGCTTCATAGAATCCCTAAATTCATGGAGGCTTTTCCTGATTTTCCCAATTGTTAGTGCTCCCACCCCAATTACCTTGTACTCACCCTGTATATATGTGGTATGTGCTTTTCTACGTCCATGTAATTTTTGGTTTGTATTCCCACAAGGAGGCATTAAAGTAAGAATCTCGTGTAGGGTCCTTGCCCATAGTCTAAGGACTGTTAACCAAAAACAATATCAAAATTTCATGAGTCATTACATTGCAACAAGATTTATTACAAGAGAAATGAACATGCATGTGAAACCCTAAACCAGGGCAAAGAGTTCACAATCTAAACAGAAGTTTGTATATTTATGAAACTGACAAAGAGAGGAGGAGAAATAGACATATCCACCTAAATGGTGTAAAACTGTACATAACTTTTGACCCAGCAATATCACTTCCAGGTCAGTATCGCAACCAGATCATAAAAATGGGAAAAGGACCCACACGTACAAAAATATTTATAGCAGTTCTTTTTGTGGTGGCCAAGAACTGGAAATTTGAGGGGATGCCCATCAATTGGGGAATGAACAAGTTGTGGTATATGAATGTAATGGAATGTTATTGTTTCATAAAAAATGATGAGCAAATGAACTTCAGAAAAATTAGAAAGACTTAAATGAACTGATGCTAAGTGAAGTGAGTGGAACCAGGACAGCATTATGTGATGACTAACTTTGATAGACTTAGCTCTTGATAATTAGCTCTCAGCAATGCAAAGATCTAAGACAACTCCAAAAGACTCATGCCATTCACATCCAGACAAAACTATGGAGTCTGAATGCAGATCGAAGCATATTATTTGCTCTCCCTCTTTTTTTTTTGTTTCTTCTTTCTCATAGTTTCTCCCATTCTCCTATAATTCTTCTTTAACACATGACTAATGTGAAAATGTTGAGTATTAACAGAGGGATGGATTTCAAGGAAATCTTTCAAGGGTTCTATTAGTCTGAAAGAATTGCCAGGCATAAGCAATCTTGGCAGTTTTATGAAAGTTTATTATTACACTGAGGCAAGGGGTGGGGTAAGGAGACCCACAAGCTGATAGATATTAAAGGCAGAGTTACCAAGTTAGTGTGACGCTCTTCAGCAGGCAGATGGCCTGCCAAGTGCAGCGGGGGGTGTCAGAGAAAGACTGCAAGAAAAGGCCTGCAAAGTGTGACACTCTGCAGTGGGCAGAGGTATAGAAAGATGACCTGCAAAGTTCTAGGGGCCAGAGAGGCAGTTTTTAAAGATACAAAACTGTCAGTCATAGGTTTGTTAAGCTAATTAGGTGTGCAAAGGTGGAGTTAGGGAGGGAACTGGGAGGAGCCAGGGAGTGCCTAATACCTAAAGGGACACCCACCCTTCACATCAACTGCGCATGTGCCCCGCTCATAATTCACTGGGAGAAATCCGAAGGGAGGGGGAGCAAAAGGTGTGGTTTTTGCCCTGAAGCGTCACAAAGTTAACCAGTGGTCAGATCTGAGGTCAAATTCCTTTGAGAAGTACCTCATCCAGTTTGCGAATGGATGAGTCTTGTTTCGGCTGGTTACTAGAACAAAAGGAGGTAGTGCCTTTAAAAGATTCTTGTTGTCATAGCTATACAGTTAATGGTTTCAGAGGAAATACCTCTAGGCTGGGGGCAGGGAAGGCACAGAGTTAATGCTTTACAGCTGGGGGCAGGGGAGAGACAGAGTTAATGCTTTACAGTTGTGGGGGGAGAGAAGAGTGACTTTTCACAAACCGATATCCCATACCTAGGTGCCCAAACACAAATGAGATTTTTGCAGATTGAAGTTACAACAATGTTTCAAAATTATAAAATCACCTCAAAGAATATTACAAAGGCCACCATGTCAAAAATATGCTTAATAGGAATGCATATGGATAACATATCAGGGTGCATGCTGTCTTGAGGAGAGAGAGAAAATTTAGAACTCAAAATATTATGGAAGTGAGTGTTGAAAACTAAAAATAAATAATTTTTTTTAAAAAGAAAAATATGGTTCAGAATTAAGAAACAAAATAGGCTAAGAGCTCACAGGCTACTCATGTTCCTTGAAATTATATAACAAGAATACTTTCATTAAGAAAAAAGTTGGAAGGCTTTGGACATGGCAAACACCAAACTATCACAATAAATTAAGTAGACTACATATTTTAATAGGAAATGACTGGTTATCAAGGGGATTCACTACTCCTTAATCATGTATCTGTTTGCACTTCGATTGTTGAAGCACAGATAAAAATCAATACTAAATTAAGAGGAAAAAAAAACTGAAGACACTTTGGACAGTTAGAACAACAACAACCAGATTTATTCTAATGAGCTTTTGCTGTTGAAAAGTAGGAGGTGGGTGGAGCAAATGTCAGTGCTGATTAACACCATTGCCTATAAAAGCTGGAATGATGAAATAAGGGGAAAGAGTCCAGAGAACATGTGGGCCAGAAAAAAAAAATCTCCCTGCCAAGTTTAGAGATATGGTAATTGGATATAATTTCAGATTAGAAATGTAAACTCATTTTTGAAATGTTACAGAGGATACTGGTGGAAGATTAGTAAAAGCAGATTTGCAGAAAGTTTGGCCTAAGATATAAAAAGGAACAGATGACAATGGAACAACCACATCTGGACATTAATACTTTGATCCTCAGATCTGCTATATGAGGAAGTGGAAATAGCATTAAAGAAAATGAAAATGGGAACCAGACCATGTACATGCAGAGGAAATCTGTGATGGCGATGACACAACTTTGAAGATATGGAAGATATTTTCAAGATATCTGCAAGAAGCAAAGATACTATTGTCTGAAAAAAAATCTCAGACAATATTATGATCCCTATCACCCCAGGCCATCAAGTAGACATTATAAAGTCCAATCCATATGCCTACTTTCCCATCTCTATAAAATCTTAATGAATATGATCTATGCAATTATTGAGGATATCATAAAAATACAAATGAGCAGGCAAGATTTTACAAATAATTTGCAACATATATCTTCACAATCACAAACTGACCAAAATGGTATAGAAAATTCAAAATCGCCCTGTGTTCTTTTTAAGAAACCATAAAAAATATATGACTCAGTACAGCAAAATGTAGCCTTAGAGGCTTTCATTCAACAAGGTATTTCCAGTGCATATGTTAAAAACATTGATGATATTTTTATTAGTTGCACCCACAAAGATGAATGATTGTTCATTGATCATCTGATAATCTGTGTCATCAGGCTAAAACATGGAGATCTATGCTTACCAAGGTGATTTGCCATTGCCATGTGGAATGTCCTGTTCAGTTTCCAAACAGAAAAAGGATTCTGCACAGATAATAATGTCTTGCAGATGTTCCTGTTTGTATTTGGCATACTATACAGCCTTCTCAGCATATTTTATGATCTTTTAAGAGATTATTCTGTCCACACAGGAAAGACTAAATGAATGATCCATTTTTCTAAACAATGACATGAAGTCGAATGGGTAACCTATTAAGTTAGTCTGTCAGCACATATATATTGGCCAGGTATTACAGAAGGACAATGAGCTGGGCCTAGACCTGAATAGAAGGAAATCATATTGGATGACATCATGTTGTATTTTGTATTTCTGACATAAAAATCCAAAATCCATGTTTCTAAGAACAATATTCTTCCATGGCTGCACACGAACAGAAAATGATAATCTCCAAAGAACCAAAACTGCAGATTATCCAAAAGGCAATGGAGAGTCAAATGATGAGCATTAAGTAGGGTACCTCAATGATTATTTGCATGGAAAAATTGGAAAAAGGGATATATCTGAGGGGAGGAGGACATGGCAAATTTAAATGTTAATTACTCCCAAGGAATCAGAGTTAGGAAACTTTGAAGAGTGAACCAGATGGAAAATATGAATTTTTTTCCAAAATAAGTGACACTTTGACTGGAATGGGCTACCAGTTGGTGTTCATTTACTTTATATGGCACTTAAGTAGTAGTAGCATATCATTGGAAATGTACAATATTGTGGCAAGAGCAGCTGACAGAATTTTCAAGCATGCAGGCAGACAACTTGGTGGTACAGGAAATACTGAGCACTGAGCCTGGAATCCAAATAACCCAAGTTCAAATCCAGCTTCAGACACTTACTAGTTGTATGACCTCTGATAAGCCGCTTAACCTCACTCAGTCTCAGTTTCCTCAATTGTAAAAACAGAATAAGAATAGCACTTATTTCCCAGAATTGTTGTAAACATCAAATTAGATATGTGCGAAGCACTTAGCACAGTGCCTAGAACATAGTAGGTTCTATATAAAATGCTAGCTGTTACTACTACTACTATTACTAATTACTACTACAACTCCTACTCCCACCACTTCTACAAGAAGCATTCTCAAGATTAGTTAGAAGTCCAGTATTAGTTAGACTAGGGATGGTGAGAAGGTTCTAGGGCAGGTAGGTGACTCAGTCTGGGCAATTCACTTAATATGTATCAGCCATTTAGTTTCCTTATCTATTAAAATGGAGATGATAATAGCACCTAACACTCTTATAGGGTTGTGAGGAATAAATTTAATAACACTTGTAAAATAATTTGCAAATCTTAAAGTACTATATAAATGCAAATCATCAATAAACATTAATTAAGTGCCTACTGTGTGTCAGGCACCATGCCTTAGGGATACAAAGTAATGTAAAAGATATTCCCTGCCCTTAGGGAGCTCAGAGTCTAATGGTGGAGAACAACACAAAAAGAAGCTGAAAAAGGAGAGAGGAAAAAAATTGTTGTATTTGGGGATATTATAGGAGAACAGTTAATTGGCAAATAATGATGAGATGGTTCCCATGGGATAGCACTCTCTCATGCTTCCTTCTCAGTCTCTTTTGCTGGATTCTCATCCACATCATTCCCACCAATTCCCTTCTTCCTTTATCCCACATTACTTGGTGATCTTATCAGCTTCCATGGATTTAATAATCATCTCTGTGTTCATGATTCTCAAAACTACCTATCTGACCTCTAGACTCACATCTTCACTTGCCTTTTAGACACATTGAACTGGGGGTTTGGTAGACATCTTATGGAACTCATTATCTTTCCACTTAAACCTTCCTTTTATTTCAAACTTTTCTACCTCAGTTGAGGGTACCACCATCCTATCCTCCCAGTCCCCCAAACTTACACCTTTGGTTTCATTCTTGACTTCTCACTCTTCTCTTTCTCACCCCCAATATATAATCTGTTGCCAAAGCCTGTCAATATCACCTTTGCAATGCCTCTCCAATATGTCTTCTCTCTCCTGATAGTGTCACCACCCTGTGGCAGGCCTTCACTACCTTATACTTGGACTATTCCAATAGCCCTACTGGCAATGCCTGCCACAAGTCTCTCACCTTTCCAATCTATCCTCCTTTCAACCACCAAGGTGATTTTCCTATGATACAGATCCAAACACATCACCTCTATAACTCAGTAAACTCCAGTGACTCCCTATCAAATACAAAATTCTCTGTTGGATGTTCAGTGCCCTTTAAAAACTAGCCTCCTTGTGACTCTCCAGCCTTATTACACCTTACTCTCTGACATGTGTTCATTTCTTCAGTGACAGTGGCCTTTTTCAACATCTGTTAGATCCAGGCAAGTTCTCAGGCTATTGCCCATGCCTGGAACACTCTCCTTCCTCAGCTCTACTTCCCTTGTTTCCTTCAAGTCTCAACTAAAGTCTAGCCTTTGACAAGAAGCTTTCCTGACCCCTCTTAATTCTAGGGTTTTCCCTCTGTTAATTATTTCCTGTTTATCCTGTAGGTAGCTTGTTTGTACATTTTTTGTTTGCTTGTTGTCACTGCTGTCACACTGTGATCTCCTTGAAGTCAGGGATTATCTTTTGCCTCTTGTATCCCTGGAATTTAGCACAGTGCTTGGCACGTAGCAGGCAGTTAAAAAATGCTTATTGACTATTTGAGTTTCCTGTTTTGTTAAATGGGGATGGTAAATCACCGAAGGGTTGTTGTGAGGATAAACTATTTGGAAAGCACTTTGCAAACTTTAAAGCTCTATATAAACCCAAGCTGCTGTTGTTACTGTCTTCCTCCTAGGCGTCATTGTCAGGTAAATTAAGTGAGTGACGGGTGAGTAGAACATAGGACAATCTTCTCTGGCTCTCACCTTGGGAGAAGTGGCGACCCAAAGATTCTAGCTAAGATAGAGTGCTGGGTGAAGGCAGGCCTTGGGGGTAGCATATTGAAGTTGGATAAGGAAGCAAGGGTGACTGGGCTATGTAAGCTGCCAGTGGAATTCAGGGATAGCAGCAGAAGACAGTTGTGTTGGGAGAGATCAAAGTTTACCTGCTGCAAATCAGTTTCATGAGGCAAAATCTTACACTAGTTACGACTTTGTTACATGCACTTCACATGGGGTAGAAGAAGCATTATAGACTTAGAAGGGTTAACCCTATTGTCCCTATAACTTCTTCTGTTTATGGGCACATTTTTCAGGTCAAAAATAGAAAGGCCTGCCTCATGAGGTTTAGTCCCCTTTTGTTAAAGGGATTCAGGCAAAGCTGAATACTGTGCTTGTACAGGATGCTAAAGAAGGGGATGTTATAACATTTTCTACAACAAAAAGGGATTTGTATAAAGAAGTCCTCTAAGATCCTTTCTAGCTTCCGGACTCTTCATTTCTATAATGTAATAGATTCCTTTTAATTATCACAGGCCTCTGGGGTCTCTAGTGGTGGCCCCAAAAACACAAATAGGCAGTCTCCTTGGATACAAAAACTTGAGGTGACATCATGGTGACACCACAACAGAGTCTAGGCCCATCCCTGAAAGTTTTTGTGCCCGTGTCCTTTCTGTGAGGAAGTGGTCCAGGCAGGTTTTTCTTTTTCACACACTGTGTGACTGGATAACAGGCAGATCACCAGGGATTTTCAAGAATGGAACATGGAAACCGAGGGTAATTATTTATATTTTTTATTCCCAGTTCCTTTTTCTCTTAGGATTATTTATGGAAATACTGAGGACCAAGAGTGAAGAGTCTGAAACTAGAAACTAAGGTATACATTAGTATATGTATGTAATATATGTAATATATTATGTATATTATAGTATTAATATCTATATATGTAATATATAGCATACATATATTGTATATAGCATATATTGTATGTATGTATGTATGTATATAGAGATATCTATATCTATCAGCTTTTCCAATGTTTCCTATGTGTTAAGAGACTAGGGTCCTCTCACATTAGCAATTCAAAATGAATTGAATAGAGGTAGATGTAAATTTTAATTTAATGAGCCAATGTTGGGAGAGGCAAGTCTAGGACATAGTGAACCACACTTATTAGAAAATGTCTAATGCTTGCCACATATTTTGGGCATGCATGATGATAACTCTTTCTAATCAATATTGTCATTCAGCTGTGCTGGCTGGGAACAAGAATTTCTTAAGCTCTAGTTTCCTCCTCTCCTAGCTATTAACACATTTGTCATCTGATACTGTGCTTGCTATCTCTCTAAATCCTTTCATACCAGGGATTCTGTGACTCCTACAGCCTGAAAGGACAGGATTCAAAGAGGTCACACTGTTGCCTTTTAAACTTTTCAAGTATAAAAGAATAAGTTGATATCGGGGGGCGGAGCCAAGATGGCGGCATAGGAGCAGCAACATATCACAGCTCTCACATAGCCACCCCAAAATACCCATAAAATATGACTCTAAACTAATTCTAGAACTCCAAAACGCACACAAATATACTTTCCACTAAAGTCAGCTCGGCTACGAAGAACCATATAAGCACTGTGAACTGAAACCAGCCTGTCCTGAAGCCCTGGCTGAACCCCGGGGGCGGCTGGATGGGAGGAGCTGAGGAGACTCTGGTGAGCGGATTAGCAGCAGCTGCAGTGTTCAGAAGTAGGTCAGTGGAGCTTGTGAAATTGGGGGAGAAAAGCAGTCCAGCCGAAAGGCCACCAGGGCTGGAAAGCAAAAGGCAGAGGTTTTGCACCCGTCTCTGTGTTGCAGTGTCCGGTCGGCCTTCAGACAGCAGGGGGACTAAGCAATCGTTCAGAGGCCAAGTGCTCTCACGTTGAGCAGCCTGGATCCAGATCGTGGTCTTGGGCGTCGGTCCTGTGAGTCTTCATTATCCAGTGAGCTGGAAATAAGTAGGAAAGGGACCCAGCACCTTCCTGAGGGCTACGGCAGCCGGGAG
>CM053584.1:187941800-187966923 GCA_028627135.1 Pseudochirops cupreus | reverse complement strand
AGCCAAATTCAACGAGAGTAAGGTTGACCCTTTCCCTTTTGCCTTCCTGTTCTTCCCTCTATTGTAACAATTATCCTTTGCCTCTTCTATGAGATAATTAACCCCATTCTGTCTCTCCCTGTCTCTTCTCATTCTAATCCTCTCCCACCTCAGAATTTCACCTTTTAGAGGATCATCCCTTCCTATTCAATTGATTCTGTGCCCTCTATGTACTCATAGATACACATACACAGATATGTGTGTATACACATATATAAATCCTCCTATATAGACATATGTGTATGTATACATATATAGACATTTGTATTCCCTTCACCTATCCTCATACTGAGAAAAGTTTCGTAAGTTACAATTATTGTTTTTTCCATGTTGGCACGTAAACAGTTCAACTTTGGTAAGTTCCTTATGACTTCTTTTCCATGTTTACCTTCTCATGCTTCTTGTATTTGAGCGTCAAATTTTCTTTTCCGTTCTGGTTTTTTCAGCAAGAACTGTTTGAAAGTCCTCCACCTTCGAGGAACGGAGCCAAGATGGTGGCCTAGGAGCAGCAAGGTACCGCAGCTCCCACATAGCCACCTCAAATACCCATAAAATATGACTCTAAACAAATTCTAGAGCTCCAAAACTCACAAAAATATACCTCCCGCTGAAGGCAGCTCAGCAGGAAGGGATCATGGCAACTCTGGGAGCCAAAACCAGCCCAGCCTGAAACAGCAGCGTGGCGCAGGGGGCGGCCAGGACGAGCCGCAGCTGGAGCCTTCAGGAGAGTGGATCAGCAGCAGCTATGGGAGTATTCAGAATTATCAAGCCATAAGAGAAAAAGGACTAAGTGAAAGGTCAGTGGAACTCAGCTAAACTTGGGGGAGAAAGGTGTTATTTTTTTCGGTCAGGTTGTTGACTCTCTTTTCATGATTTTCTTGCATCATTCTCATTTCTCTTCCCAATTTTTCCTCCACTTCTCTTATCTGGTTTTCAAAATCTTTCTTAAGCTGTTTGCTCTATGGCTTGTAGGCAGTCTTCATGTTTCTTGGAAGGTTTTGGTGTGGGAGTTCTGACTGTGTTGTCTTCCTCCCGTTCCATGCTTTGATCTTTTTGTTCCCAAAGAAGGAATCTAAAGTTTGGTTGCTGTTCTTACTTTGCTTCCTTTGCCTGCTCATGTTGCCAGTGAATTACTTGATTTTTTAGCTCTGTGGAACTCTGCTTCCAGAAGGGAAAGCTCTGTCCCAAATCACTGGGGTTTTTGCAGCCGCCGGAGCTATTAGGAGGCCGCTGTAGCTCTCACCAGGTTGGCTCACTGAAAACACACCCCAGGACCACCACCCAAGACCACGATCCAGATCTAGGCCACTCAACGCAAGAGCACTTAGCCTCTCAACAACTGCTTGGCCCCCCTGGAGTCTGCAGGCTGGGAGCTCTGAAGCAGCCATGTGGAGGCTTGTTTCTTGCGGCTTGATAATTCTGGAAACTGCCACAGCTGCTGCCGATCCACTCTCCTGAAGGCTCCAGCAGCAGCTTGTCCTGGCCGCCCAGGGGCCAAGCTGTGGTTTCAGGACGGGCTGGTTTTGGCTCCCAGCGTGCTGTGATGAGCCCTTCCTGCAGAGCTGCCTTCAGTGGGGGATGTGTTTTTCTGTATTTTTGTGAGTTTTGGAGCCTAAAATTTATTTAAAGTCATATATTATGGGTATTTGAGGTGGCTATGTGGGAGCTGCAGAATCTTGTTGCTTCTACACCACCATCTTAGCACCTCCCCCATCAGATTGTTTGTTTTCTAATTTAGATGTCTTTGCGCCTTCTCCACAAGAAATGTATGAGATACTTCATCAAAAGCTTTGCTTAAAAATCTAGGTGAATTATAACCACATTCCCCAAATCTACTAGTTTAGTAATCCTGTCAAAGAAAGGAAATGAGGTTAATCTGGAATGACCTAATGAAATTACATTGGCTTTGCTTCCCTTTCTAGATGTCAGTCAACCATGCCTTTAAATGCTACATTCTCAAATTTTCCTAGGTACTGAAGTCAAACTCACTGATCTATATTTTCCAGACTGTTAGCTTTCCTTAAAAAAAAAAAGGGGGGGGGGCATTTGACCATAACCTTGTGATACTCTCCCCTTTTCCATGACCTTTCAAATATCACTGACCATAATCACACCTGCCAGTTCTTAGGACCTGAGGATGTAGTTTATCTAGTCCAAGTGACTTGGTCCAAGTGAATTTATCAAATGAAGGTAGGGATTGTTTTACTCTCTCCTTTTTTATCTTGAGTATCAGCTTCCTGATGGTAATTTTGTTTTGTCATTTCTAGCATAAAGTTCATTCTCCTTGGCAAAAAAAAAAAATAAAAGCAAAAATTGTTTCATTTACCCCAAGCAATGATCCTACTTCCTTCTTGGATTCTCCTTTTTCTCCCAATATAGTGTGGAGTAGGGTAGAGGGAAGCCTTTTTGTTGTCTTTCTCTTCCCTTGCTTGTTTCAGGTCATTGTAAACTTTATCATGCCTCACATTATTTTTATACCCTCTTATGTTTGTTTTCTGTTACCTTGATTTCATTTTCTGCACATTTCTTTTAAAAATCTAAGTTGGCTGACAAGTTCCTTGTTAATGTACATCTCTCCAGACCCATCCCATTTTCTTCTTCTCATAGGAATTGTTTCGTTTTGTATCTTCAGTATGTCACTTAAATATTTTCCATTCCTCCTGGACTGATTCTCATTCATTTTACTCCATGAGATCCTACCTATATTTCTCTACTCTACCCGTTCCTCAATGATCCCAATGTCTGTCAAAAACCATGACTGAATTAAAAGCCATTGTGCCTCCTAACACAAAAACAAAGCGATCATATCTAAGATCACTGACAGCAGATAGCTGTCATCAATGATAAACACTGAATTGGAAGAATTATTCCTTTGTCTTCTATGGACTAAAAAAAAAAATCATAGAATCAAGAATTTGAGAGTTTGAAAGAACCTTAGTGGCCACGTAGTCCAATCCCTACATGAAAGGAATCTCCCACTATAACATACCCAACAAGAGGTCCAGCCTCTGCCTGAATACTCCAAGATAGGGCATCATGCCACCTTTCAAGGCAGCCCATTCTACTTTTGTACAGCTCTAATTTTTAGGGAGGATTTTTCTGACATAAGACTAAAATTGCCTTTTTTCCACCTTCTACTTTTTGCTCTTCGTTCTCCTTTCTAGGACCAAATGTAATAAGTTTAATCCTTCTTCCACATATAGCTCTTGAAATACTTGAAGACAGCTATAATGATAGTTCCCTGAGTTCTCTCTTCTCCAGGCCAAACATCCCTAGTTGTCAACTTATCTCTTTCAACATCTTCCTTAAACCATGGTACCAGATTCTTAAGCTACAATTCTCTAGAGAGCTCTGATGAGAGCAGAGTTATGGTAAGTGAGGCTATCATCTCCCTACTCCTGGAAACTAGGTTCTTCTTAATTGAGTTCTTTGTAATCACAAAAAAACTGGAAACAAAGCAGATACCCATGCAATATGGGATGGCTAAACAAGTTAGGGTATGTGAAGGTAATGCAATATTACTCTGCAATGAGAAATGATGAAGATGATGAAAACCAAGAAGAATGGGAATACATATAATGTAAAACGGAATTAAGAAGAACCACAAAAATAATATATAATATAAATAGAAACAATTACAACTAAATAACTGAACCTGCATACTTTAAAATGACAATGATCAAACTTAGTCCCAGAAAAGAGTTTTGTTTTTTATCTATAAAGTGTTTATCTGTAGTTGTTTATTTACAGTGATGAGGAGCTCTGGGTATGAAAAACCACATATAATGTCAAACTGTCTGAACATACTGGATAGGTCTGCTGAATTATTTTTTTTTCCTTTTAAAATCCTTTGTTATAAGGGATTATTTTCTAGAAGGAGGAAATGGGGAGCAATGCACTGGAAAATGTAGCTGATGTAAAAAGAAAAGAGATCAATTTAAAATTGATCTAGAAATCCAGTACTCCTTTTTTGTATACCACAATATCACTCCACCTACATATTGCTTCTCAATAGACAGCTTTCAAAGCCTCTGATGTGGGTCAGTACACTTGCTCTTGTTGGTGGTCCACAGGCTGAATTGTAAGGTAACTTTGATAGGAGATTCACTTAACAACTGTGGAACTCAATTCCTTAGGTGATCTTCCAAGAACCAAAACCTATTGCTTCTTCATGCTCTTAGAGCTTCCATGGGGTTTGGGATTACATCTTGAGGAGCAAAGCCATATATATATATATATATATATATATATATATATATATATATATATATATATAACAAACCAAAATGAGACAACTAGGACATTATAAGTGTTTCAAATGTACTTACTTACTAGAACATTCCTAGAACTTTTCTGTTATACATCTGGTGGCATTAACTTGACAGATACCTTAAAATAAAGTTGCTAAGCAGAACAAGGTTTCTGACAGTCTTAAAAATAGCTTCTTTGAAAAAGACTAGGAATTTATAGGTTTGCCAAAGAACAAGGATCTTTTATGTTGGGCAGCCTACACTGGATGTGTCTATGTGGCAATTTTTCACATTGCTCTAAGCATAATAAATAAATTGCAGGCTATACCCATAATTATTTATATAGAATTTTATCTCAGGTAGAATCTGAGTCCTTGCCAAAACAAGTCAAAAATGTCCATGAATCCTTAAAACTGCTAAGCTCATTTTTAAAAATGGAAAAAAAAAACCTAGAGAGAATTATAACATACCTTTTAGCTTTTTGTCCTGACCCCACCAAGTTACAGAGTAGAATTAGCACTTTGCTCCCATTCCCAGAAGGCAAAGATTCAACTGAAAAGGTAGCCACATGTGGAAGGTTCTGGCCCTTGTGTTTGCTGAATTGAATATTGGAGGGAAAACCTGAAAGAAAGAATGCATATAAGAGAATGAAGTTTCTATTTTTATACGAATTGCTCTACTGGGTTTAACTTCATGGTTCCCTCTTTCTATAATTCCTTTTCAAGTAGCGGGGAGACAGTTAAAAAGAATACTGGGGGGGGGAGGGAGAGAGAGAGAGAGACAGAGACACAGAGAGACAGGGAGAAACAGAGGGAAAGAGAGAGACAGAAGGAGAGAGAGAGAGGGAGAGAGAGAGACAGAGACAGAAAGAGGGAGAAAGGGGGGAGAGAGAGAGAGGGAGAGAGACAGAGAGAGGGAGAGAGACAGAGACAGAGGGAGAGAGAGAGAGAGAGAGAGGGAGAGAGAGAGGGGGGAAGAGAGAGGGAGAGAGGAAGGATCTGAGGCTCATAGGCTACATGATCATGGTCAAGTCACAACTTCTAGGCATTTCAGGATCCTCGATGACATCTGCATCACCTACCCTTGTAAAGTACTAAAAGGAAAGCATATTGTAAACATGAAAGCACCACATAAATGTGACCTGTTATTATTAGCAAACTGGCGAGAGAATAAGCATTTATATAGCACTTGCTACGTGCCTGATACTGTGCAAATATTATTTCATTTCATCCAACATACAAAGGACCTATCATGACTACCTGTCATGACTTGAACTTCAAAACGTTAGAAGGCTTTGTTTAATGGACAGGAACATATCAGCTACAGCAGCATTTCTGGCTTTTGTCAAATAAAACAGGAATTAGCTTCGGAAACTTAATATCTTATATGTAAGGAGACAACATCATTAGCTAAGAATAGACAAAGTGCCTCTGTTCGATTATTGTAGAATTTAGATCTGTTTTTAGTTAATGGGATAATATATACATATGTGCACTGTACACATACGTGCACGCATGCACACACACACACATACATACACACACCATGACTGTTTGAACCTTCAAAAACTGCATCAAAAGTCCTGCACAACACCATCCAAACCTAATTCTCAGGCAGAGCAGAAAGAAGCAATGCAGCTGAGCACCCATCTACAACTCCTCCAAACAGATCTATTAAATGCACCAGGCCAAATCCTGATGGAAAAATCCAGAAAGTAAGAGTGAGCCCTTTGTCTGGCCCAGGTGTGCAGATATGGAAGATGCGGTCAGGGCAGCAGCATGTGAGAAGAGAAGATGTACACAGCAGGGCATTATTAGACTGGGAGGACCTGGTGGTATACAGATAAAGGAGGAAGTCCAGAAGCCAGTAGTATCAGTAATGTGGTTCAGATCCCCAAGCTCTGAATACAGCCTCACTTCCAGATCTAGTCTAGTCTGCAAAGAATAATCAAGGCAGGAAACCCATATCAAGGAGGAGCCTACAATTCTGTCACATTGAAACAGCAGAGCTTTCCAGTTAGCTGATAAGGCTAGCAGCATGCTACTGTTATTTAAACCCAAACACAGGTCAGAAACTTGCTGGGCTGAGACCAGGGGGCAAGCAAGTAGACTTTACCCCAGATAAGATCCCTTTTGAAGCAATCAACATTTGAAGTGTCAATCTATGAGTAATAGTAGCTGCTGGGGGAGGCTTGTTCCAGCTAGGCAAAGCTGCTGTTTCCTCCTTCTCTAATTCCTTCTTTTCCTCTATCCATGTGAGGAGATATACACTTACATGTGGGTGCTCTGTCCAAAGGAATATAAACTTCGATTGCTTATACTCCACAACGTATCTTGAGGTTTGGAGGCAAGATTTTTTCTTCCTTATTTATTGTATCATTGGTTTTTGTTTGGGTATTTTTTTTTATGGAACATAGTCTTGTTTCAATTGTCTCACATAGTTTTAATTTGTGATTTCTTGAACTATAGCTCTGGAAAACCAGGTTTTGATAAAATCCATTGGAAAAAAAATCCATTGAGATTCAAATGGAGCTACTTAGACCATAGTTTTAAACCCAAAGCACTCTGAAATTCACAGATTGGACAATAACAGGTCCCAGCCCAAGCCTCATTTATTCATTGTCTGGGTTTTTATGGCTCAGAGTGATTGTAAATAGTAATTTTTTTCTGTTTTGGCCAGAAACTTTGAGGGTCTTCTCCTCTCTGACTAATTCTTTCATGAAGACAAGTAGGCCATCTTTTACCTCAATTCTCACCCAGCCTAAACTGAGACCTAGTCGTCCTGTCTTGCCTATGTCCTGCCACTGGACTCCTTTGACTCTGGAAGACAGAGTGGGGCTTAAGACTTTTCATGGCTCTTCCTCCAAATCTAACTCACTTGCAAGTCACTGCTGATGTCACTGGTCCTCTTTGAGAATGAAGGAGGCACAATAACAGCAACCACCAAAGAGCTGATATGGAACAAGAAAAACATCTATATGAGAAACTTAAAACTGACGGTTGTTTTTTTCTTCTTCTGTTGCCTAAGGACATTAAGAGCACATATGCATACTTTGTGAAATAAAAATCAACTGAGAAGCAATTTGATATCCTTTTGTTTAACATCTACCGAAAATCTATTTTACTTTTAGAATATCAGGTAATACTGACATTCTAAATTTCATAAGTTATTACTTATTAAACATCTCCATAAAAAGATCAAGAAAACTATGATAGTCCAAAGTACAAATATCAAAAGATTTATGTTCCATAAATCGTACTATCTCAACATCCAACTCAAAATCTGAATGGGATGCTACATAGTACCACTGTACCTGAAAATGTGGTAGGAACTCCCCAGGTGGGTGACCAGGGAGCTTGGAAAGCATACACATTGTCTCCTTCTGAAATGGCATTCAAGTCCTCTTCATCAAAGAAAGACCGCTGAAATCCGCTGGGGGACAACTCCACCAGAACCACCTGGAATGGAGAAAGTTGTTTCTTTTCCTTTTCAAAGTTGCAGCCAACACAGTAAACAAAGTAAAAAAATGACAACGTAATCTCCCTTTTCTCAAAATCAGGGGGTATAGCCAAAGTCCTCATTCTCTCCAAGTCTCTCACTGAACACCTGAATATGATTTTCACTTTTTCTATTTCCTCCCTCCAGCTCTGAGATGACCATTACAGAAATATATAGAAAAAACCCCCAAACATGTAATAGTTGTTTTAAAACAGCACTGCATAAAACATCAATCTAAAATTCTTTCTTTTCCGACTGAAGAAAATAGCAGGAATACCCTAGAAAAGACCTATATAGTGAGCTATACAAATAACAACCCTATTTTTTTTCAACTATCCTAGGTTCATTCTATTCTGGGAATGACTCACTTGATGCAGAAGCCCTGGTTCAGAAAGGGGGTATTAAGGTGAAATCCGTTTAGGGGAGAGGAATTGGATCTGAATCCTGTTCTCATGCTGGGATGAAGAATATTTTTACTAAGAAAGCAACAGGACATTAGGAGGCCAGAGAATATGAGTTCTACTCATCTTCTACCACCATTTTTTCTAATCACTCAGGTTCATAATCTGTCATACCTGATTCTTCTTTATTCCTCCCCTCCCCTCCAATAAATTGTCAAGTCTATTAAGTCAACCTTCTCACCATCTCTCATTATTATCCCTTTCTCATACCACAATTACCCTCATTAGGCCTTCATCACTTCTCAGGCAGACACTTGCAGTAGTGTCCCCTGAAATTTCCCTGGATTCAGGCTCTCTTCTTTCCAAATCACTTTCCACACAACCACCAAATGGATGTTCCTATGGCATAAGTCTTTCTAGGTCACTCCCTGCTCAAGAAATTTTACTGGTTTTCCATTTCCTCTCAAATAAAGCATGAAATACTCTATTTAGCACTGAAAGAGCTTCACAGCTACAGTCTATCATTCCCGGCTGATCATATGACTTCTTTTCATACCAATGTTCCAGTCAGACTGATCTACCTGCTGTGCCCTGTCCAAAACACTCCATCTCCTTGCGAAGATCTCCCTTCTTTTCTTTGCCTCTTGGGATTCTTAGCTCCCTTCAAGGCTCAGATCAAGTGCCACCTCCTTCAAGAACCTCTCGTATTTTTCCTAATTGTCAGCCTCCACCGAAATAAATTTGGATTTATTTTATCTCCTGCCTTTGATCATTTGTGAACACATTATATCGCACTCATAGATTCTAAGCTTCTTGAGGACAAAAACTGTCTCCCTTTTGTATTAGTACCCCAGCACCTAACACACTTAGCTGATACTTATTAAATACTTGTTAATTGATTTGAAGACAATTCATTATTCAAAAGAAGCAGGAGCAGGACAGGAAAAAGGCAAAGTAAGATGACCTAGCATGTCAACGTGATACAAGTTAGGAAATCTGGAAACCAGAGGAGGGAAACATAATGGAGAACATCTGCACAAAGATCAAAAGAAGTAAAAACAAATACATTAACACAATATAGTAAAGGCAGAATATAGTCCTGGTCACACAGACTGAGAAGCTCTCATGGGAATGAGGAATTAGATTTCTTTTGCTCAGCCTCTGAGTAATGGGTGGAAATTGCCAACTAGCAAAATGAGCCTTGATTTGAAGAAAACATTTCTAACAATTAGAGATATATAAAATGGCATGAGTTACCCAGGGAAATCGTGGTTTCAATGTTAGGAGAAATCTGAAAGGCCAACTAATTCAATCTCCTCATTTTGTTTAAGAGGTCCAAACGAAGACCAGATAGCTACTTTTTGGGAGTGATATAGAAGACATTCTTATTCAAGCATGGGTTGGACCTATAAGGTTCCTTCCAACTCTCCATTTCTGTGATCATGTAAGATGATGGAAGTGAAAGCATCACTTCTGTTGAGTTATTTTTATCTTGAATTTTCAGTGCAAATACAACAAAATATTTTTCCAAAAATGCAACTCAAATTCCACTACTAAAAATGTTTAGCTACCACTAGGATATAGTATGAAAGCTTTTTCAGAATAAAAAGCAGAGTCATGGTAAAGAACATTATGATCTTATTATATCCTACAGAACCTAAATGCTGGAAAAATGGGGAGCTAATATAAAGATGATAATGCCAATATTTCCAACCATAAATAAAAAATTCTTTGGGGGTGGCTAGGTGGTACAGTGAATAGAGCACTGGCCATGGAGTCAGGAGGACCTGAAATCAAATCTGGCCTCAGACACTTTACATTTACTAGCCATGTGACCTTGGGCAAGTCACTTAACCCCAATTGCCCTGCCTTGCCCCCTCCAAAAAGCAAAAAAAAAGACCCCAACCAACCAAATAAATAAATAATTATTTGAATGAATCTTTTCAGAGAGGGATTCAAAGTAGCTCCATCACTAAATTATATGTACAGGCTTCAGTTCCCCAGAGCATTCATTTCTTTCACAACAAGACGTCATTCCACATCTTGAATCTCAATAGGAAAAATAAAAAAACTAAGTATTGAATAGCCTAGAAATACAGTAGATTATACCATGAATTTACCAATACAAATTCAAATAGAAAAGAAAAGAAAATAGGCTTTCCACTCTTAAGTTCAACAACACAAAGTGCTTTGAGTCCATCCTTCCTTCTTTCTTTCATTGCTCTCTTTCTTCCCATGAAAATACAAAGAGAGAGTATCCGGAAGGAGCCAATAGGTAACAGTGTCAAATGCCACAAAAGGGTCACAATCCTTTGAACATAGAACACTTTGAATCATCGTATTTGAGTTAGAAGGGAGCTTGGATGTCATGTTGTCCAATTCCCACACAAAAGGAAGGTGCCCAACAAGCGATCATTTAACTCCTGTCTGAAGATTTCTATAGAGGGGGATTATATCACCCCTTTAAACAGGCTATTCTATTTTTGGACAGATCTAAACGTTAAGGTGTTTCCTCTCTGGACTTGGCAGTCATGACTCAGCTGACTTCTCACCCTGTAACATCCCTCCCACATGCTGACCCCATTCTCCAATGCTGAGCCCTCCTAGGGCATTCATTTTAGAGATGGAACCAGGTTGGCCAGGCATCCTTTCTTCAGACCTGTGCTTCTGACTCTCCAGAGTTGCTGCTAAGCTCCCAAGTAGGTGCCTTTCCCTTTCCCCCCTTTTAGCCCTCTTTTGCATATAGTCTTTCCCCATTAGAATGCAATCTTCCCTGTTGAGGGCAAAGAACGTCTTTTCACTTCCATTGCAACCCCAGTATTTGGCATAGTTCCTAGCACACTGCAAACACTTAATAAACATGTGTCACCTTCCTGTTTGCCTCCTAAACCACTCTATTTAAAGTTAGAGTTCTGTTCTTTCACTAATCCTTATTTCCAAGAAATGTGTAGCATTTTCAGATTCGCTCATAAGCTAGGAAACAGACATCTGATATTCTTATACTACAGAGAATAGGGAAAAATCAAAGAGGGGAAGTAATTTGTTCAAATTTTCAAAAAGTCAGTAGTGTAACTGGATAGCTCCTACAGATAAAGTACTTTACAGTTTACAAAGTATTTTCCTCACAACCATCTGTTATGGGGAATCTGAACATCTTCCCTGCCCCTAGGCCCTTTGATAGGCTTAAGTGATTCTGAGAACCTTCCCTGATATGAAAATATACTCTGCCCCCTAATAGGCTGAATGTGGTCACATGGAGCCTGTGGCAGAAGGCTTGTTCTTCAGCAAAACCCACACCTTATTACTTTGTGATTGGGCAGTTGGTCAAGAGGGTTGTGACATTCTCTGATGCAGGAGAAGGCTATACATACCCTGATGTGAGTTTCTGCTTTGGGGCTTTGGAAAGATTTGTGTGATTTGGCCAGACAAGACTCTGGGCAGCCACTGAGCCCCCCGGCTTTGAAAACCCAGATGTTGGTGCTTTCTGTTCTGGTAACTAACTAAGTATGGATATAATGGTCAAATGGCTGGAAGCCCATCTGCTGATCTGTTTCTTTGTCTGCTTGTAACTTCTGTTTGTATTCTCTGAAGTTTAGTGCTAACTTTTTCCCCTCAACTAAGTAAATGATATAGGTTTGATTGATTAAAGCAAGATTGTTAACCCATTTTGAGTTGGTTTCCTTTTGTAAAGCAGATCTAAGAACCTGTGCTAGCAGCCATCCTGGGTATGCTAGGATGCTTGCTGATACACCATTCTATGACATAAATAACACAAGTATTATCACCACCATCTTACCAATGTCAAAACCAAGGCTCAGAGAGGCCAAATGATTTGGTCTACCACACTGCCAGAATGTGGCAGAAATAGAACTCCAACCCAAGTCTTATAACTCTAAGCTCAATGTTCTACTATGCAAAGCAGCTTCTCAAAAGATTTTTTTAATCTTAATTGTTAAACCTGAAGACCTCTTACTACCCACTCTTCCACAATCCTTTTATTAACACAAGATCCACATACGATTTCTATGGCAAAAAGGGGTATCCAATAAATGCCAATCAGGAAAGAATTTGACGTCATATACTTCTTAAAATGAAAGTTACATTCCCTTCTAGTCAAACTACTGAGTCCAGAGACAAAAACTACACATGGTCAGATCATGTTACTTGCAAATGAAATAACAACTGATCAGTGAAACAACTACCATTATTTAGCTTAATCAATCTAGACTGCTAAGCCAAACATCTTATTATTTTGGAAGTCAGCATCTATTAAATTTAATTTCATCAAACCTCATTAGCTGTTATTTTGCCTTCTTCTGCTACCATCTTTCTCAGAGTAGCCACTGTGCTGAAAAGTGGCACTGCCAAACCAATCCGCAAGAACCTCTGACTCTTGGACTGGAAGACCAACGTG
The DNA here is from genome assembly GCA_028627135.1 of Pseudochirops cupreus. NCBI lineage: Eukaryota > Metazoa > Chordata > Mammalia > Diprotodontia > Pseudocheiridae > Pseudochirops > Pseudochirops cupreus. Next base: position 187,954,321 of record CM053584.1, on the reverse strand, counting down.
ACATTTAAGGATCTGGAAAACAGAAAGAACATATTTCTGGAAAGACCGAAATTAATGGCATTTAAGAGGTTAATTTCTGCTTCTATACTTTGAAGTACACTCGAGAGTCATAATTTTACAAGGATTCATTGTAGGAGGTCTCTGCTTCACACCAGGAACAGAGATTTAAAAATCACAGAGTTAAAATGTTCATTTTTTTTCAATTATCAAGCATTTTTTTCTCCCTCACAACTTCCCCCATTCACTAAAACAAAGGGGAAAAAAAGTGAGAAGAAAGGGAGAAGAGAGAAAAAAGAAACAAGCAAAAAAAAAAATAAAATAAAATTAAGGAAAGAATCACTGCATCATTTAAGTATAGTCAAGTAAAACTAAATTCCCACTTTGGTCATACCCAAAAACTTGTTTCTCGTTCGGCATATTGGTCCATCATCTCTGTGCCATAAGATGATCATGTTCTTCTTCGTTAGTCCTCTGAGATCATGGAGGATTATTTCATAACCAGAATTCTTAGGTCTTTCAGAATTGTTCGTTTTTATAATATTGATGCTATAGTATAAATTATTCTGAATGCAGATTGAAGCATATTATTTACTCTCTTTTTGTTTGTTCTTCTTTCTCATGGTTTCTCCCATTGGTCCGAATTTTTCTTTACAACAAGACTAATGTGAAAATAGGTTTAATATGAATATATATATGTAGAGTCTATATCAAATTGCAGGCTGTCGTAGAGTGGGGGGAGGGGAGAATGGGGAGAAAACTTGGAACTCAAAAGCTTATGGAACTCGAGTATTAAAAACTAAAAATAAATTTAAAAAAAAAGAGCATACGCTATGACCATAGAGTTATCTTGACAAAACTCTATTAGTCTCTGCCCTACTTTATTCTATACCCCAAGGCCAAACTTGCCCATCAATCCACTGTTTTGATTTCCTACTTTAGCATTCCAATCTCCTATGATGAATATGATATCTCTTTTTGGTATTATTTCTAGAAGATGTTGTAGTTCTTCACAGAACTGGTCATAGTTAATTGAAAGAACTTCAACGGCCATGTTCCAGTAGAGAAGAGGATTTCTTCAACTGCAGAGTGATGAGGATCAACAGTCAAGCACGGGCAGAGAAGCAGTTTGGGGGGTGCCAGTGTTCCTGAAGGGACCACTGAAACAATGTTATGTCAAGGATATTTTAAAGAAGAGAGAACTTTCAGCTAAGGGGGTCAGAGAAAGGATCTTCATAAAGGAGGCAGCATCTGAACTGGGTCAAAAAGAAAAAGGATGGAGAAAGAGACAAAAGGCCAAAAGCTTTCCCAAGAAGAGTTAGGTTTAAAATTGAATTAATTGGTTGGGATCTGAAATTCACATACCTGGTCTGACATGATGGAATGGGTAGTGACACACAAAGGAAAGGATCAAAGGTATTGCTCTGTTTTTGGCAGTGAGGACAGGTCAATGAAGACCTATAACAAAAAAGATTAAATTTAAGACCACTTGTTAATGTACTTTTATGACAAAAGAGCTTTTTCATAATTTGTACAAATTTTTAAATTACAGTTGCATATAGACACATTTCCCCTACCTTGTAAATAAAATTAAATACTGTTCTACTGATTGCTAAGCAGCAGATGAAACTGAAAAATAAGGGTACTACCACCTCTAACAGTATAGCTTTCATAATATTGGCCAGATGGATTTAAATGTATCAGAAGAATGGGATCACAGATCTAGAGGCCTTATTAGACCTCACAGGCCACATTAAGTACTAACTCCTCATCTTATAGATGAGGATACAGAAATCCCATGAAGTAATATGACTTTCCCAAGGTCATACAGGTAGTATCAAATGGGATTTAAACCCAATCTTCCTTGTTTTCATAGTAGCATGCGGTGCTTCCCCTCTCCTTGAGGAAGACACTCTATTTTAAAATAATATATACTGTAATTTAAATTTCTATTAATTTCATTGCCTTATTTCTAGTTATGTCCCACTGGAAAAAAAAAACAATCTGAAAATGAATCACTGCATGTGTCAGCATAATGAACCAGGCTAAACCCTAGAAATCGTCTAGTCTAATCCATTCGTGTTGTAATTGAAAAGACTGAAGTTCAGAGAAAGGAAGTTACTCGCCCAGATCACAAGAGTATTAAACAAAACTGAGATTTGTGAAACCATGTCTTCTGATTCAAAAGCTAGTACTTTTCCTACCATATCACAATGCCTTTTCTGCTCTTCTTTGTTCTCCCCGCCCCTAACTTTTTCCCCAATTAGTGGCCATAATACAAAATAGAGTACAGCTTACTCTCTATTGAACAAAGTTTTATTCTTGTTTATCTACTCAAGGATATATGAAATATTCTATACTCTAAAATTTTTTAAAGAATCCCAAAATTAAGTATTTGTGCTTGTGGATTCCCAGGTCCATGGACATGAGTTTACAATGGTTAACATAAACAAGTATCAGAGGGTTTCAACTCTTGGAGAACTGTGCCATACATCCATTCACTATGACAGAAGTTAGTCAACAAAAATGTTCCAGTCCTACCCCAGGACATGTGGGAAAGGTAAAGAAAAAAAGCTACATTGTTGTACAATTTCCAGACCTATTTTCTCATAACACTTCATCGAACTGCAGTGGATTGGGTACTGGACTTAGAGGCAGGAGGATTTGGCTTAAAATTTCTGCCTCGGATATGTACTAGCTATGTGACCCTGGGCAAGTCATTTAACTTCTCTGTGTCTGTTTCCTTATCTATAAAATGAAGATATTAGACTCAATGGCCTCTAAGGGTTCTTCCAGCTCTAAATCTCTGATCCCAAGACTCATCCCACTAAAAGACTAACAAAGACTTATAACCCCATCAACGGATTGCATGTTTCAAAAGAAGCTATCAACATGAAGAATCCAAGAAAGTCTTCCTCTAGCCTAAATCTCAATGTAAAAAAAAAAAATTCCAGTCACTCATCTCCTTGACATCTCTAGGTCTAAGATAACAAAGGTATAAATAATAATATTCATTTCTTCTTTGTGAATCTACTTAACACATCCCATCCTCCTGACTATAAAATCACTCACACTAAGTAACTGCTTATTACTCCCACAATTTACATCTTCCAGTATTTCAAACTGCTAGTTAATGATTAAAAAAATAAAGGCTTTACTGGAAAACTCTCCATACAAATGGAGGTGGCTTAGCCCAACCACCATTAATGAAACTTTAATGCCCTCTCTAGCACTGCTGCAGTTCACCAAAATGGATATTGCCATTCACTCATGCTTTAAATAAAGTACTTCTCTAACTTTAAAGTCTCTTGCTTTAGAAAATGAAATACCAAATCTTTTTCGGGTTTTGTGTTAATTTTTCAGTAGTATAATTTGTTCCCTAATATTACCACATTCATTAATTTTCTCAGACCACTCTTTATTGTTCTGATTTCACAAAATACACAGACAATCCACTGTAGATATTTAATTGATAGGCATATTAATTTACAGGCAGTATTATTCTCCAACTTCCCACCACATACACCTTTTTAAAATCTCCTTTTCTTCTCTTATGCTTCCTTCCTTCTTTCTCTTTTATACATTTCTACTACCTGTGCCTTAGAACTATAACTGGCACCCACAGACACTATTTAGTCATGCTATGAGCATGTGAGGCTGAAAAAGTTGATCATATCTATATAACATTTTCCCTAAAGTCCTTATGGAATTTTTTTTTTTACAGACCTCATGCTTCCTCAACATATAATTGATAAACAATTGGTAATATTACTTTATTTACAACGGAAAAAGCAGCAAAATGCTCAAGGTTAAAAAAAAGTATTTATGAATGAGTTAAGACAGTTCAATTCAATAAACATTTATTAAGCACTTACTATAAAAAAAAGAAAGACAGTACAGTCCCAGCCCTCAAAGAGTTTACAATCTAATGGGAAGAGATTATAATCTAATGGGGATAGTGTTGTGAACACCAGTGCTCACAGACTCCAGCTGACTTTTATCATGTAGATTTCTTTTCTCCGTTTGCAGAATCAGTAGCCTCAGAGTTGAAACGAATCTCCAGGGCCATCTACTCTGGTAAATATCCAAACAGGAATGCTCAGTATAACAGCCCAAAACATAGTCAGTCAGCCTTCATTTATCTGATGACCTCCAATGTGAAACTATCTTCCATCAAATAAATTCATTTTACCTCTGATTCTTCTCATTCACTTTGTCTTAGTTCATGTAAGTCTTCTCAAACTTTTCTAAATTCTTCATACTCATCAATTCTTCATATTCATCAAGAGAGTGTTATATACAGTAACAGCAATATTGTTCAAAGAATAATTGTGACAATCAAGTTATTCTGAGCACTACAAATCAACTACAAAGGACCCATGGAAGAAGATACTATCCACCTCCAGAGAAAGTACTGATAAACAGAAGTGCATATGGTATGGTTACATATATTTATAAATCTGTGTCAAATGGTAGCCTTCTCTAGTGCAGGGTGAGGAGGGGAGGGAAGAAGGAAGGGAAGTAGCTTGTAACAAAAAAAAGAGAAAGGTTTAGAAGAAACAAACACAAAGATAAGAGTAGAAAAGAAATCTTCTGGTCACTAGTTCAAAACCAAACTTTTCAACCTAGTAATAGCCAAACTTATCAAATCCAACTTCAAACACTTTGGGCCCCCAGGCAAGTCACCTCTCAGACTCAAATCTCCTTATCTGTAAAGGAAGTGTAACAGGGTTGTGAAGATTACATGAGATAACCTCTGTAAAGTACTTTGGCAAATCTTAAAGCATTATTATTACTGTTGTTAAGGATAGGAACTACGTCATATCTCTTTTCAGTCTTCCATAGTTCATAATTATAGAAAAGCGGGCACTCAAATAATCATTCAATCAAGTTCTTAGACTGCAGAAAGACACCTGGAATTTTCCCAAATGGGACTGCTTGTCCTAAACCTTCTGGAACCCACATTTTTAACAATACCAGTCAAGGCATAAATCTGGATATTTGAGAATTTTTATTGCTAAAAATATCCTCTTTCTTACCTATATTGGGCTTGAAAGTGATTTTGAACAAAACTTTGTCTTGGAGAAAGCTGATCTGATGATAGAGTTTGCATCAAATTTTTGCTGGGTTCAGGTTGGGGCTGTGAAGAAAAGAACATGAAGATTAGATAAATACTTTCAATTACCCAGTAAAAATATAGCTTTCTATGGGCTATACCAGACTCACTATTAACTCCAAGGTCAACTATTTCAATGTTTCCCTGATGACCCCCCAGAATCCCATGCCCCTTTTGTCTCCCACTGTTCTTGCTGAACTAATTCACAGTTTGGGCTTAGTTCCAACATTCAATTTCTCTGTACTTAGGCCAAAAATTCATCAGAAAAAAGATGCTGAATTTTAGAGCTGAAAAGTGGGAGAGAGTATGAATGCACGGAGATGAGAGAAGGAATGCAGAGTCCAGCCAGCAGTAGGTCACTTTGGTTATACCAGTGAGAAAACAACTAATAAGGCTAGAGAGGAAGGTTAGAGTCAGAATATGGTAGAATTTAAATGCTAGACTAAGAAGGTTATATTTTGTCCTAGCGGCAATGGAGACTCACTAAAGTTTGCAAGCAGAGGAGTGATGTCAGTTTAATACCTCAAGAAGATTACTTCGGCAATTATGTGGAACATGGATTGGAAAAGTGAGAGACGGGAGGCAGCGTGACCAATCAGTAGGATATTATAACAGCTCCAACAACAATTGATAAAAGTCTGAACTAGAGTAATCTGAGTGAAGAACAGGAGATCCAGTAAAATGTTGCAGAGAGAGAATCACTAGAATTTGGCAACTTACTGAATACTGGAGTTGAGGAAAGAGTTAAAGATGACACTCAATTGGGTATAAACGTAGGCTTATGGAAAAATAGCTAAATCTGGAAAAAGAAGTAATTTTGAGAGGAGCATTAGCATTAGGGGAGTTACAACCGGGGATGACCAGGGGCAGGTCCCTTTGACTCCTTGGGCTGTCTACACAGTATTTAATTTCCCAGAGCTCTCACCTCCATATATTCTCAATAATTACATCGAGTCATAGTGTCTTTTATAATCCTACCGCCTAGCTTTCCTCGACGCCTGGGAGACAACAGCCATTCACTGCTCCACATATGCGGCCCTTCTGCTACCCAGATCACGCTTCCTGCGCATTTATTTTTGACAATTCTTTTCACACTCCAAAAGACGGTGGCCATTCCCTTTGCAATGGAATGGGTGTCCTTCAGGATCTCTGCCCGTTGGTGTCATACCCGAACATGTAATTGTTTCTAAAGTCTTCTCTTCTATGACAACCCTGAGGGACTCCCAGTATGCTAAGGGAACCATTTCCTGTTGTATACCAGAAAGGTGCTTTTTTCGTCCTCCAGCTCTGTGTTGGATCACAGTAACTTATTTATTTATAATACATTTTTATTGATAACTTTCTGCTTTACACTTATGCCATGTATCTTTCCCCCAGAGGTCCATCCCACATAAAATACAGTATTTTTCAGAAAGGAAAAACATCCAGCATTAATGACCAATAAAAGTCTGAAAGCCTGTGAAATGTGTGGTATGTATGGACCTCCCAGTTTCACAAGGGGGTGGATCTTCATGTCTTTTCATTTTAGTCTTTCTTGATCTTTGTGATGTTACATTCACTTTGAATTTTTTGGTGTGTAGTTGTTCCCACTCATGCTGTTGTAGTTACAGCATATATTATTTTCTTGGCTCTATTTATTTCACTGTGCATCAGTTCAAAGAGTTCTTTCCACATTTCTCTATATTTACCACTTATAGCTCAGTAACAGTCCATTACATTCATGTACCACAATTTGTTTAGCCATTCCCCAACTGATGGCCATCTACTTTGTTCCAAATTTTCGCTATCATAAAAAAAAGTTGCTAAAAATATGGAGATGTGTATGAGGATTTTCTTGTTACTTATGGCTTCCTTGGGGTATAAGCCCCATAATGGAGCCTCTGGTTCAAAGGGAATAGACATTTTAGTCATTAGTCACATTATTTGCATTATTCCAAGCTGCTTTCCAAAATGGTTGTAGTATTTCATAGCTCCACCAACAATGTATAAGTATGCCTATCATTCCACAACCCCTCCAACAATGACTATTGCCTTTTTTGTCATTTTTGCCAATTTACAGGCTATGAGGTAAAATTTACAAGATATAAGAGTTGTTTTGATTTGCATTTATCTTATTATTAGTAATTTGGAACATTCTGTCATATGATTGTGAATAGTTTGCAATTCTTTTCAGAACTTTTTCACATCCTTTGACCACTTATCTACTGAAAAATAGCTATTCAACTTATATGTATTTATTAGTTTTTAAAATTTCTCAGGCTCTAAGTCCTTATCAATAAAATTTGTAACAATTTTTTTTCCCATTTAACCACTTTTCTTCTTAAGCTAGGTGCACTGATTTTGTCCACAAAGAAGCTTTTCAAATTCATAGTCAAAGTTATCTATCTTCTGTAATTGTTTCTATCCCTTATTTCATTAGGAATACACCTCTTACCCATACCTGTGAAAGGCATATTATTTGCTTCTAACTAATATGATCTTTAATAATAAAGTCAAATATCAATTTAGAATATATTGTGGAATATGGTGTAAGGTAGGGATCTAAGCTTAATTTCTTCCAGTCTTCCCAGCAGTTTTAATAAAAAAAGTAGGGTTTCCCCCTCTAGGTGGTTTGTTTTCATTTCATCAAACACTAGGTCACTGAGTTCAACTAGTCCTGTTCATTATTTTTAAAAATTTATCTTTTTTTGCTCCCCTTTCCAGAAAGGATCTCTCTCATTCTCTTCATTATCCATCCTCTCTGTCTACCCTAAATCCTCATCTCTGGTTCATAACCCCTACAATTATCTATCCTCTGCATTCCTTATGCAATCAAAACTTCCAAGGTATCAATTCTAGGATCTCCCCTTTAAAGCAGATTCTGCCCCCCTTTCCATTGTGACTCACTCCCAAAACAATGACATCACTGCAGGTATCAGTGATGATACTGGCTTCTAGTAGGGTTCCCTTCCCACATCCCTGATTATGCAGCCCTACCACTGAGTTATACCATTCCCAGTTACATTTTGTCCTCCCCACCCCCATTTGTCTCAAAATCTCATCTCTGGGTCCATGTTCTCCCACTCTCCTAGGTACCTGGTGACCGCAGGTGTTCCAAATCCCCCCTTTCAAGGTAAGATAAATGGACAAGCATCAAAGCCTCCAGACCACACCCAGGACATAGACCCCATTTCCTTTCACAGAATATCTTTCTTCATCCATAGAAGATTTATCTGTGGAATCCTCTCCCACCAACAAAGCAAGTCTAATTTTCTTTCTTCCTATTCAATTTTTCCCCTGTTTTTACCTATTCCCCTGCAGGCTCTTCCCTTACTAAGACCACAGGGGTCACTTTCTTCTCAGAAGAGATGTAACCAGATTCTGTCAATAATGCTCTAGGTCTGCCTCTTCACCAGACTCACCTTCTCCTTGTCTCCTTGTATATATTTAGAAAGAAGTTTCTTACTGGCTTCTCTGTGGTCCCTTGGTTGCTACTGCGGTCCTTCCCTGGTACATTTATTCACTCCTCCCATTTCTTGTGAGGTTTAGAGAAGCAAGTACTCTCTTCAGTTCTGGTTTGCTTTCTAAAAACATTTCAAACAGCTCATCACTGAACTTCATCTTCTTTCATTTATGGTTAAGCTCAGATTTGCAGGGTAGGTCACCTCAGGGTGCATCCTGAGCTCTATTTCTCTTAAGAACATAGTGTTCCATTTTATGCATTTTCTAATAGGTACAGAATAATCCTGGATTATTCAAATTTTCTTTCCTTTGTATTTGAAAATCTTTCTCCAGACCACTTGCAAAACTTGTTTTTGAATTGAGCTGTTAGACTTAACCACTATGTGTCTCGGAGTTTACAGCCTTACTTGTTTTTTTCTGATATGAATTCTTTCAATTGATATTTCTGGGTTCAGAGGTTCTGGGCAGTTCTCTTATATTATTTCTTATAGTATGGGGTTAAGGTTTTTCCTCTTATTATGTTCATCTGGGACACTATTTAAATCTAGAACATTTTACATCTGATCGTAGAGACAATAAAGAACCATTGCTTGACCAAATAATATAATCAGACTTGGTCTTAGGTGGATCAGTTTAATAACTGAGTGGAGGATGGAATAGAATGGAGAAAGACTTGAGTTAGGGAGAACAACTAGGTATTGCAAGAGTGCAGGAACGGGGTGAGGAGAGCATGCACCAGAGTGATAGCCGTGTCAAAGAAGTGAAAGGTATATGAGAGATATTGTGAGGATAGAAATGACAAGACTTGGCAAGTGACTGGATCTGCGGGGGTGAATTAATGTTGAATTTACATACACATAAAATTATAAGCAATGTTTAATAGAGATTAATGGTCTCACTATCTTTTTCTGTTATGCTCATGCTTTTTTGGTGTTTAACAAAATAAAATTAAAAACAAGAAAAAGACCAAATAATATAGCCTCTATTTTCAAAAAGTAACAAGCAGCTGACTTCTTTCCCTCTCTGGGCTCTATTCCTGATTTCTTTTTACACTATTCCTTAGCAGCCTTCTTAGCCTAAAAGCTACCTGTACCAAAAGATCCTACCCCTGTAGTCCTTTTATCTGACTGGCTGTTTACTTCTGGATCCTCCGTTTTATGGAAGGGCCCCCAGGCCTCTCCAGATTCTCCAAACTTGTTTCTCAACCATTACTCAGCACTGACAACCTCTCTCTCTACCTCCCCCCTAAAGACTTTTCAGTTTTCATTTAGGTGTTATGTTGAAAAATTAAAATGCAATCTCCTTTAGGTTGGGGGCTCTTTCTTTTTGCCAGCACTTAACACAGTGTGTGGCACATAATAAGCACTTAATAAATGCTTGTTGACTTAAATTGGAAAAAGATGTGGAGATTAATATTATATAACACAACAACAACAAACCAGAAAGATGAACAAGCTACTTGAAAATACTGAGTACTACAGAGAGAATATACATCAATATATGGCATTAAAAAAAAATACACCATGTATTAGAGCACAGAGAAATTGTGAAGAAAAGTAGAAATATAAAAGATATCCTTTACCGATCCTAATACAATGACAATATTAACCAATTCAGGGAGCACAAACAAAAGACATTAGATGTACATGGAGAGTTAGCAATGAAATCCTATATAATGAGTGGGTCAAAGAACAATAGAAACAACAATTGTTTAAAAGACATACTAAGGATGACACAACATATAACAGAATTTCTGAGTTACAGCTAAAGCAGTTTTCCTTTTTTTGGGAGGGGGGAGGGCAAGGCAATTGGAGTTAAAGGACTTGCCCAAGGTCATCCAGCTGGTAAGTGTGTCAAGCGTCTGAAGCCAAATTTGAACTCAGGTCCTCCTGACTCCAGGGCCAGTGCTTTATTCACTGTACCCAGCTGCCCCAGCTAAAGCAGTTTTCAAAGGCAAAATTATATTCTCTAAAAGCACATTAACAAAAATACAAAAAGAGGATTAAGGAACTGAATATGCACATACAAAATTAGGAAGTCAATAAATAAGCAACCCAAAATATGCACAGATGAGGAAATGTTTAAAATTAGAGGCCAAAGATCATTTGGAAACAAAAAAGAACTCATAAAACTAAAAGCTGATTCTTTGAAAAAACAAAGTTGAAAACCTTTTAGCCAACCTGATTTAAAAGATGGCAGAAAATAAAATGACAAAACACAAAAGAAACAAGGTCAGATCACAACAAAGCCAGTATGACATTAAGTCAGAATCCATGTCCAGTTTTGTATCAACAAAACTGAAATGATAAAGTATTACCTATAAATATATAAAATAACAAAGCTAGCAGAACACCAAATAGACATTACATATTTAATCTTAGAAAAGAAAACATAACTCTCTGTAATGGAACTGTCAAAGAAAAAAAATTCATGGTCTAGATGGATTTATAGGAGAACTCTATAAGACTTTTAGAGAAGAATCAATATCTACAATATACAAATTATTCTCAAAAATTGAGAAAGGTCTCTATCAAACACCCTTCGTGAAACAAACAGAATTCTAATACCTAAGCAATGGAAAGATAAAGAATGAGAACTATGAGCAACATCATTAATAAATTTATAATTCCAAAGTTCTAAAATAAAATTCTGATAAAAGATGAAAATAATTTATTTTTAAGTCATTTATTATGATCAATTTGGACTTACACTAGAGATGCAAGGATAGTTTAACATTAGGAAAACAACCAACGTACTTAATATCATAATAACTATCCATCTAAAACCAAAAGCAAGCATGATATTCAATAGAGAAATACTAGAAGCTTTTCTGATAAATACAACAGTAACTATGTCCTTTATTCCTTGCTATTATTTATTATATTTCTAGAAATGCTAACAATAACAGTAAAACAAGAGAAAGAAAGTAAAGAGATAAAGATAAGCAAAGAAACAAAACTATCTCTGTTTTTTGGTGATACAATGATGACAGTCAGACAAAAATTATCCAAAGGTTCACTGATTTGGTCCTGTGGTCAATCAGTGAACTGTGATGCAGAGATGTTCATCCATTTTACTATTATCCTCAGAGCAGAGGACACACAGAAAACCACGAGTCAGTGAGCCCTGATCATTAGTTTCCGACACCTTACATGGGCTATAAATCCATAAGCAGCACAGAAAAGTGGAATTTTACAGGAAACAAGAAGGGAAGGTAATGTATACGCATCTAGAAACAAGAAATAGAAAGGAGAAAAGGACAACTTCCATCTCATCGACACGAAAGCTGTGGTTTGTTAACCTCGACGGTGACGCAGAGGATCTTTGAGCTTCCTGGAACGATGCATGGAAGTTCAAAATGAAAGCCCAGAGCAGCGTTCTCTTCTTTTTGTGGCTGTGGCAAGAAATCTAAGTCAAAGTCTCTCCCTCATCACAAATTTTTGTGTTATTACAATGGTCTGCTTAAAAAATTTGTGGAGAATCATCAAAGAAATTAATCAAAATGATGAACAGATTCAGTAAAATTGCAGGCTATAAAATAAGTCTGCAAAAATCAACAAAATTTCTACATAAGAAAAAAAACCCAGGAGTCAAGGACAAACCCATTTGCATGACTACAAAATAAATACAGTGTGTGAGTCAATCTACCAAAGCACACTCAACAGATTCAACTACCAATTAACACAGCACACTGTATGGATTAAGTAACAAAATCCTCCTAAAAGAAAGAACAAATTATTAATGAGTAGTTGGTGCTAATGGTGGGGCTATGTCAATATAATAAAAAGCACAATACAACCAAAGTTAATTTACCGATACTTTACAGAGTTAGATAAAAAAAAATAACAAAATTCATTTGGATAAACAAAAAAATCTAGAAATAACACCGGAAATAAGGGGAAAAGTAGAAAGAAAGGGGTAATACCTTCAAGATCTCAAACTATAACATAAATCAGCAGTCATCAAA
>CM053584.1:187919234-187933366 GCA_028627135.1 Pseudochirops cupreus | reverse complement strand
AAGAGAGAGAGCACCTCCAGGTGCCCTTTTTTAAAAACCCTGAGAGTCATAAAAAGTCATAAAAAGTACATTCTTTTAAGTTCTATTGGAAGAGAGAGAGGGTATGGATTCCACGCAGGTAAAGTCAGAAGGGCTCTGACTTCTCATTGGAGGAGGGGTGGGGTCCCGTTTCGGCGCGAATTTAAACAAAGAAAGATTTCCCCCACCTGTCCCTCTCACCTTTTGCTTATGCAAAAGGTGCCGGGGGGTGCACAGTCTTTACATAGACAAGCAACTCTCCTGGGATTCCTGTCCCCACCCCGAGCCCACAGCAAAAAGCTCCTGTCAGGTCTACCTCCAGCCCACCCTAAACAAAAGCTCTGATTTGCATTCTAATACTGCCTTTGGAGAATCTCAACTTAAAGGCTTCCCATTCAAGTGGTTAATGGTTGAATGGAAACATGACACTCATTCTCTAGTGGAGTACTACTGAGCTTTTTAACATTTTGATCAGTAACTTGAAGAAAGAAAAGCAAAGATGACAAGTTTATCCAATTCATGGATTGGATGGACAGTGAACAGAATGGATGACAGGAGACAAAAAGGATCTTTAGAATCTGGAGCATTGGACTAAACCTTATAAGAAGAAATTCAATATTGATAAATGTAAAGTGTTACACTTAATCAATTTCACAAGTATAAAATGGGAGAGACATGGATAGGTGGCAGTTGTTAGGAAAAAGACCTGGGAATTTTAATGGATTGGACTCAATATGGACTTTAATGGATATACTCAATATGAATCAGCAGTATGATGTGGCAACCAAAAAGACTAACTCAATTTTGGGCTGCCCTCAAGATGTTGAACTTCCAGAAACAGAGAGGTGATAGTACCCTACCTGTCAGACCTTGTCTGGATTGCTGGGTTCAGCTCTGAGCACTAGTTTAAGAAGGATATTGATAAGCTGATGAATGTCCAGAGGAGGGCAATAAAAAAGGTGCCTTTAGTTCATATCTTACTAGGATAGGGACTGGACATATTGAGCCTGGAAAAGAGATGACTCAAGGTGGTTATCTTATCTTCAAGTGTTTGTAGAGCTGCAAGGGAGGAGAGACTAGATCACTAGACTTTATCAGTTTGTTTCCAGAGGGTACAACCAGAGGCAACACTGGCAAGGTGGCAATTATAAAGAGGCAAATTTACACTTGATGTCAGTAAAAACTCCTTAGAGCCATGTAAAAATGGAATGGACTCTCTTTAGGAGGGGTTGGGTTGCTTGGCAGTCTTCATCTAGAGGCTCGATGACCTCTTTTTTATGTTAAGGTGGGGATTCTTTCTGGGTATGGGTTGGATTAAATGCCTAAATTACCTATTAAATGGTACAGCCAGATGGTATTAGAAAGGACTTTAAGCCCATACATATACATTAAGCCTAAAACCCACTCACCATCTCCCTAGTAAATAAATTAAACTGGCTTTCCTCTTTCTTTGCTCCAAACTTCCCTCAAGCTTCATACTACCCTTCCCCCCTTTATGACTTTTCCCCTTTAAGGTCCTGGAGAATTGCTTAAGGATAGAAAGGATTATGGGGGGTGGGGGAGGGAGAGGGAATGAAATGATAGCATACAGCATAATTCATCCTGAGGCAGGGGTATCCCCCACTTCCCTAAAAATAACACTGTAGAGGACATGTGTGTCCAGGCATTGGATAACAAAATAAGGGTTGGAAATAGCCCGGTGTGGAGATGGAATGACAACCAAACACATTAGTGTAGAAACCCAGAAAGTGTGGCCTCATAAACCTTCAGGAAGTCCAGCCAATGAAGCTATCACAGAATTCAGAAGCTGGACTCATTGAGAGGTAAGCCAACCACAAATGGGTGACCTCAAAAGAGGAAAGACAAATCTGTCCATCACCATGAATAGAAACATAATGACAAAGCTTTCACTTTTTTGTGCCTTACTAGGAAACCAAAAGTGAGCTGTAAGTAATAACGTGGCATAATTCTTTCCTAGACAACTGAAATACACATGTTTTCTTTCTAGGACCTGGGTAAACCAGGGTGGATCACTATTCCAAAGTGAAACCTTGCGTTTCCAATTTAATTAATAGGTTTTTAGATAGAATTGCAAAATCTCAAATTAAGAGGGACCCAAGAGCTCATTAAAACTGAAGGCAGAATTCGCTATACAATTAAGCCCCATGTCATTCCATCTCTTGACAACCTCCAAGAGTAGAGAAGGCTTATCATAGAACATTAGGAGTAGAAGGGACTTTAGTCCAGTTCTCTTGTTTGACGTGGGGAGGGGAATCTAAAAAGGGTAAGGGACTTATCCAAATTCAAACAACTAGTCATTTACAAAGTTGGGACCAGAACCCAGGTCTCATTTCCCAGGCCAGCACCCTCCACTGCACCATTCCTCCTTCCTTCCCTCCCTATATATTGACTCAGATGAAACAGAGAAGATAGGGGGAAAAAAATAGCACCTGGGCTCTTGAGTATGGTAGAGGAACTTGGCAAAAGTTGTATAAAGTTCTGAATTGCTATTTTTCCAATCAGCTTTTTCTCCTTGGGCCACCACACCTCACTGTTCTTCATTCCTTTCATTCTTTCCTTCAGCTGGAGTCGCTTTTGCAAAGCTAAACTCTCTGTTTCAATCATCTTCCTTTTATCTTCTCTTTCTTCTTCTGAGTTTTCTATATTTTTCTTTTTCTCTTCTTTTTCACCTTTGCTTTTCTCTTTTTTAATCCTCTTTTCTGTCTCTTCTTTGTTTTTTTCTTTCTTTAAATTTTCTTTCTTCTCTTGCACTTTTTCTTTCTTTGCTTTTTCTTCTTTTTCCTTTTTATGCTTTTCATCCTTTCTTGTATGTTTCTCTCTCATTACTCTCCCATTCTTTGCTTTCTGTTCTTTCTCCTCTCTTTCTTTCTTAACTCTTCCTTCATTCTCCTTTTCCTTGATTTTTTCCATCTTCTCCAATTTCTTCTTTTCCAGTTTGATTTGTTTTTTCTCTTCCTGCCTTTGCTTACACTGTTCTTCCTTCTCTATCAGACCACTGGAAAACAAATTGATAATATTAATTAGGTATGTCTGAGTGGTGAGCTATCCTGTTGATAGTTTGGGAAGCAAAAAAAGTAAAGAAATAAATTTCAGGAAGAATCTGAACCTAATGTCTTTGTAGTGGACAATATTGATGGAAAAAAATCGATATTTATTATTAGCTTAATTTGTTTTTATTAATATTTATTATTAACAATTCATATTTATATAGTGCTTATGGTTTGCAAAGTCCTTTCTTACAACCTCATGAAATAGGTAGTGCAAATACTTTTGCAGATGAGGATATGGAAACTAAGGGAGAAGTAACTTGCCCAAGGTCACACAGCTATTAAATGTTGGATCTGGAACTCAAACCAAATGTTGTGACTTCACTTCTATTGTTTATTTTTTCCATTTACAATGCACTGCCTCTTCAAATCAGCCTAGATTTATGTCTAAAATGACATCCAACTCTAAAATCTCAACATTTCTAACAAAAACAAATGGCATGCCTTGCTTCTATTGAATAAGATTAAATGGTGGTGAAGCTCAGAGAAAATCGATATAAATACTTGAATAAAAAGAATTATAGGAGCATATCCAGAAATCTAATTGAAATAGGACATCAACTAATACCATCGATATCCATGCACACTGTGTAATATTAACATGTAATTCTACAACGTTTGGGTTGGAAGCTGGTTTGTAACTACATAGGACATCTGAGGGGATTGTCTCATTTGGTCATGCCCAGGTTGAAGCTGCAAGTTCTTCTTTTTACCCCCCTTACTCCACTTCTATTTTTATATGCTCCATAAGCTATTACTTCATTAGAACAAAATTCCTGCATATGACCCCCACTGGAAGAGGTCTTAGAAATAATCTAATCCCTTTTCTTCTCTCTTCTCTCACTTGTACAGATAAGAGAACTGAAGTTCAGAGGGGACAAGAGTCTGGGAACATACGGCAGGGGGCAGAGGACAGACTAGAACCCAGTCAGGTTCACTTTTCATGCTGTTTCACTCTACAGAAATAGTGACAATAATTCAACAAATTCAATTCAATTAAAAAAATTGAATTGCTAAATTTGAAGAGTTTTGTGTGACTTGGAAAATGAGCAGATCAAATTTCACTGGAAAAGCCTCAGTGTGATGACTCCAGGATGGAAAAATTCTGGATTTTCTCAGAGAAGCCTTTCCACCCATCGGCACTGCTATAGTTTACCAAGACTTTGGTCAAATAAGCCAAAAGTACACTTACCTCATGTTTGAAAATGACCAAAACGGATCTGGGCTTTGTGATTCATTTCCTGGAAGGTACAAGAAACAAATGAGGTCATTATGAAAACTCTCATGAGATAGGGACTGGGGTGCTAGCTAGGGTAGAAAATTGGAAGTACTGTTTGAGCTTAGTATGGGACAAAAAGGCCATCCAGTCCAACCCTCTCAGTTTACAAATGAAGAAACTGATTGGGGAAGTGATTACAAAAGATATGGAAGCCATAGTTACCCTGTGCAAGGGGCTTATTGTTTATTTTGTGGGGAGAAAGTATAAAGGTAAAGGTGCCTCTGAGAAAAGTATGTAATCATTGAAACTTCAGTATTTTATAGCAGTGGGCCGAGGGGACCATATAACCATAGATCTAGAGCTGGAAGGGATTTTATTGGTCATCTAGTTGAACCTAGGTACTTTGACTCCAAATCCAATGCTCTCCCCATTGCATCAATATCTCCTTATTCCCCTGCTTACTTAAAAAAAATTCTGCCACCCCATTGGGTAAAGGTAATGAGCAACTTCTTTTGAAGTATGAGATATGTCTTCTAGGGACAAAGTGGTGCAGTTCCAAAAGTAAAGGGGAGTTCAAAATCTAGGTAAGGACAATCTTAGCAATGACACTGTCAGGAATGTTGAGTAGGGGATATTGGCTTAAGAAATATTAATAATGAATAATATTAATAGCTGACCTTTATATATTGCTTTTATATCTCAAAGCATTTTACATATGTTAATTTCCTTCCAGCTTCACAATTACCTTATGAGATAAATGCTTATTTTCATTTTAATAGATCAGGAAACTGAGACATAGAGAGGTTAAGTGATTTGCCATAAGTCACACAGTAAGTGTCTAGGTTTGGATCTGAACCTACATCTTCCTAAATCCAAATCCAGCACTCTACTGAGTGCTGCACCAGTCTCACTGGCTACCCAGGAAATTCCTTTCCAACTCAGATTTTCTGAGTCTATAAGGATGAGGAAGAGGATTGAAGTTAATGAAAACCCAAGCATCAAGGACAGGATTCTGTATGTAGAAAATGTCCCTAGAATACAAATAACTGGCATTTTTTGCAGAGCACTTTAAAATTTGCAAAATGCTTTACATAGATTTCATCCTGCCCCCTGCAATAGAATGCCTCTCTGTCACCCCCCACTCTTTCAGTTTTCTTAAATCTCTCCTTATCTACAGCCTCCTTCCCTACTGCCTACAAATATGTTCATTTCTCCCTATCTTCAAAAATCGTCACTTGATCCTTCTATCCCCTTGTGCCCTTTGTGGCTAAACTCCTTGAAAAAATCATCAACAAACTTGACTACTTACAATCTGGCTTTCGGCTTCATCATCCCACTGAAACTGCCATGTCCAAAGTTACCAACGGTCTCCATTTTGCCAAATACAGTGGCTTTTTCTCAATCTACATTTTTCTTGGCCTGTCGTAGCCTCTGACACTGTTGATCACTCTCTTCTCCTAGATACTCTCTTCCTTCTAGGTTTTTGGGATACCACTCTCCTCTAGATTTTCTCCTACCTTCTCTGTCTCCTTCGCTGGATTCTCATCAGGTCACGCCCACTAATAATGGGTGTCCCACAGGGCTTTGTCCTGGGTCCTCTTCTCTTCTCTTTCTATCCTTACTTCACTTGTTAAATCTCATCAGCTTCCGTAGATTTAATTATTATCTTTATGCTGATGATTTTCAACTCTGTCTATCCTGCCTCATCTTTATGCTGACCTACAGTCTCATATATCCAACTGCTTTTCAGACATCTCAGATTGATGTCTGGTGGACAATTTAACATGTCTAAAAATGAACTCATTATCTTTTCCCTTAAATCCTAACCCCCATCCAAATTTCCTTATTATTATTGAGGGCATCACTACCCTCCCAATCCCACTGGTTCTCAGCTATGGGTACCATTCTCAACTCCTCACACTCCCTCTCTGTCTCTCTCTCTGTCTCTCTCTCTGTCTCTCTCTCTGTCTTTCTGTCACACACGCGCACACACACACACACACACACACACACACACACACACACACACACCACCATCCAATCTGTTGCTGGGGCCTGTTATTTTCACTTTGTAACTTCTTTCCCTTCTCTCCTCTGGTACTGCTACCACTCTGGTGCAGGTCCTCAGCACTAATGCAATAGCCTTCTAGTTGAACTGCCTGCCTCAAGTTCTTCCCCACTCTAATCCATTCTCTGATCAGCTACCAAAGTGATTTTCTTAAAGCACAGGTCTGACCCTTTACTCAGTAAACTGCTGTGGCTCCTAATCACCTTCAGGATGAAATGCCAACTAGTCTGGCATTGAAAGCCCTTCATAATGTAACCCCCCCACCTTTCCCTTCCTTTCCAGACCTCTTCTCCCCAAGTACTGTTTGATCCAGTGACACTGGCCTCCTTGCTGTTCCACAGAGAAGACACTCCCACTCTTGGCTCCAGGTAATGTCTTTGACTGACCCTCCTGTCCAGAATGTTCTCCCTCCTCATTTCTGACTTCCTCGTTCCCTGGTTTCCTTTGAGTCTACCCCAAATCCCAACTTCTACAGGAAGTTTTCCCCAATCTTTCCCTCTTAATTCTAGCTCCTTCCCTCTTTTAAGTATCTCCTATTTATCCGGCACATACCTTGTTTGTACAC
The DNA here is from genome assembly GCA_028627135.1 of Pseudochirops cupreus. Classification (NCBI taxonomy): domain Eukaryota; kingdom Metazoa; phylum Chordata; class Mammalia; order Diprotodontia; family Pseudocheiridae; genus Pseudochirops; species Pseudochirops cupreus. Next base: position 187,926,428 of record CM053584.1, on the reverse strand, counting down.
ATTTGTTTGCTTATCGTCTCCCCTACCTGATCATGAGCTCCTTGAGGGCATGGATTGTCTTTTGCTTTTTTTGTATCCTTAGAACTTTGCACAGTCCCTGGCACATGTAGGCACTAAATAAATGCTTATTGACTGACTGATAAACTTTGACTTCTAGGTGTGCTAACAGTCTAGTAGGGGAAATTTGGGTTGCTTAGATCTGGCTCTTTTGGCTGGAGGTGCACAACAGTCCTTTAGTGTAGCCTTTCTTTTGATGTCAATAAATTATACTAATAGAGATAGGGATTAGACATGAGAATTCACTGTTTTAGGGAAATCCCAGGTGAGAAACTCCCTTAACCAATACAAGTTAGCATTTTCTTGGCATTTTCTAGTCTTAGCTACTTAGAAAACTAAGAGGCTAAGTGATTTGTCCAGGGTCATACAGTCAATATGGGTCACAGGCAAGACTAGAATCCAGGTCTTCCTGGCTTAACAAATAACAGATAAATTATCTGGAGTCAGGAGTACCTGAGTTTAAATCTGACCTTAGACATTTATGAGCTGTGTGACTCTGGCAAGATTCTTAACCCCAATTGCTTCAAAAAAATAAAGAGTTGGGTATAATTCCTGTTGAAGAGAGGACAATTATGAAAACTGGGCAAGATTCAAAGTCTTAGACATGTTTCCATCTGCACATTTGGAGGAAGTACCAAAACAATGAAATCATGATTCTTCAAAGAAGTGATGTAAAGTTAGCTATGTTTGTAGGCTAATCCCCCTACCAGATTGTAATCTCTATGAAGGCAGGTACCTTGTCTTACCTAAATTTCATATCTCCCTTAGCATCCAGCATCTATACATAGAAATCGCTTAGCAAATGTGAATTGAATTAACTGAATTGGATTGAATAAATGCCTTCCAGATGAGGCACAAAGGGAACATTTTTTTCAAGATGGGAAAATCTGAACATGTTTGTCAGTAGAAGAGGGAAGGAGGAGGTAGAAAAGGAAGATTGAAGATTCAGGAGTTAAGGAAGCTACATGGATTGTTTCATATTTTTTGAAATGAAGTAGAATGAAAATGAGAGAAAAGGGGGGATAAAAAAGATTAAAATGCAATTAAGTATTTAATTTGAATTTAAGTACATTTAAAGAAAGTCACCTACCTGGGTCTTGGGCTTTTAAACCATTCTCTTCAGGGATCTGTATTGCTTTATGAGAAACTAGTAGTGTAGATGCTTCCTCTGTTTGGGTGGCACAATTCTCAATTTCCTTCTCAGGTTCCATTACAGTCACTGGATCAATATTCAATATCACTAATTCTTCACAGAGGATTTTTTTCCCCTCCTCAATGTTGTCACTTTCTTTGTCTTTTGTTATATTGTCAAGAAAGCTGTTGGGTAATAAATAGATACATATGTGTGCACATGTTTATGTGTGTGTATAATAGATAGAAGGAATCTGAGAGAAAGAAGTCTACTATGAAGGGAAGCACCTAATCAGTGCTTTTGTGGAGGAGGGAGTGGGGGGTTGGGAGACCACTGCCAACTGCCCTGCCTCTCATCTAGCCACTTTAGAGGAGAAGATGCATTAGCAAGCAAAGGATGAATCAAAATTTAGGCCCAGACAATCAGTGCCCTCTTCCAGCCAGGGGGACCTTTGCCCACCAACCTGGTCCTCCCTCAGCTATATCCCAGAGAGGAGAAGCTACAGAAACAGGCCTGGAGTGATTCAGACCCAGGCCTCTCTGAAAGCAGTACTCTCTGAAGCATGTCATAAGGATCACGAACTTGACTATTATCCATGTGTCCAACTTGCTACTAAATTTCCACTTCTTATTTCTCTGCTTATTCCTATATTAATCACTGTCCACATAGGTGATTATCCCTGACTTCTACTTCCTGTTCTTGCATCATTATTCTCCTCAATCCTACCCCTGTATCATACTAACCCATCACATCTCTTCCTCTATGCACTCTGGAATGACTATTCCATAATGAACAAATTTCTTGTCTTCCTGTATTTTTCCCCTCAAATTCCTTCAATCTACCACTCTCACTGAGATCTGCTCTCTGACAACAATGCATTTCCCCATTAACCATCTTTTCCACCAATATCTCATCTTGTACCTTCCTCCCCGCCCCCATCACACTGGTTCTGGGAGGGAGTAGTTAGAATACTCCTACATTCCCATTGCTACTTCCAGATGCTCTCAGTAACTTCTCATCCTTTGAAGTTCACTCAATTAAAATTATTTTTCATTCTAGTAAAATCATGGTGGCTATTGCATACTGTCCCCCACATAGCTTACCATCTTCCTCTTCTTCCCAGCTCCTGCTCTTACGCTAAGGAGCTTCAACATTCACACTGAAGCTTCCTCAAACTCCTTAATCTTCCAATTCTTCATCTCCTTAAGTTCTATTACCTTTACAACATACATGTCAGTCACATATAAGAACAGTCACTCTCTGGATAGTTCACCATTACTCAGAAGTCTTCCATTTCCTTAATTAGGAACGCTGACATTCCTCTGTATTATTGTAACCTCCCATCATACCATTTCTCCCTATGCCTCACTCCTTCTAAAGCTATTCTAAGCCCCCACAATGACCTCTAATCCCTTTACTCCCTTCCATATTTTCTCAAACCAAAAAAAAACCCAAAAGAGTCTAGATATACTACTTCAAGAAATCTTAAAAAAAAAACCCAACTGCCAAGGTCTCTAAGAGCTAGAGGGCAAAGTGAAAATAGAAGGTATCGACTGTGATCTTCCGAAACAAACCCCCAAGTAAAAACTCCCGGTAGCATCATAGCCAAAATCCATAGACCCTAGGTCAAAGAAAAAAGACTAAAAGCAGCCAGAAAGAAATAATTCAAGTACTAACGAGTCACAGTCCGAATCATGTGTGATTTAGCACCTACTACTATAAAGAAGGGAAGAGGTTGGAATACAATGTTACAGAAAAGAAAGGCTATAGGCTTACAGATAAAATTAATTTACCCAGAAAAACTGATTGTAATATTGTGGTGGGCGTGGGAGAAGGAGAATAGACTTTTAACGAAATACAGGATTGTCAAACATTCCTGATGAAGCATCTAGAAAACTTACACAGAAACTTTGAAGTTCAAACACAGATGTCAAGAGAAACACGAAAAGACAAAAAATAAAGAACAGTGACAAAGGAGTAAACAAGGATGAACTGTTTACGCTGAAATGTGGGGAAACGCGAGTGTATTCCCTCTGAATCTTGGTCGTTATCGAGGGTCGCAAACGGAGCCCAATTAGACAGAGCTTGTAGTGATTGTGATAAGCTGATGATTTTAAAAGAAGAAGGTAAAACAAACACATGGGGGTAGGAGGAAAGAAAAGGGAAGATAGGGAAAACGATCTCACGTAATCAGAATGTGTGAGAGATATCTACAAAACAAGGGGGAGGCTGGGGAAGAGCTGCTGACGGACGCAACTTGCTCTCCTCTGGACTGGCTAAAGGAGGAGGGAAGACTATACACACGTGCACACATGCAGAGTTGGGTGCAGGACAGGAGAGAAAGGTGAAGAGAGCATTAGAGGGAGCGTAGATTAGAGGAGGAACTGGTCCTGGGCAAAACAAATTCTTATTAAGGTCACAAAAAATAAGTGTAATGCTTTTTGAGGTGGCAAAGAATGAGAGTCTAAGGGGCACCCGTTACTTGGGAAATGACTAAACAAGTTATGGCATATAAATGTTTTGAAATACAATTATACTATAAAAATGATGGAGGGGATGGTTTCAGAGGAACCTGGGAAAACTTATGTGAATTTATACAGAGTGGAGTGAGCAGAACCAAGAGAACAATTTATACAGTGACAGCAATGTGGCAAAGAAAAAAATAATTCAAAAATACCATAAATTCCCATTAGCTTTCTGTTCATCACCTCCCATGGGTTTAATCACTTAGCTGCCCCTACTATACAGCATCACCTCTATATACAACTATAAAATGGAATGATTAAAATAATTCAAGAAATTGCAAAATTATTAAAGTCATGTTAATGGCTAAGTTGTCGAAGCTTTGAGAAGTAGAGTAGGTAATTTTATCTAACAGGGGAATAATCTCTTATAGCAGGGAAATAATTTCATATTCTGGGATAAAGATTGGAACTGTGATTTCATTGCTTTAGGGAACTCCTAGAATTGGAAACTCTCACTCCCAATGTAGGTTGATAACTTCTGCAGATTATATTCTGTTAGAGTTACCCAGAACATTAAGAGGTTAAGTGACTTGCCCAATATCCCACAGCCAGCATATTCAGAAGTAGTTCTTCATTTCATATAGCACAATAGTATTCCATTACATTCATATGCCACAACTTGTTTAGCCATTACCCAATTGTTGGGCATCCCCTTGATTTCCAATTCTTGGTCACAAAAAAAAAAGCTGCCATAAAAATTTTTGTACATACAGGACCTTTTCCCACTTCTATGATCTCTTTGGGATACAGCACTAAAAGTGGTATCACTGGGTCAAAGGGTATTCACTTTCTTTATAACCCTTTGGGCATAGGTCCAGATAGCTCTCCAGAATGGCTGAATCAGTTCACAACTCCACCAACAATGCATTAGTGTTCCAATTTTTCCACACCCTCTCCAGCATTTATCATTTTCCTGATTTGTCATCTCAGCCAATCTGACTGGTGAGATGTGATACCTCAGAGTTGTTTTTTGATTTGCATTTCTCTAATCAATAGTGATTTAGAGCATTTTTTCATATGGTTATAGATGTCTTTAATTTCTTCCTCTGAAAATTGCCTGTTCATATCCCTTGACCATTTATCAATCAGGAAATGGCTTGTATTCTTATAAATTTGACTCATTCCTCTGTGTATTTTAGAAATGAGGCCTTTATCAGAGACACTGGTTGTAAAATTCTTTCCCAATTTTTCACTTCCCTCCTAATCTTGGTCACATTGGCTTATTTGCACAAAACCTTTTCAATTTAATGTAATCAAAATTATCCATTTTGTGTTTTGTAATGCTCTCTTATCTCTTGTTTGGTCATAAATTCCAGAAGTAGTTCTTAAACCCAGGTCTTTCAGGCTCTGAGACCAGTGTTCTAGCCTCTCTACATCACTGCCTCACTTCAAATTCACAGAGCTACCTTTTATGTGCACCCTCCTGACCTTCTTACCTTGCTGCAGTCTGAAAAGTATCACCACTCCCTGGAAAGAAGAAAAGGACAGAGTTATTCTGAGTTCCTATCACCAGGGATATGTGCCAACCTAAGAACTGACTATTTCTCTGGGGAAAAGGGTAATCCTTCTTCCTGATGTGTGACGCTAGGGAAATTTTTTTGTATCTCTTCACATAAATAAAGCATATAAGGCCTTTCTCCTAGTCCCTCATCCTAAAAACCTGTCAGCTGATTCCCTTTTTGTTTTTATCCTCCCATATCTGATCAATCTCTAAAGTCTTGCTAATGTTTCCATAATATTAATAAAAGTTCTCAATTATAAAGTACTTTACTGTTTACAAGTATTTTCCTCAAGACTTTTGCTTAAGGTGACTATGTGAAAATTCTCAAGGGAACTCAGCCTTTCCCAAACTGAACACTGCTCAAGGAATCCAAAGAAAAACTATGATGTCCTTGTCTATGTATAAAAAAAGACAATCAGTAAGTTGTATGTGAGGCATCTTCAACAGAGAAAGCAATATTATCTGAGAATACTTCAGAGGCTCTAAAACTGGCAGCACTCTGTGCAAGGGAGCAGGAAGTAGAGTCCTCAGGAGAAGCCTCAAGGGGGATGGAAAATTGTAACATTATTTTTAAAATTTCATTAATGTTTTTGTTACATTTTAAGTTTCAAACTGTATCCTTCCTTCTCTCCCCACCCTGCACTAGAAAAGGCCACCATTTTACACATGAATATTTTATATGTACATATATATAAAATATGTATGTAAGTATATGTATATGTAAAACCATATCAATTCTTTCTCTGGAGGTGGATAGCATCTTCCTTCATAGATCCTTTGTGGTTAATTTGAGTATAATACTCAGAATAACTTAGTTGTTCATTGTTGCTCTTGGAATGTTGCTATTACTGTATACCATTTCTTTAGGTTCCACTCATTTCACCCTTCATTATTTCCTGCAAATGTTTCCATGTTTTTCTTTTTTTTTAATTAAATTTTATGTTTATTTTTAGTTTACAACATTCATTTCCACAAGATTTTGAGTTACAAATTTTCTCTCAGTCTGTCCCCCACTCACCACCCCAAAACAGTGATCCCACTGAATACCCCCTCACCCAATCTACTTTCTCCTATATCTTCCCCCATTCCCCTTCTGAGTTTCCAGTAGGGTAAGATGGATCTCCATTCCCGAATGCCTGTATATCTTATTTCTCAGCTGCACATAAAAATAATAATGATAATAATTTTTTAAAAACATTAGATTTTAAAATTGAATTCCAGATTCTATCCCTTCTTCCCTTGTCACCTACCCTTACTGGGAAGATAAGCAATTCAATATACGTTGTACCTATGTAGTTACACCAAACATTTCCATAGCGGATATATTGTGAAAGACTGACTATATTTCCCTTCCTCTTATCTTGCTCCTCACCTGTTCTGTTTTTACTTTGACCTTGTCTCTTTTCAAAAATATGTGCTTCTAACTACCCTACCCCCCAATCTGACCTCCCTTCTATCATCCCCCTCTTATCCCCTCCCCCCCTACTTTCCTGTAGGGTAAGATATCCAATTTAGTGTGTATGTTATTCCCTCCTTAAGCCAAATTCAATGAGAGTAAGGTAGACCCATTCTCTTATGCCTTCCTGTTTTTCCCCTCCATTCTAACAGTTTTCCCTTACTTCTTTTATATGAGATAATTTACCCTATTTTGTCTCTCCCTATCTCTTCTCATTATATTCCTCTCTCATCTCTCAATTTTACTCCTTAAATATTATCCCTTCCTGTTCAATTGATCCTGTGCCCTCTGTCTATGTATACCTGTACAATTATGTACACATACTCACATATATATTCATACACACATATGCCCTCCTATATAGATATATGTATGTATGTGTGTGTGTGTGTGTGTATATATATTCATCTATATGTATAGATGTTATATATATATATATATATACATATATATGTGTGTATATATATATATATATATATATATATATATACACATACATATATGTGTGTGTGTATATATATAT
>CM053584.1:187893209-187918734 GCA_028627135.1 Pseudochirops cupreus | reverse complement strand
AAACATTTATTGAGCACATATGAAGTGTCAGACTCTTGTGTTAGGTGCTAGAGAGCCAAAGAAAAAACTGAGTAATCTTTGCCCTCAAGATGCTTTGTACATTGTATAGGGGAAAAAATAACTTCCCTACCTTTCCAAAATCTAAAAAAGAGTGTTGACCAATAAATTTATGTTTGACTGAGTCTGAATCAATCCTGTTCTCTATAGTAATTGTCATGTTTTCAAAGCAACCCACTCACTGGTGCAATCCCAGTGTTTAAATCAGACAGTGGTACTAACAGGGTGAGTCTGGGGAGTGTTCAGAGACTACTTACTAGAATGAATATGTGTGTGTATTATATATAATGTATATTATATATGTATATATTATATATAATACATTATATGTAATTCGCACACACACACATCTTTCTATAGTGTTGGAAAAGGTAGATTGAAAATGAAAACAGTGGGTTACTCTGGGAGTCATGAATTATTGAATCCTAGAAGAGAGAATGAAATCCAACCTTCCTCCCACTTCAGGATTCTCATTCGCAATGAACCCAACAGTTCAAGCCAAATCGAATCTCTACTTCAATATGCCCAGTGTTACGGAGCCCACTCTTTATAAAATAGGTCCTTCCCTTGTTAGATAACTCAGATTGTTAGAAAGTTTTACTTAATGTGAACTGAAATCAGTCTCTGTAATTTCCACTGCCTGGTTCTTATTTTGACTTCTGGGACTAAATGAATATGTGCTATCCTTCTTCCATAGGGCACCCCATCAAATAACCCTGGAAAGATAAATTTGGAGATGACCTCAATAATAGTGATTTGGAGCTGACCTCTCTGAGGGTGCTCTGAGAAGTCACCCTCAGATCACCTTGGAAAGCAACTCTGGCAGAGTTGTCTCTGTGGTGCTGATGATAGGGTAGGTGATACTCCCAAGTCCTTTGGCAAAGCACCCTTGTGAAGTTGCTTACAGATTATGGCTGTGTGTTTCTAGAGTACCCTCATGGGCTCATTTCTCAGACTTCCAAAATGACTTTGTCAAATCATTCTTTAGTGCCACCTCAATCAGGCTGCCCTCTAGAGATACTTCTCTTGAGTTCATCCTATTGGCTTTGCCCAAGTTGGTCTCTGAAGCAACCTTGATAGGTTTATTTCTAAAGCAAGTCCCCAGAGTGATCTTGGGGACCTACATCTTCAACGATCCTCAAAGCATTTGATTGCTTTTGTCCAAAGAGTGAAACTACCAGAACAACTTCTTGTTGTTGTGTCATTTCAGTCATGTGCTTTGTGACCCTATTTGGGATTTTCTTGGCCAAGATACTGGAATAGTTTGCCATTTCCTTCTTCAGCTCATTTTTAAAAGAAGAAACAGAGGCAAATGGAGTTAAATGACTCTCTCAGGGTCACATAGCTAGTGTCTGAGGCCAGATTTGAACCCTTGAAGATGAGTCTTCCTGATTCTCAGCCCAGTGCTCTATCTACTGTGCTGCCTAACTGCCCAGATATTAAACGTCTTCATAATAAATTCAGAACAGCGCAAAATTAGAGTGATTTTCTATCCAGCAAATTAGATACCATTCCTAAGTTGGTTGCATAAAAAGAATCATCATGTCAATATATCACTATGATGATTAAATAACTTATGCTCTGAATTTTGAAATATCCAGGCCAAAAGAGATTCTCTAAAAGTCACATTTAGGTCTGTGCCAGAGAGTAAGTAACTTGCCTTTTCTGAAATTGTTCTTCAATGACTGCTAGTTAGAATGACCTCTAAGAAATATTTGATGGTGTCATAGAGCCCCATAAAACACGATGTGGAAGATTCTCCCAACTCAGGTTCTCCAAAAATATGTATTTGTTATGCCAGAATCTTCCTTTGATTATGACAGCAGGCGTGGCTATAAAGAGGAAAGGCATTAGTAACAGGCTCCAGTGATGCCATATGGTTGCTTGGATTGTCCTGTGTCATCTGGAGAAATTTATACCTGGATAGCAAGACTATTGGACAAGTACTTCAATGAAGTGACATCATGATGACTAGAAAATGAAAGTAAACTAAAGAGCATGCAGTAATCTATAGCAATTTTGAAGAAATCCCCCTTACTTTACTACAAGATTGTAAAGTCGTGGAGGGCAGGGACTGTCTTTTGCCTCTTTTTTGTATCCCCAGTGCTTAGCACAGGGCCTGGCATACAGTAAGTGCTTAATGAATGTTTGTTGATTAATTGATTGTATATGGCTGTGACTATATTTGAAACATACCAGGGAGGGTGGGCAGTTATGAGCTAACCTAGAGTGTTAGAAAGAAGACTTTCCTTGGAATAAAAGGAACTGAATTCAATTCCTGGCCTTGACACTTCACTAGTGTGACCCTGAGTGAGTTATTTTACCTCTCAGCTTCACTTTCCTCATCTGTAAAGCAGGGACAATAATACCTGCCCTACTGGTCTCACAGGGCTGTTGTAAGGAAGTATACTGTAAATTAGAACATGCTATAGGAACTGGTATTTAGGATTGAGGGCTATAACTTTGAAAGTTAGTGGGAAGGTCCAAAAGGGCACCAGTTTTAAACTGGAAAAGAAATTTAAAGGTAGATAAAGGTAAATTGAGCAAGAAGAAAAAGTGAGGAGCTCTGTGGAGACAGCATAATGACTGGCCCCCTGGTGGGTGTAGGCCGAGTATCAGGTAGCTAACAGCAGAGTTAGTTATCCTGAGAAAATGGTTAGATTGGGGATATCTTAGGAGATGCATGTCAACCTCTGTATCTCAACAATTCTGTATTGTAATTTGTTTGATTTTTACCCCCTTTTCCTGTAATGGCTAGTAAAGTCCTTTGGAAAAATGCAATCTTTATCTTAGGTGTACTAAGGGAAATTGAGAAGGGTACTCACCCTTAGGCCAGGAAGATGTGGAGGAAATGAAGAAACATGGAGGTCACACATGGGCTGATGGCAGTAGTGGGGATATAGAGACCCAATGACTTAGGGATGTTGGTTAGTAAATACTGAGTTATTATAAATATTATTATAATTATGGAAAAGAAAAGCAGAAAATCCTAGGTGAGCTTGTGGCTACAAGGCTCTGTTCTCTGGGTCCTGCTTAGGGTGGGGGAAAGGGTGGGGGAAGAGGAGAAAGGGGGCACTTTCTCATAGCAGCTACAAAAATAAGCCTCTTGTTTCTACAGCTAAGCATTATAGCATCACACAGATCTGACAGTTGATTCTTAGATGACTCTATTATTACTTTACAGGCATAGGCTCTAATTGCAAGCAACTTGGTATTCCAAAATCATAGCTTCTGGGTACCAAGGCCAGTGAAATACTGTACCAGAGGTTGTGGTTAATCTTTCTTCCTTGGTAAACCAGGTAGAAAGAGTATATACTAGAAGGTGGGAAATGGTCAGACCAATTCTTTAGATCTGCGTGGTTTAAATGCCTCTGTTGGAGAGAAAAAAGAGAAAGAACCATAGGGTTTGGGCAGGACTTACCTCAATGTCTTGGAAAGTCTAATCAGAGAATCAGGGAGGAACTGGTTTCATTCACATTCAAACTTAGTTTGGATATATTTTAATCTAGACATAACCACAGGCCAATCCTAAATCACTTTGTAAAGATAACAGCAACTCACATTCTGTGACCCCTCTTTAGACCAGGCCTGTGAGTCCATTTGGTCTAGGAAACTTACACAATCATATACACAATCAGTGTTTGGTAGAAGGAAGACTCTACCTGGCCTTCCTGACTCTTCGGCCAGTGTTAGGTGGTGAGAGTTGGACTTTGAGTTAGCAGCCTTGAATTAAAATCTACCTCAGACATACACCAGCAAATCACTGAACCTGTCTGCCTTACTTTTCTCGTCTATAAAATAGGGATCTTAACAAAAGCACCTACTTCTAGAGGAGGATAAAATGAGGTATTTGCAAAGGGCTTTACAAACTTGCAAGTACCGTATACATGTTGACTAATATCACTATTATTTTCAGCATGGACCATAGTACTTATCTTTCAAAACACTTTTTTTACAAGAAACCTGTAAAGTAGGTGGGGTGAATATTATTATCTTCAGTTTACAGATGAATAAGTTGAAATACAGAGAGAATAAGTGATTTGATTATGGTTACACAGCTAGTACGTTTCAGAGCTGGGACTTGAGCTTGGGTCTTGTGACTCTTAAATCCAGGGGGTTTTTTTCTGCCATACCATGTTTCTTTATTAAATATATTGATACTCGTATAATGCTTTACATATATCATCTTATCTGATCCTTACAACAGCTGTCTGAAGTATAAATATTATTACTCCCTAATTTTACAGATGAGGAAACTGAGGCTCCGAAAGTCAAAATGACTTGCTCAAGGTCACACAGTACCAATAAGCGACTTGGTCTTGTGACTCCAAATTCACTGCTTTGTGAACCGCCTCACCTTATTCTGCCTTCCGCAGTGTGCCTCCTAACCCCTGACCCTGCCTCATTCCAGGGCTTTCCCTCCTTTAATTATTTCCCATTTATTCTGCCAGTAGCTTGCTGTGTATGTATTTTTTGCATGTTGTCTCCCCCAACAGATCACAAACCCCTTGAGGGCAAGGATTCTCTCTTGTTGCTTTTCCTATCCCTGGCACTTAACACAATGCCTGGAGCATAGCAGGCACTTAATAAGTGCTTATTGATCAATTGAAGAAAGTAAAGTACAGGAGTGCACAGGGCAGACAGAAACACTTGGACTTGTTTTGTAATGGTTACAGCTTAGACCCTGCCCTTGGGACCAGCGATGAGAACCAAGATGGCATTTCTAACCCTTGGACTTAATCTTTGATTTTCTTTCTAGATGTAACATTAATGGAGTGTTAAATACATTTTTAGATGACCCCTGAAAGTTGTCATGATGATATGAAGAATGAACCCTGGCAGAGATCTGACTTCTGGAAGGCTTTGCCAAGGTTATTTTCATGTTATGGGTGAGAGTCAAATCCATGGTGACTCTTCCAAGAGTGGTTCTGAGTGTGCTTAGTGTGTGTTGTTTCTAGAGGGCCTGAGAGTCACATTTATTTTTGATGTGGAGTAGTGTTGTTGTTTTTTAAATCATTATTCCAGCTTCTCTAATGCTTAAAAGCTTTTCTTGTCCATTATTATTATTATTTCACTGTGCTACTGTTGAGGTTTAAGGTTGAGATTAGGAGTGCATGAGACCCCAAAATACCAACATGCTGGGTCCTGCCAAATGAATTTGACTCAAGTCTTCTCTCAGTCAAAGTAAAGCAAAGCTTATTAGAGATTCACCTTAATGGGTAGGCTCTTAAGGAGCCTAAGTATCTGTGACACTTATATTGGTCAAGTGGGCCAGAATAATCTGACACAGAATGAGCCTGCGCTAGATCGTTCTCGGCTCCTTCCGGGAGACAAGATGGGGTTTATATACAGAAAGATTGTGGGTGGGTTCCAGGGGTGGTCTAGAGGAAGAGTTTGGGGAGGGTCTTCAGGAGTCATCAAATGAGGTCAGTCTCCAGTAAAGAGGCTAAGGGTGGGAAATAGCTGGAGGCTACCTGGAGATGACAGACAATAGAGGGCTAGGCTAGTTTAAGGGTAGCAGATTTGGGTATAGATACTTTGGGAGGATCAAGGGTGGGAAGTAGCTGGACAATGGCTAGGCTAGTAACAGAGATTTGGGTCTTATGATAATGAAAGGCTTATGGGCTCAGGCAAATTCCTGATCCAATGGGAAGATTCAAGGAGAATTCAAGGGGTTTCCCAGAGCCTATAGCGATCATTATAAGTCTAAACTTTCCTCTAAGATCAACATTGTAAGACAGATTGACCTCTCCAGGAGGTCAATAAAACTTCATGTTTCTAAACTAAGTTCAATGGTTAACAATAGCCAGTCTACTTAATTTATTTGGTGGAAGGCATTGGACAAATAATCAAAAGACCTAGGTTCAATATATGACCTAAGACCTCTGAGTTTCAGTTCCCTCATCTGTAAAATAGTGATAATATCTTCTCAGGCTACCTCACAGAGTTAACTCAAATGAAACATACATATGAAAGGTTTTTGTAAACTATAAAATATTATATAAATAAAGTTATTTGACTTAGTGTTTTATTCCAACTATAGAAATGACTCTGAGCGTTCCTAATTGTTTCCATGGATGTTGGATGATCTGTCAAGAAGGAAAGAACCTGCTGAACACATTCAAAAAGCTACAGGCCACATATCAACAGCAGCTCCTAAAGCAGAGAGAACTGAAACCCAATGGGAAGATTACTGACTCTAAGATCTGGAAAGGGTCAACCAAGACGACAGCATTAGTTTCGAAGTAAGTGAATATGATGTAGTGGAAAGAATACTGAATTTGTATCCAGGAGACTGAGATTCAAATCCAGCTCTTTACCTTGCTGGCCAAGTGACCTTAGGCAAGTCATGTCTTCTTTCCATGTCTTAGCTTCTTCATTTGTAAAAGGAAGGGATTTGGTTAGATAGCACTAATGTCCCTTCCAGCTCTCAGTCTATGGGATTCTCTCTGGGTTTTCATAACATGAACTTCCCTTAGATCTCCTCTGACTACTCTTCAGTCTCCTTTGTTGGGGCATTGTCCATGGCCTGCCCCCTAACTATGGAAGTACAAAACTTTGTCCTTGTTTCTCTCCTCTTTCCCTATACCCACTCTCTCAGGGATCTCATCAGCTCTAAGAGGTTCAATTATCATCTCTATGAAGATAACTCCAAGATATATACATATGTGGCTCTAGTCTAGTTTCTCTCCTGAGTTCCTGTTCCACATCACCCACTGCCTATTGGACACTCATTTCTTACTCAAACTCAACATATCCAAAACAGAACTCATCTTTCCTTCCAAACTCATCCCTTTCTCTAACTTCTCTATTGAGGGCAGGAGCATTCTTTCAGCCATCTGGCTGCACAACTCAGACATTATTCTATATGCCTTCCCTTTATCAGTTGTCATTTTTTGTCACATCCACCTCTGCATTTCTCAGATCTGTTACCTTCCAATCACATGGCCATGCTCTGATTCAGGTCCTCATCTCTTATCACTGGGACTATTTTGATAGTCTCTTAATTGGTCTCCCTAGGTTTGTCCTTTTCTAATACATGCCCATTACTTCACTGTCATCCAAAAATCACTCATTAAATATCTCCTATATTCAATGCACCATGCTTTAGCATTGGGGAAGAAAGCTTTAAGCACTTTAGAAGCTCAAGCAATTCTGATACTTGCCCAGAACTCTATGACAATGGAAAATATGCTCCTGTACATAGAAAGTAATTTAAAGAGATTCCTGGAATCCTCATTAATTGATGGAGGTGAAAAATGAGGAATTCAATTAATCCCCCAAATAGTTCAAGATATTTAGGTGCTTTGGCATCATGGAGACATGATGTAAGATGTTAAGCTGATGTCATCCGAAAAATTGTGCTCTCCATTGACACTTCTATTCAGATGCTCTGTTGTGGCCGGGGGTGGGGTTGGAGAATCTATGTTTTCAAAGGCTGTATCAGTAAAGTGCAAGCTCTGTCAGGCAGTTTCTTCCAAACTGGAAGAATTTCAAAAATGGGTCTTAGAAGAGTGACAAAACATTGAGTCACTTCAGTTCTCAAAGGCTATCTTCTAAGGTATATGAGAAGCTTGTAATCTGTTGTCTGCCTTCTCAGGAACTTTTCTCCCTCAATAATTTCCTCTATTTCTCTCACCTTCAAACTCTCCTTCAAATAGCTCCTATTGACTCCTTACCAGCTCCTTATTCATACATGCCTGGGTCTTGCTCCTACATAAAAAGTCTTTCCTTAACTGCCATCCCTTTAAGCTACCATTTTATATATTTTTTCTTAACCCTTTACCGTGAGACACAATAGAGAGGCTTATTCATTGCATCTACTTCCTTACCATACATTTACTTCTCAATTCCTTGAAATATCAATGCCAAAACATTCAACATTCTTTAAATAACATATAAACTACAAACAAGAAATATTTTTCATCCATTTCAACTCAATTTAATTTAACAAATATTTACTGAACACCTAATAGATGGTACACTCAGGGAGATAGTTTAATAAAACTATCTTCTTTCAAGGAGCTTCTAGTAATATTACCTTCTAGGATACTGTGGACTAGAACACTAATTCTAGTACTATTATGGCCTAGGGAAAAACTCATATTCCTGGGACTTAGATTACCCTTTTGGTCCAGAGGTTGTCCCAGTCTTATCCAACAGTACTCACTGAAGACTCAGGTCATTCTTATCCCATGGATAAACATTTGGAATTCTGCCAACATATGCCTAGAGAATCTGCCACTGACCACCGGCTCAGACTTGGAGAAGTCCCTTTGAGGCCATGCCAACCCATCTCTGTTAGGAGTAATCACTTGGTAAGGGCTTCAAAGTGTTTCACTTAACAATAGAGTTCTCCTGTTCATCAAGGAACAACTTTCCCCTGCTTTGCCAACATTTCTGACTACTGATCTTTCTTCTGCTATGAGGCTGTCTGCCCTCTGAGCCACTGCTCCCATACCTGACCCATGCTTTTTGGAATTTCCATCATGAACCCCAGCTTAAGCTCCTAGAATCATTTCCAAGTTTCAACTTTAATTCACCAATTCCTGTCCTTTGGCGCCATCTACTGACTGAATTCTGCCTACTGAATGAGCCTTAGATTTTAAACCCACCTAAACAGGTGGGCATAAGGAATTAGGAGCTGAATATCAATCAGGTAAGTCTAATTGCATCTTGGCTTACTCTAATTCTGGCACACTATGTGTAGATCCTTGAACAGCTATGAGCACCTTGGACAACTGTGGATACTGCCATTGTGCTATAATGATGACCCAAGCGAAGGAATCCCAGACTCCCTCCAAACCATAGGCACATCTTAGCCTTTACTGGTATTTCCCTTACACTCATTCCCCTCACCCTAACCAGAATCTTCACTCACTATCATGTATATGTGATACATTAGCCAAGATACCCTAGTCTTGCTTGATTTAATTCCCTTAAAAAACTTTTCAGAACTATCATTGTGATCAATCATTACTTATTTTTTTAAAAAGAAGCTTTATTGATATCTCTTCTTTTAACATCACAGTCATTTCTTGTAACAAACAACTGAGTAGAAACTGAGGGGGACATCAGATGACAATGTATGTGATCTATGTTCTTCTGCCTCTCTGCTGAGAAAAAGAAGGAATGTTTCATTGGAAACAAGTGTGGTTTTTATAATTACTCAGAGTCCAGTTTCTTTTGAGTCTTCTTTTCAATTTCAGTGGGTGTATCATTCTTTTGGTTCTACATATTTCACTCTGTACCAGTTTGTACACATCTTCCCATGTTTCTCTGAATTACCCATATTCAACATTTCTTCCTGTACAACAACTTTCCACTAATTCATGTGCCATAGTTTGTTCAGCTGTTCCCCAATTAACCGATCAATCATTTTGGAGGAGCCAAACATTCTTCTGACCACTTGTCTTCTGTCTCCTGCTATATGTCCAGTATGTCCCCCAAGGGAAGGTGTCAAGGGGTCAGGCTGGGCAATTTAACATCTGTCCCAAAGCAAAGATTTCTGTTTTAGTACAAGGCAACTTCGGCAACTTCAACCTCCTGCTGCCAGTCCAGTCTCTGAACTGCAATGTGAAGAACCTCTAGTACAAAGAAAAGTACCTTCCCTTTCACCTCAAGTCTTCTATCTCCTGCTGCATCTGTCCCTGGAAGGAAGACAAAGAATAGAGTAAGATTTGGTAGGGAACAGGACTTCTCTCTCCTGCTGTGTAGGTTCAACTTCAGCCTCCTGCTGCAAGCTTCTCCTGCCTAATCCCCATTCTTTGGAAGAGAGAGGAATGATGAAGCAGGGTCTCTCATCCGACTGTGTCCCTCCCATCTCATGCTGTTCATGTAGTTCCTTGTCCTTGGGAAGAGTGGTATCCTCAACTCAGTGATAAATATTCTCACATCTGATCATACCGTTCACATCCCAGTGATTCTGAATCCCTATAGGGGTTTGGATCCTCATCCAAACACCATTCTCCACCCCTGTTGGTTGATTCTTTATTCTCATCCCCTTCAAACTTCCCATCCCAAAGTTTCAACCAAATAGCATCCAACCCTTCTACTGTACCCTCTGGAATGTCTGTTCCACAGTCAACAAACTTTGCTTCATCCTGTCTTTTCTTCTCCTATTCCTTCCATCTACTAGCTATTACTGAAACCTGACTCCCCGCAGATGACATAGCTCCCTGCTACCCTTTCCAGTACTTGCTTTACCTTCACTCATTCTCCTCCATTCACTGGTTAAAGGGGGAGAGTTAGAATACTCCTTGCTCCCTATTGCCACTTGTAGGTTCTCCCCTACCTCCATAACTCCATAATCTCTTCTCCTTTGAGCTTCATTTATGTTACCTAATCATAACCCTGGTAGCTGTTGTCTACAAGCTCTCCCACCCCCACCCCAGGTCACTCCCCTTCCTTCCTCAGTAAGTTTGATACCTGGTTTACAATTGTTCCCTCCTCCCTAACTCCTTCCCTCATACTAGGGGACTTCAACACACAGATTGACTCTCTTAAACACTCTAACCCAGTGGTTCTCAACCTTCCTAATGCCACGACCCTTTAATACTCATATCTGGGCATATCTGGGCATGTCTGCATGTGGGCGGACCCTCCTGGAGACGGATGGAGGAGTGGTGTCTCGGTTCCTAAGACCATCAAAAATATGTGTTTTCCAATGGTCTTAGGTGACCCCTGTGAAAGGGTCGTTTGACCCTCAAAGGGGTCGCAACCCACAGGTTGAGAATCGCTGCTCTAACCTCTCAGTTTCTCAACCTTCTCACTTGCTACTATCCCACCTAAGTCACACACAAAGATGGATTATACTCTTGATCTTGCCATAGTCCACAAATATACCAGCTCCACGTTCAAGAATTCTAAAATCTCCTTTTCCAACCACAATCTTTTGGCTTTTCATCCTTCCCACTGGGTTCCCCTACAAAACCCTACTTTTCCTCCAAACCATGACCTTCAATCCCTTGACACAGCGTTGGGGAATGTGCAGCCTCAAGGCTACATTTAGCCCTCTAGGTCCTCAAGTGCAGCCCTTTGACCGAATCTAAACTTCACAGAACAAATCCCCTTAATAAAAGGATTTGTTCTGTGAAGTTTGGATTCAGTCAAAGAGCTGCACCTGAGGACCTTGAGGACCATATTAGGCTTTCTAAGCTATTATTCCACTGAAACTGCTCTCTCCAAAGTTATTAATGATGATCTCTTAGTTGCCAAATCCAATGGCCGTTTCTCAGTCTTCATTCTCTTTGACCTCTCTGAAGCTTTCGACACTGTTGATCATATTCTTCTCCTTGAAGCTCTCTTCTCTTTAGGTTTTCAGGGCACCACTCTTTCCTATTTCTCCTTCTAGCTATCTCACCACTGTTTCTCAGTCTCGTTTGCTAGACTCTCATTCAGACTATGTCCTCTGATCAAGGTGTACACTTGTGTTCTGTCCAAGGCCCTATTCTCTCTGTATACCATTTCATTTGGTGATCTCATCAGTTCCATGGATTTAATTACTATCTCTATGCTAATGATGCACAAATCTTGCCTCTCCTGCCCTAGTCTTTCTTCTGACCTCCAATCTCATATCTCCAATTGCTTTTTAGACACCTTGAACCATAGACATCTTAGACTAAACATTAGTCTACAATCAAAAACTCAGCTTTCCCCTTAAATTCTTTCCCCTATTACTTTTGCGATTACGTTAGAAGACAACACTGTCCTCCCGCTCCCTCAGATTCACAACCTCAGAGTCACTCTAGAGTTTTCACTATCTCTAAACCCTCCCCCCCTACACACACACTCCAATATCCAATCTATCCTCCATTCAGATACCAAATGCCCTATATTAGATTATAAACTCCTTGAAGGCAGGGGCTGTATCTTAACTATCTTTCTATATTCCTTCCCCCAATGTCTTGTCATAGTAAATGTTTAATTTTAAGTGTTTATCCAGAATGAATTAGTTATCTAGAAAAAAAATACACATATTAAATGACCACTATGTACAAAGAATTAAGCCTATATTAAGCAACCATTATGTGTAAGGAATTGGATTAGATACAAATTATATAAAAATAAGTTGATCATCTTATTAATAATGTCATCTGGACTCATTCCCCAATTGTAAGCATCTTCTTATTTTGTTGTAAGCATTGTAAACATATGTAACCCCCTGTTAGCCCATCCCAGCGACAGATTCAGTTTCCTGTAATGAATAGATGTTTTGTTCTTCAACTTCTAAGTTCCTCAGTCTCCTTGACTCCTATGACCACTCTCTCTTCTTATAAGCTCTTCTGCAATCTGGCTTCTGACCTCATTATTCAGGCATATAAAGTCCCTGTTTAGTGTTCATGTCTTTTTATAATCTGGTCCCTTCCGGCCTTTCTAGTCTTCTTATACTTTAAATGAATTCTATGTATTCTACAATCCAGCTATACTGGTCTATTTGCTGTTCCTTGCAAATGATACTTTCTCTCCCATCTCTGTGCTTTTGCACTGGCTCTTTCTCATCTTGCAATACCTCTCTCCTTGCCTCTACCCACCATCTTTCCTGTATTCTACCTCTGAATCTGTGATCATGTGATTCCAGATTGACTGAGTACGTTAACCTTGCTTAAAAGGGTAGTACTACTACAATCCATAATCAGAAGATGTAATTTTTGAAGGAATCGCCCAGGGACATAAAGCTAGTAGAAGGTGCTGGAGCTGGAATGGAAATCCAGGCCTTCTGTCCTTTACTACAATTCTCTTAAATTTACATATGTTGGGCATACATTAAGTGAGGTACTCTTGCTCCTTTCTCCCCCCTCCCCTTCACCGCTCAGGATCAGAATTTATGGCCTGTAGGGCCATCATCATCTGACCCACACACTTCACATCCTCAGCCTTAACCTCTGACCTGGCTGCATGGGGACAGCAGCAACCTCAACAGGATAATAATGGGGCTTGAAGAATAGATCTAGGGTTAGTGCCAGGACTTGAAAACAGAAATTCTGGCTGTTCCCTAATCCTCCAGATATCTCTAGGGGGTCCACTGACTTACCAGCTGTCACCTCACTGCAACTTTTTACAATGGATCTCAAAGTTAATTTAATCTACAGAAGTGAGGCAGTACTTCTCCTCCAGTCCTCTGTTTGCTAGATGTTAGAATCCAAAGATAAAATAAGATCTAGTCCCTACCTTCAACAATTTTACAATCTAATAGTGGAGTAAGTGCTAAGAATGTAGCCATGGAATAGTAGTAAGAAGACTAGACTCTGTGTTAGAGGGTCTTGGTTTAAATCCTAATTGTGTGACTATGGGCAAACCACTTCTCTCTGGTCTTCTCTGTATTATGGGATTAGATTTAGATGATCTCTAAGGTCTATTCCAATTCCAAATCCCATGCTTGAACAGAAGAAATCAATGCTCTATAACAGGTTCTCCTTTCCTATCCTTTAGTGAGAAAGTCATTGGTGCAGCAAGTGAAAATGTGAGTAAGACTCTTATCTTATTTACCTTTTATCTAACCAAGTCAGAAATACTGATGAGATAAAACAATCATTATGGGAGAATCTTCCCATTTAGAAGGGATAGACACTTAAAGATAGGAACATTTACTTTCCACTTTTGAGTGCCGTTTTGATCCTTTTTTTCTTTTTGGAGGGCAACTGGGGTTAAGTGATTTGCCCAAGTTCACATGGCTAATTTTTGTGTTAAGTGTCTGAGGCTGGATTTGAACTCAGGTCGTCCTGACTCCAGGGCCGGTGCTCTATTCACCTAACCGCCCCCAATCCTTTCTTTTATTTACATCAAGGAGAAAGCCTTAATCTTAATCATTTTGTGCTTAATCAGTTTTAACATTAAAAAAAACATTCTTATATAGAGACCTCAATGGCAACTACAAACACCTCTGATCTTGAGATTTATATAGGACTTAAAGGCCAACAAAACAAATTGCTTGTATTATTTAATTTTATTCATATGACAATAGTGTTATAAGTAAGTAATAAGTAATATAAGGATTGTCTTCAATATTCAGATGAGGAAACTGGCCTCTGAGAGGTTAAGGAAATGTCTCCAAGGGCATGCAGTTAGACTGAATAGTCATATTAATAGACGTACATACATGCACACATACGTAGGTATGTATATAACATATGTATGTGTTTGTATATGTATCTATACATATATGAAAGGGAAATCTAGCTCTGCATGAGAGTGTATCATATAAGTGTGTGTATGTATATGTATATACATGCTTATGCACATACACATTTAGTAAACTATTAAATGAAATAGTACTACATCACTTTTTTTTTCTGCAACAGAGCATATGTCTAGTTCAACAAATAGTGGGAAAAGTCCTAAATTTGGAATCAAAGAACCAGATTTCAATCTGTGACTCTGCCACTTAATAACTATGATTTGCTAAAGTCACTTCACTAAGCCCGTTTCCTTGCCTTTAAAGAGAGAATATAGTAATTCTGCTTTGTTTATATACTGCCTTTCCAGAGTTGTAGAAAAAAAAGTATTCTGTAAATCTTAAAGACCTACAGAATGTGATTTATTTTCATTATTATTATAGTAATAGATCCTAACACCGCTTCTTTTTCATATCTATTAATTAATTTCCCTAGTAAGTAAGCAGTGGTGTAGCCTTGGGGTAAAGTAGAAGATTGATGTGGTTGGGTTAAAG
Organism: Pseudochirops cupreus; assembly: GCA_028627135.1. Classification (NCBI taxonomy): domain Eukaryota; kingdom Metazoa; phylum Chordata; class Mammalia; order Diprotodontia; family Pseudocheiridae; genus Pseudochirops; species Pseudochirops cupreus. The sequence continues at coordinate 187,904,009 of CM053584.1, read as the reverse complement.
AGTAGTGAGGAGCTATAATGGCACCAGGGGGCAGCAGAACCCAATTCAGGAAACATAAAATCAGAAATTGAGACTCCCAATGGGAAGATTTTCTATGGATTTCATATAGCCTAGTATCAGAAAAGTGCCTATGAAGGCTTATAAAGTGCCTATAAAGGTGGATTAGCTGACTATGACTCTAATATCCTTACTGAATATTTTGCCTGCTAACCAAATCGTTGCAGAAATCACTGTCCCTTGTGCCAGTGTTCGGATCACAGCAAAATTCTTGTGCGAACCACAAGCATCCACTTCCACTTTAGAGTGAAGTTAGGAGACCTAGATTTGAATCCCAACTTAATCTTTCAATTTCCTTATTGTGAGGTTCTTAATCTTCTTCTTTAAGTCTTAGTTGCCTCATATCTAAAATAAGGTCATTAGATGACACCTCAGGTTCATTCCACTTCTAAAATCCTATAATCCCAGGCTAGAATGTGTGACTTGGTGTCTTTGGGTGAAGTTGCAGTGTAAGGCCTAAGAGAGAATCAGCCTTTAAAAGAAATATCATATTTCTTTGAACATAAGAAAATTTTATTTCTTTGTTGAATTGCTTAATTCTTTTTCAGTAGACCAAAAATGTACTGGCTAAGCCCCATTGTCTCAGAAAGTGATCGTTCATTCATTCAATAATGTTCATTAACTACTGTGGGCCAGGTACTATCCTAGGCACTGGGCATATAAACACAAAACACCCCTTGCCCTCAAGAAACTTACCCTTTATTGGAAATTAACAACATGCACCCAGATAAGTAAATGCAAAATAGATACATTGTACTTTAGTCTGTTAATAAACATTTGCTAGCAACTATCCCATGGGAAGAGTGGAGAAAAATAGTGTCTGGATCTCTGGAATTAGGAGGAAAATACAACACATATTAAAGACTCACTCTGTGTAGAGTACTATGGTACACTCTGGAGGAGAAAAAAAGGTTAGCTAAAATCCTGTGCCTGAATGAAGGAACAAAACTATTATCTTTGCAGATGATATGATGGTATATTTAGAGGATCCTAGAGAATCAGCTGAAAAACGAATGGAAATAATTAACAACTTTAGCAAGTTGCAGGATATTAAATAAATCCACGCAAATCATCAGCTTTTCTATATGTTACCAACAAAGCCCAGCAACAAGAGATAGAAAGAGATAATATAAAATACTTGGGAGTCTACCTGTCAAGATAAACCCAGGAACTATAAAAAACACAATTATGAAACACTTTTCACACAAATAACATCAGATCTAAACAACTGGAAAAAATATAAGTTGCTCATGGCTAGGCCAAGACAATATAATAAAAATGACAACTTTACCCAAGTTAATTTACTTATTCAGTGCCATACCAATCAAACTACCACAACTTATTTCATAGGGCTAGAAAAAATGGTAACAAAATCCATCTGGAAAAACAAAAGATTAAGAATATCAAGGAAATTAATGAAAACAAGTGTGAAAGAAGGTTGCTTAACGGTACCAGATCTCAAGCTGTTCTATTAACGGGAATCATCAAAACTATCTGGTACTGGCCAAGAAATAGGGGGTAGATCAGTGGAATTGATTAGGTACCCAAGACACAGTAGTCAATGACTGTAGTAACCTAGTATTTGATCAAAATGTCCCAGCTTTTGGGACAAGAACTCATTATTTGACAATAACTGCTAGGAAAACTAGAAAACAGAATGGCAGAAATTAGGTATAGACCAACATCTTATACCTTATACTAAGATAAGGCCAATATGTATACATAAAGGGTGATAAGACCATAAGCAAATTAGGAGAGCAAGGAATAGTTTACCTGTCATGGAGAAGGGAAGAATTTATGACTAAATAAGAGACAGCATTATGAGATGTAAAATGGATAATTTAAATTACATTAAATTGAAAAGGTTTTACACAAATAAAATCAATGTAACCAAGAGCAGAAGGAAAGCAGAAAGCTGGGAAACAATTTTTACAGCAAGTATCTCTGATAAAGGCCTCATTTCTCAAATATATAGAGAACTGAGTAAAATTTATAAGAATATAAGTCATTCCCCAATTGATATCAAAGGATATGAACAGTCAGTTTTCAGATGAAGAAATCAAAGCTTTCTATAGTCATATAAAAATGTTCTAAATCACTATTGATTAGAGACATGCAAATTTTAAAACTCTGAGGTGTACTGCCTCACACTTATCAGATTGGATAATATGACAGAAAAGAAAAATAATTAATGTTGAAGGGGATGTGGGAAAATTGGGTCAATAATGCCCTGTTAGTGGAATTGTGAGCCGATCCAACCATACTGGAGAATAATTTGGAACCATACCAAAGGACTATAGAACTGTGCATACCCTTTGATCCAGCACTACTATATCCTAAAGAGATTTTCTTTAAAGCACAAAGGACCTATTTGTACAAAAATATTTATAGCAGCTCTTTTTGTGGTGGCAAAGAATTAGAAATTGAAGGGATGCCCATCAATTGGGTAATAGCTGAAACAAGTTGTGGTTATGTGTTATTTTGGAATACTATTGCGCTATAAGAAATAACAAGCTGATTTCAAAAAACCTGCAAAATTTTTATACAAACTGATGCAAAATGAAGTGAGGAGAACCAGGAGAACACTGTATAGCAATATGGTACTATGATATTACTATTCTCAGCAATATAATCATCCAAGACAATTCCAAAGTATTCATGATGAAAAATGCTATCCACATCCAGAAAAAGAATTGATGGAGTCTGAATCTGAGGCATACTATTTTTCATTTTTTCCTTTTGGTCTGTTTATTCTTTCACAACATGACTAATATGGAAATATGTTTTACATGATTGCAAATATGTAACCTATATCAAATTGCTTATTGTCTTAAATAGGTAGGAGGTGAAGGGAGGAGAAAATTTGGAACTCAAATTTTTAATTTAAAAAATGAATGTTAAAACTGTCTTTACATGTAATCAGGAAAATTAAAAAAATTAAAAAAAAAAAAACTACAATTCCTTATGGAGTTTAGCATCTATTTGTTATACTGATTTTTAATTTATATTTCAATGGGATGAATTGGTGCAGTCCAAGCGATGACAATGAAAGCTTGGGGGAAAACCTTGACAGGAAACATCTGTGCTGATCCATGGATTGGCTAGAGCTCCGTTGCAGGAGCTCTTAAACTACCTGTAGTTATTCAAGACCCTTGGATACCTCAGTTGGTTGTTTTTTTCTTTTCATCTATTAAGATCTATTAAGAAGAGAAATAACCCTTCGTCCTTCCGCACCTTAATATGAAGGCGGATTAGACAATGTTTAGTACACTGTGAGTAACATGATTATTTTTGCCTAGCTTCCTCCTGCTGAGAAAAAGATGACTTTGTCAGCACATGATTTGGTGAGATTTGGTTCCAGGACCCTGGTGGGGGCCAGGAAAGCAAGGTGAGTGTATTTATAGCAATAAAATCATAATGGAGAAGTATCCCATGACAGCTTCTACAGCTCTGGACAAATTTCCTCATGAAAATTTGTTTACTACAAATCTCTTCTACTGTGCACTCCCCCTACCTTGTCAGTTCTCTTTTATTTATTCATTCATTTAATTTATTATGGATGTGTTGCTTTTTTGTTGAACAAAGCATTTTGGTTTGAATATGTAGCACCTGAGCTCTTCCTTAGACATGAACCCTAGAAAGCTACCCCAAGTTCACAGCATTTTGTAGGTCAGCACCCACCCAAAACCGTAGCTTGTGAGGTCCCACTGATGTATGTACTTTTATGAATCAGCCAGAGGACATATTATTTCAAAGCAAAAGTCATGAACAATATGGCAAATAAAGTGACAAAAAAGAGATACTCCCATTGTGTATACTTTATTTTTTTAAATTTATTTTATTTTTTAATTTATGGAATAAAACAAGCATTTCTGTAACATAGTATAATTAAAAAGATGATTGCACATGAAACTGCAAATTTATTGTGTACAACTTCCTATCTGCTTTAAATATATAATAAAGTTATGATATAAATTTCCTTTTTTTCCTTTTTTCTTCTCCCCAACCCTTGAGATGGCTACCAATAGCTGCAATGTGTGTATATGTATATATAAACACACATACACATACATAAACACATATATGTATAAATACATATATGTATTATTCTATATCAGTGGTTCTCAACCTTCCTAAAGCCACGACACTTTAATACTCATATGTGGGTGTATCTCCATGTGGGTGGACCCGCCTGGAGACAGATAGAGGAGCGGTGTCTCAGTTCCTAAGACCATCGGAAATGTGTGTTTTCCCATGGTCTTGGGCGACCCCCGTAACCCCTGTGAAAGGATCATTCAACCCCCAAAGGGGTCACGACCCACAGGTTGAGAACTGCTGTTCTATATATACTTCTATTTATCAGGTTTTTTTTCCCCTCTAGATAAAGATAGCTTCTTTCTTCATGTGTCCTTTATAGTTAATTTGGGTATTTATAATAGTCAAAATGACTTATTCACTCAGTTGTTCTTAAAATAATATTGCTGTTACTGTGTATATATATATATATATATATATATATATATACACTGTTACTTGGTCATTTCACTTATCATTATTTCATACAAATCTTTCCATGTTTTTCTAAGATTATTGAGCTCATCATTTCTTATAGCATACAATCATATACCACAACTTGTTCAGCTATTCCCCCAATTGATGGGCATCCCCGCAATTTCCAGTTATTTGTCATGATAAAGAGAGCTGCTATAAACATCTTAAATTATGTAGGTTCTTTTCCTTTTTCCTCAATCATCTTTGGAAATACACCTATTTTAGGTATTTCTGGGTCAAAGGATATAGGCAGTTTAATAACTCTTTGGGCATAATTCCAGGTTGCTCTCTAAAATGGATGGATCATTTCACAATTCTACCAAGTCCCATTTTTTCCATATCCCCTCCAACATTTGTCACTTTCCTCTTCAATTATTTTTGCCAATCGGGTAGGTATAAAATGATATCTCAAGATTGTTTTAATTAGCATTTCTCTAATTAATAATAATTTAAAGCATTTTATATGACTATAAATTGCTTTGATTTCTTCATCGGAAAATTGCCTGTTTATATCATTTCATCATTTATCAACTGGGGAGTGGGTGCATACTTTCCCACAGATTATATACCACCATTGGGGAACTGCACAGACACAGAATATTTGTAAACAAGGGAACATACAGTTAAGAACTGGATGCCAGGCACTCATATAGCCAGAGCACATTTATAGAGGGTACACATATGTGGCCACAGGGCATGTGTAGCCAGAACAACTCATACCCCTAATGCTGTAGAATGGTTGTTGTCTTCTGATAATCCTGCTCTCATGTGGTGCTACCTCCATTTACCTTTGCGTTTTTTCTACTTGTTTGGGAATTGTCAAATGGTTTTCTGCTTCCATCTGCTGGGTCTCAGTTACTTAAATGCTTCAGACCCATCTCTCTCTACTACCATACACCAAACTAGTAGCTAAAATGCCACACCCTAACAAGAGTAGGGTGTGTTTGTGTTGCCAATGTAATCCCATGGTCTTTCTAGATGTGTCTAGCAGGGAGGAATGAATAGCTATTTCTAGAGTCTCCACCTTTCTCCAAGGGAGACTTTGATAACTGCCAGGAAGGGAGCAGAATATATTAGGGCCATGAGGTTAGACACTCTGTTCCACTTTCCTAAATATTAATAGTCTAGAGGACATAATTTTAGTTAGACCAATAGCAAACAGAAATCAAAGTAGTTATTCAGAGGAGACAATGCCGGACAATATACAAAATGAATGCCTTCTCCCACTGGCAGCAAGATATTTCAATTAAACTAGACAAAGTCCCAGACCTCAAAGAGAAATTTCATTCTCTAGAATGATAAGTCAGGACAGCTTGATTGAAATACCAGATCCTCTGTGCAGCAGCCATTCAGGGACAACAAGAGCATCTGGTACCTTTCATGTACTCTTTACAAGCTGGAAGCCAGAAAACCAGGCATTGAGGAATCATTCTCCACCAATGAAGAGAGTCTTATGTAAATAATCTTGAGTCCCTGCACTTTGAGTACGTAGGCTTGAGCTATAAGCTACTATACCCAACCAGGAAGCAAGCCAAAGCTAGTAGATACCTCCAAGGTCTATTGCTTCTCTGAGTCTCCTCCAACTTCTACAGTGCAATTTGGAGCAATATCATTTTTAATTCTTACTATATTATATCCCTATCCTTTCAGCCCCCTTTCCCTGACCATTGGCTGTCCTAGCAAATGTTTTTTGGGCTCCACTTTAGCAAACTACAAAGGAGCTGTGTTAGGGTGTTGAGAAGTTTGCTTTCAATGCCCATCCTCCATCCTCATCATGCCCCTCTTGTTTTATGCAGGACTCCTTTAGGCATAAGTCTAAAGTTAAGACTAAAAGTTCTGCCATTCTCAGGGAAAATTTTGGGTGACGTTATAGGCCTAGAATTTTATTATTGAGAAGCCCCTAAAATAAAATCTGGTCTGTGTGAGCTGAGAGTTTTGGTAATGGAACGTGAGTTACATGTTTTATACCCTTCAACTAGATGGAGAAAACTCAAAAGGGCTGGCAAACTTTTCACTACTTCCACCAATAGCAAAGTCATTGTTTTTTGTTTCTCACTGCCTTTTGATGTTGTATTTTGGCCAGCACAAGAGCTCTGGTCTCTCCATACTTAATTAAATCTACATATTTGGCTCCAATAATTTCTTCTATTTGTCCAATAAATAAGATTTCCCTGGGGGTGGAGCCGAGATGGCAGAAAGAAAGCAGTAACTTTTCTAAGCTCCTCCAAGAATTCTGTTGCTAAACTTTAAAAAGTGAATTTGAACAGATTTTAGTGTGATAGAACCCATTGGGAGACAGAGCAAGGCAGATTCCCAACCCAGGAAAGTGCCCACATAGGTCTGGGCAGGGGGAATGTGGAGCACACAGGGGCTGCACCAGCACGGATCTGAGAGCAGACTACAGCAGAGTGAGAAGGAGCCCCAGCCAGCAGACTCACCCATGCCAAGGGTGATTTGCAGCCATCTCACCACAGGACAGAGGATCATTGGAGCTGGGCAAGAGAAAATGCAGGGCCCGCAGCAGGGACAGCAGCTTCTCCTGGGGCTACCAGCCCACAGCCTGGATGTTTAAAAACCACAAACCTGAACTTCCAGGACTCAAGATAGGGGAATAAAACCTAGTTGCTCTGATTCCCCCTCCCTGACCCAGAAAAATCCAGAGATAAATGTCCCACCCAGAGTAATATCTTGAATTAGTGGAAATGGCCTCAGGCTTGAGAGTCACTAAGGAATGGGGAAGTGAGGCAGTATGGAGTATAACCCCAGGGAGGGGGTTGGAGCCAGCAAACACTAACAACATAAGCCCAGGTGTGTCTTAGCACCACCAGGGGGATCTGCAGACACCAGCTCTGCCGGCCTCCAGCTGCTGAGCCTGCCTGAGCTGTACCCCAGAGACACAGAGGTGGAAACCTGAAGTGGCCAGACCACCCCTCCCCAACAGGTTATTCTGTGAGCATCATGGTAACTCAGGGGAAACACTGAGAGTCCTGGCCTTGGCCTCAGTCTAGACACTCAGAGGCCACAGCTCATGAGGTAACAACCAAACCCCTACCTCCCAGCCTGAGAAGCACAATATATCTGCACCCCAGAAGCAGATATCCACTCTAAAAATCCAGGACATAGGCAATCACAATGGGGAAGAAGGAATCTTTGAGATCTAGAACCATACAATCCTTCTATTGTGAGCAAGAACAACCAAATTCAGAGGACAACATGGACTCTATACTCACACTGGAGACCACAGAAGGAAAGATGAACTGATCTCAAGCCCAAAAAGCATTCTTGGAGGAGTTCAAGAAAGATTTTAAAAATCAAATTAGAGAGGTAGGAGATAAATTTAAATCTACAGTGAACAAATTGGAAAAAAAAACTCACTCAAGAAAACAAATCCTTAAAAAGCAAAATTGGAGAACTAGGATGGGAGGTTCAAAATCTAACTGGAGAAAATACCTCCCTAAAAATAAAAACTGAACATATGGAAAAAGAGCTTCAAAAACTAATCAAGGAAAATAATTGACTAAAAATTGGAATCAATCAAATTGAAGCAATGACTATGACACATCAAGAATCACTCAAACAAAACATAAAAATTGAAAAATTAGAAGAAAGTGTAAAATATCTTACTGGGAAAACAACTGACCTGGAGAACAGATCCAGGAGAAATAACCTAAGAATTATTGGTCTACAGGAAAGCCATGATGAAAAAAGCAGCCTGGACAACATCCTCTAAAAGACTGTCAAAAAAAACTGTCCTGAGGTCCTAGAATCAGAGGGTAAAATAGTTATCAAAAGAAATCATCAGACTCCTCCTGAAAGAGATCCCAAATTGAAAACTACAAGAAATATAGTAGACAAATTCCAGAGCTACAACATCAAGGAGAGAATACTGCAAGCATCTAAAAAGAAAAGAATTCAAATGTCATGGAACTACAGTCAGGATTACACAGGATTTAGCAGCTTCTACATTAAAAGATTGGAAGGATTGGAATTTGATATTTTGTGAGGCAAAAGAGCTAGGACTGAAACCAAGGATCAACTACCCGGGAAAACTGAGCATAATCTTTCAGGCAAAGAGATGATCATTTAATGAAATAAAGGGCTTCCAGACTTTGCTGATGAAAAAGCCAGAGCTCAATGGAAAATTCAAACTCCATTTACAAGACCCAAAAAAGACAAAAAGGTAAACAAGGAAAACACACACTCACACACACACACATGCACACCCATGCACATAACTTGGGACTCAATAACAACAAACTGTTTATATCTCTATATGAGAAGGGATATTGAAATTTGTATAATTATTGAAATTTGTATAATTATTGTGACACTTGAAAGGGATGTACAAAAGTAGAGGGTGTGGGTATAAATGAACTAATCTGAAGATTTTTAAAAACCCTATTAAGGGCAACAAAGGAATTGTAATGGGAGAAAAGGAAAGGATGAGTCAGAAAATGGTAAATTATGTCACATGAAGAGGCATAAAAACCTACTAAAGTAGAGGGGAAGGAAGCAGGGAGATGAGCATCATATGAACATTATTCTCATTGGTTCTGATTCAAAGAGGGATCAATACAATCAGTTAAGTTTAGGATCCTAACATGAAAAGACACAAAAACTCATAATAGAGGGAAAGGAGGGAGGGAGAGGAGCACTGTATGAAATTTACTAGCATTGGTTTGGGTTCAAGGAGGGAATAACATACTCTGATAAGTATAAAAATCCATTGTGCCCTACAGGTAGTAGGAAGTGTAAGGTGGAGTATAAAAAGGGAGATGCTGGTTAAAAGGGAGGGAAAGAGTAGCAAAGGGAAAGGATAGGTAAAGGGGGGGGGGACACAAGGAGGGAATACTGAGGAAGGCAGTGGTGAAAAGGAAAACTCTTAAGGAGGGGAAAGGAAAAGGAAGATACAAAAATATAAATAGGGGGAGGGAATAGGATGGAGGGAAAGTCACAGATAGTAATCATAACTGTGAATGTGAATGGGATGAACTCTCCCATAAAACAGAGGCAGATAGCAGAATGGATTAAAAACCACAATCCTACAATATGCTGTCTACAAGAAACACATTTGAAGCAAGGGGATATGCACAGGGTAAAGGTAAAAGGATGGAGTAGAATATATTATGCTTCAGCTAAAGTAAAAAAAAGCAGGAGTTGCAATCCTTCTCTCAGATAAAGCAAAAGAAAATATAGATCTAATTAAAAGAGATGAGGAAGGGAACTACATCCTGCTAAAAGGCACCATCGAGAATGAAGCAATATCATTACTTAACATATATGCACCAAGTGGTATAGCATCCAGATTCCTAGAGGAAACGTCAAGGGAATTAGAGGAAGAAATAGATAGTAAAACTATACTAGTGGGGGACCTCAGTCTCTCCCTCTCTGAACTTGATAAATCTAACCTCAAAATAAACAAGAAATAAGTTAAGGAGGCAAACAGAATTTTAGAGAGGCTAAACATGATAGATCTCTGGAGAAAACTGAATGGGGATAAAAAAGAATATACCTTCTTCTCAGTGGTATATGGCACATACACAAAAATCAACCGTGTACTAGGGCATAAAAACCTCACAATTCAGTGCAGAAAGGAAGAAATATTAAATGCATCATTCTCAGATAATGATGCAATAAAAATAATATACAATAAAGGGCCATGGAAAGATAGACAAAAAACTAATTGGAAACTAAATAATTTAATCCTAAAGAATGAGTGGGTCAAACAAGAAATTATAGAAACAATCAGTCACTTCATTCAAGAGAATGACAATAATGAGATATCATACCAAAACTGGTGGGATGCAGCAAAGGCAGTTCTTAGGGGAAGTTTTATGTCCCTGAATGCATACATGAATAAATTAGAGAAAATGGAGGTCAATGAATTGGGCATGGAATTGAAAAGGCTAGAAAAAGAACAAATTGAAAATCCCCAATTAAATACCAAATTAGAAATAATGAAAGCCAAAGGAGAGATTAATAAAATTGAAATTAAGAAAACTATTGAACTAATAAATAAAACTAAGAGCTGATTTTATGAAAAAACCAATAAAACTGATAGACCTTTAGTCAATATGATAAAAAAAAGAAAGAAAGAAGAAAATGAAATTTTGAGTGTCAAAAATGAAAAGGGTGAATCTACCTTCAATGAAGAGGAAATTAAAACAATAATTAGGAATTATTTTGCCAAAT
>CM053584.1:187866976-187892709 GCA_028627135.1 Pseudochirops cupreus | reverse complement strand
GAACTTGAGATACACAGGCACTGCAGTTGGGAGATCCATCCTGCCCTACCAAAAAGTGACATAGGAGAGAATAGACTGGGGGAGGGGGGAAACACTGGGATGGCTGTTTTGGGGTGGTGGGCGGGGGAAAGACGGGGAGAAAATATGTAACTCAAAAAAAATTTAATAAAATAAATTTATTATTAAAAAAAAAAGAAATCATAATTTGATTGACTCTGGTATGGGTCTGAATTGTATATCGGACCTATACAATTAAAGAGACAGACCTATGTAGATTTCTTTGGATATCTAGAAAGAGTCAATACTAGAGATGCAGTCTTTTGTCTGGGGAATGGATTAAAGCCTGTGCATTGTCCCATCTACTCACAGAATGGCCATCCCTGCCCACTAAGCCCTAGAGAAGGCATCCATGGAACCACATGGCCAAGTGTTAAGTGTTTTTGAAACTCTCGCTTTCTATTAAAGGGTTTCTGAGGATTATCGTATGGCTACAGAATTAGCAGCATAGCAAATGACTAAACCACAACAGAAAAAATAAAAATAAAAACCCGTAAGTTATCCTTTACTGATTTATTCAGATGGTTCATCTCCAATGGAAAGATTCTTTCTTTCTGGAGGGGATAGCAAATCCATAGTATCATAAGGTTAGAGGTTTATATAGGTCCCTAGAACAGAAGGTGAAATTCACTGAAAAGAGAAATGAAAGACTACTAGTGAAATGGACACCGAATAGGAAGAAACGGAGATAGCCAATTGAACGAATTATGGAGCATTTATTAGCTGGCCAGCGACAATCCCAGAGTCTAGCCCTGGGATCTGCCCCAAGTGGCGGTGTAAGCAGAGTATTTAAAGGCAAAAACCACAAACATATCAGGAAACCACAAACATATCAGGAAACCACAAACATATCAGGAAAAAAAAATCAGGCTACAGACTTGCATAAACATCCTGCACCTGGTGTTTTGCTAGGGGCCCCAGGTCCTTCCTGTTCCTTTTGTCAGGGCACAGTTTCCTGGAACTTGGGCCAAGTTGGCCACTTCACTTCACTCCCCCCTGTTTTAGGTCATATGGAGGATTCGTCCTCCGTGGTCAATGACAAGTAGGACAGGCGGACAGTGAATAGTTTGGTTGCATCCAACTGAGCTCAGCCGCCTGACAAGACAGGGACCCACAGTTAGACCTAGAAGTAGGAACAATAGGGGACCAGAGATGGCCGAGAAGAGTGTGGTAAGCCATGGGGACCACTCAAAAGGGATTGATACCAAGAGGCAGATGAACACCTAGCGGCGTCCCTTTTATCCAGCTGTTTGCATGGTGTGGCCAAGGATTCCCTTAACGACCCCGGATCGGTTGGTATAAAAACAGCAAGTTTTGCCAAGCGCCATGCACAGGGCCCCCTGTTTTAGGAACAGGAGGTCCAGTCCACGATGGTTCTGTAATACTACCTCTGCCAAAGAATCCAGGGAGGTCTCTAAGTGTGACACCATCCCTTGCAAGGAGTGGAGATCGGTGTCAACTTGGGCACTGAGAGACTGGAAAATAGCATCCCCTTTAACTAGAGCCGAGACTCCCACTGCCCGTTCCTTGCCTTGTAGCCTCTGGGAGGCCACAATGTAGCTGACGAGGGTAACATCACTGGAGCCCTCAGTCTCCAGGGGAATTGGGTGGACCCGGAAATGCTCCAGCATGTCAAAGACCGTCAGGAACCAAAGGCACTGCACTTGGCAGTGACCATCCTCATTCAGGGACAGACAAAGGTGCTTGGCCCTGCCCTGGAAGTTGAACGTGAGGACATATTCCCCCCTCCTCGTCTCATTTTGATGTACCAGGAAGACACCATGGCTGCCAGCACCCCCTGCCAACACTAGCTGGGCAGCTTTGAGGTGGGAAAGGGTCCCATGGAACCAAGGGTACTTTGAAAGGGGATGGTCCCCATCACCTCCATCTGACATCCCCTGGAACAGGAACGAACCTGTGGTGTCTGGAGTGTCAGGAGGGGGGTAAGTTGGCCCCACTTGGGGCCCTTCTTCAATAGGGACTCGGGGGGGCAACTCTGGGGGCAGTAGTTCCATTGAATCAAAATGGGAGGCAGCAATAGAAGCAGAGCTGGGGGAGACAGAAGCTGAGGGATGATCAGAGAGGCCCGGATATGCCCTCTGAGACAGATGTTCGTTGCTTTCACTAGGTCTCAAAGGCAGCTCCTGGCTGGGCAGACTCTCTGAGTGGTTGAGGCAGGATAGGCCCAGGCTGTCTGTGTTCTCCTTGTCAGGCATCCCCAGGGCTGTGGTCTCAAAGCGGTGTGTCCATCTTTCCCCAGGGGATGTCCCACTGCTAGTTGGCCCCACATTGGTGCTACCACCCCACCAGAGGAGTTGGAGTTGCTGTTTCCACCCAGGACAGGTGGCCCAGAGGCAGAGGTGTCCAAGGGTCCCACTGGAGGGGGCAGATCACCAGCTCCCCGCCACTGCAAGATCCCTCGGACTGAGCCTTGTATTGATCGGCCCACAGAGTGGAGGGAGAAACGTTTCTTCAGCTTAGGCTTTGAGGAGGATGAAGAGACTGAAGGAAGGAGAGGACCAGCCAGGTCTTCAGAGGATCGAGAAGGACCCAACACAGTCAGAGGCCCACTTTCCTGCAGCTCTCCAGGGATGGGGTTTCCATCCCAGGACTCAGGGGAATTGGACCAGATGATAAAAGGGAACCTGAGGCCCGGGCCACCTCTGCCTCAAAGTGCTGCAAGAAGAGCTCAGCAAAATGTTGGGAGAAGGCTGCCTCAGCCCCAGGCCCTGCATATTGGGGATGGGAAGCCAAGTAGAGGTGGAAGTGTCTGGCAAAGTCCAGGGCTGCCGCCCGAGCATGGGATTCACAGAACTCCCACCAACTTAGTGGAGGTGGTGGGGGTAGTGGCAGAGGCGGAGGGGAAGGGGCACCATTTATGATGAGCCAGATGAAATGGAGAGTAGGGGCCCTAGGTGAGGGAAGGAAGGGGGGGGGAGGCCAGAAGACTCAGAGTCTTCTGCAGCAACTGCATCTTGGTCCCGCGGTTTGCTCTAGAGGCAGCAGCGGTGGCTCATGTACGTTTGAGCTTGAGGCGTAGATCACTGGAGGGATTTGCTGACCACTCCTGTGGGCGTTCTGTCAACTTGACGTGAGAGCGGTGAATCCACGCCTTGCGTCCAGCCACCTTTACCGCAGAAGGGTTGCTGAGGATGACTTGGTAGGGGCCGGTCCACCTAGGTTCTAGAGAAGAGCCTTTTGGCAGCTTACGGGTGAGCACCCAATTGCCAGGCTGGACAGAAAGGGATGGCTCACTGGTCAGGGGTTGGTGTGCAGCACTTAGCACAGAACGGACTGCAGACTGGATTTCTGTCAGCGCCTGTAATGACTTTAAAAGTGATTGATTAGAGAGATCTATTGGTGCAAAATCAGCTACTCTGGGTAAAATGGGAGGGGGAACACCAAACATAATCTCAAAAGGAGAGAGAGAGAGAGTAAAGGAATTGAGGGTCCAGCGTGCATGCAAGAGGGCGAAGAGAAGGAGGCTCACCCAATTATTGCCAGTTTCAATCTTAAGTTTCGCTATGTATTCCTTCAGGGTTCTATTCATTCTTTCCACTTGACCTGAACTTTGGGGCCTATAGGTGCAATGCAGTTTCCATCTTATCCCCAGAATTTGAGACAGAGATTGAATTATGGAGGAGGCAAATGCAGGGCCGTTATCCAAACCAATAGATACCGGAAGGCCGAATCTTGGGAGGATTTCGAAAAGCAGTTTCTTTGCCACGATTCCAGCGGTTTCACTTTTGGTGGGGAAAGCTTCAACCCATCCAGTGAAAGTGTCCAGAAAGACTAGCAGGTATCGAAATCCATTTACTCGATGTTCCATATCCGTGAAATCTATCTCCCAATGGTCTCCTGGGAATGTGCCTCTAGATTGGTATGCCGGGACTTTGGTAGGCAAGGCTGGATTAACGCGGGCACAGGGCACACACCACTGAGCGACTGCCTCTGCTGCTTGTTTCAGCCCTGGGCTGGAGAAGTGGTTCTGGACCAGTTCGTAGAGCCGGGTGGCTCCCAAGTGAGTTAACTCGTGCAGATTCATTAGAAGGGGAAGTACCATGGGTCGGGGCAGGATCAGCTTCCCCTCAGAAGTCCTTCGCCAGCCTTGGTCATCCTCCTTTCCCACCTGGTCTTCGGGGTAAGTGGGGTGGGGTAGCAAAACATTCCAGTCTGTGTAGGGCTAAAGTATCAGGGTCGATGTCGGTTCTCAGAGGGCCACCTCATCTGCTGCCGCATTCCCCAGGGATACTTTATCCCTTCCTCCTGTGTGGGCCGATACATGCACTACAGCAACCTCCTTTGGTAACCACACCGCTTCCAGAAGGGATTGTATTTGTTCCTGATTCTTCACCTCTTTGCCAGCAGAAGTCAAAAGACCTCTTTGTTGATAGACACATCCATGGACATGCACCATGGTGAAAGCATATCTGCTGTCAGTAAAAATGTTGACCTTCTTACCCTCCACCAAATGGAGAGCCTTAGTGAGGGCAATAAGTTCGGCGCTTTGGGCCGAAGTACCTGGTGGAAAGGAGGCGTCCCACAGGGTGCCCGAGGGAGACACTACCACTGCTCTGGCTTTTCGGACCCCGTTTGAAATGAAACTGCCCCTGTCCGTAAAGAGATCAAGGTCCGGACTAGTGAGAGGAACATCTGACAGGCTGGGTCGAGAGGTGTGTATGGAGTCCAGGAGGTCAAGGCAGTCATGAAGAGGTGGTTCAGGGCTTGGGTCCAGCAGTAGCGAGGCCAGATTCAAGGCTACCGGTGGCGCAAACCTGACACGGGACTCATCTAGGAGGAGGGACTGATAGTGCGTCAAGCGAGCATTGGAGATCCACCTGGAGGGAGGCGAGTGTAGAAGCTGTTCAAGATTATGTGAGGCGAGAATCAGAAGAGGCTGGCCGAAAGTCAACTTGGAAGCCTCCTTCACCAGCGTAGCCACAGCCGCCACGAGGCGCAGGCAGGGAGGCCATCTGGTCACCACCGAATTAAGATGTCTGGAGAGATAGGCCACAGGTCTTCTCCAAGGTCCGAGGGGCTGGGTCAGCATCCCTTTTGCAGTGGCTGCTGCCTCATGCACATACAAGTGAAAGGGTTTGGATAAGTCCAGCAAGGCAAGGGCCGGGGACCTAGCAAGGGCGGCTTTGAGAGATGCAAAGGCGGACTGCTGGTCAAGCCCCCAGCGAAAGTCAGTAGTGGGTCCTGAGAGAACCGAGTAGAGTGGCTGGGCAATCTTGGCAAAACCGAGTAGCCAAGGGCGACAATACCCGGCCATTCCCAGGAATTCACACAGGCTTCTGCGTGTAGAAGGGACTGGCATTGACAGTATGTTGGCCACTCGGGCCTGAGAGAGAAAACGCTGTCCATCAGATAGACTAAAACCAAGGTAAGTCACAGAACTGGAGTAGAGCTGAGCTTTCTTACCCGACACTCGGCAACCGTCGTGATGCAAGAGCTGGAGGAGCCGGCGGGTGGCCTGTAAACACTGTTCCTCAGATGAACCTGCCAGGAGGAGGTCATCCACATATTGAAGGAGTGTCACATCTGAGTTCTCAACTTGGAATGGCAAGAGATCACTGGCAAGGGTGGCCCTGAACAGGGTAGGTGAATTCTTAAACCCTTGAGGGAGTCGGGTCCACGTGAGTTGGGAAGAGGATCCGGTATTGGGGTCAGTCCAAGTGAAGGCAAACAAGAGTTGGCTAATAGGAGCCACAGGGATGGAGAAGAAGGCATCTTTCAGATCCAAGACTGTATACCAGGGCTTGTCAGGGCCCAGGGAAGACAAGAGAGTGTAGGGGTTGGGAACCATGGGGTGCAGGGTCTCAACCCGTGAATTAACCTCCCGGAGGTCTTATACAGGGCGGAAGTCACCAGTCCCAGGTTTCCTGACCAGAAGGAGGGGTGTATTCCAGGGGCTCTGACAGGGTCTGAGGATTCCCGCCTTTAAGAGTCACTCAATGTGGGGTTTTATTCCCAGAAGCGCCACTCGGCTTAGGGGGTACTGCCGAATTCTGACAGGGGTTGTGGTAGAGAGGAGGGAGATGACTATGGGGGGTTGGTGAGAAGCTAGCCCATAAGGATGATCTTCGGCCCAGACACCAGGAACTTCAGTTTTTAATTGGGTGAGGACAAGCCTTTGAGAGGGAGGGGCCTCTGGTTTGGTCAGGAGTCTGGACTCCTCTGACAGGGGGCAGGAGACCACCAACAAGGGAAATCGTAATCCCACGGATGGTTTGGCTTCTTCAAAGGATATGGTGGCCTGGAGTTTATGTAACAGGTCTCTCCCCAGCAGAGGATACGGGCAGTCAGGCATAACGAGAAAGGAATGAGTGACCATGCCCTTATCCAGTTGTACTGTCTGGGCAGTGGTGACGGGCACTCGAGCCAGTTTCCCTGTAGCCCCGTGGACCTGTATGGTGGTTTTAGAGATGGGGCCTAGAGATCTATTTAGGACTGAGATGGCATCCCCCAAGTCCACAAGAAAGGACACAGGTTGACCCCCTATTTTAAGAGTGACCCTGGGCTCCCAGGGGTCCAATGACCGTCCAGTCTGGGAGCCCGGGCCCCCTCTAATCTGTGTCAACCGGCAATATCTCTCTTGATCTCTTTCAGGCCTTCAGTGGGCCTTTAGATTTCCAGTGGCCTTTCTGCTTACAGTAGGCACACTGATCCCTGTCTAAAACTGCTCTTCGTATCTGTCGCGATGAGGGCCCTTGTCTTGAGACATGAGGATGCGGGGTCTCTGCCAGGGCTGCCACCACCACTCGGGCCATTGATTTGGCTTGCTTTTCAGCAGGTTCCTCCTGATTATTGTAGACCCTATTTGCAATTTTGAGCAGCTTGGTCAATGCCTCACCCTCGAACCCCTCTTGTTTTTGGAGCTTCTTACGAATGTCTGGGGCAGAGTTGGAAACAAAATCTATAACAATGGCCTGCCGGTTATTGGGGTCCTCAGGGTCGATGGGTCTATAAGTGCAGCAGGCCTCCAAAAGGCTCTCCAGATAAGCTGTTGGGGATTCATCCTTCCCTTGCTTAACTTCACTAACCTTAGACATGTTGGTAGGCTTCCTAGCCGCTGCCCTCAATTCCCCCAGTAATAGCTGGCGATAATTTTCAAGAGCCTCCTTACCTCGGTCAGTGTTGGGATTCCAATCTGGGCGTTTGTCTGGGAATATACGTTCTAGCCTGACCAGGTCGGAAGACGGGTGTCCATCTGGCCCAAGTACACCCTTTCAGGCTGCCATGAGAATGCGGTCCCGTTCCTCTGAGGTAAAAAGCACCCTAAGAAGTTGTTGACAGTCAACCCATGTGGGTTGATGTATATAGAATACAGTCTCTAATAGGGAAATCAGACCTAGGGGCTTTTCCAAAAAGGGAGGATTTTGCTGTTTCCAATTATAAAGGTCACTGGTGGAGAAGGGAGCATATACCATAAAGGGAGGCTGCCCAGGCTCTGCCGCCACTGGGGCTTGTCTTAAAGGGTATAATGGAGTCGGACTGGACGAGGAAGACACAACAGGTGGGTCTGGACCATAAGGCGCCCCTCCCCAAGTATGGGGAGGACTTAAGGGGTCCATGGAAGGGGGAACTGACAGCGAGGGCTGGAGTGGATATGGTGGTGGTGGCACTGATGGGAGAAGGGGAGTTTCCAGAATGTCTTCCTGAGTGTCAGGAGAAGGTAAGACAGGGCACAGAGGAGGGGATTTATTGGGTTTCAATGGGGGCTGGACTTTTGCCACCGCCTGGACCTGGACCGGGGAGGGGGGCAGTGTAGGGTGGCGTAGTCCAGCCAGGTGAGGATGTAAGGAATCTGAGCGGAGGGTCCGCCAGGCGCCACAACTATCTCCCGGACCTTACTGATAAGGAGGAGATTAAAGGAACCTTCTGGAGGCCAACCGATGTTCAGGGCTGGCCAATCTTCCCAGCACAGACGGGAAAGGACAACCTTATTCACGACAAGGCCAGAGGAATTAGCAAGCCTCCGGAAGGCGGAGAAATCCTTAAGGACCAGGTACAACGGAGGGGAAGTGGTATGAGAAAGAGTCTGTCCCCTTTTGACAGCTAAGTTGAAATCCGGATACAGGAAACAGTGAAGAGACAGAAAGTAGAATAACAAGACACAGAAAGCGAACAGAAGAGAGCTGACGCAGACACAAACCTCCCCAGAAAGTATCTCATGAGGGAGGATAAGTGTAACAGGCACTCGCGACCGGCGTCCCGGAGCAAGGCAGTGAGGACAGGATTCTGCCGCGTCTGGCCCTGTACCCTCACAGCAGAGAGTACTCACCAGATACAGAATAAAAATCAGACGCTCTGGTCAGAACAAAAATTTTTAGAGAACAATTTAGGGGACCTCAGGAATCCGGGGAAATAGCAGGCCGGTAAAAAAACCAGAAATACAGACTGGTGGCCACCCTGTCTATAACCCACAGAGCCTCCTAAGGTTTCTATTTCTCAGAACAGTTGCCGGGCAGGGGAGGTGACGGTCCCGGTTTGCACACGACCTGTCAGGGAAGTGGCCCTCCTGGGTACCGTGCCCTTACCTATCCCAGCCAGAGGCCAAAGGCCTATCTCGGTGGAACCTCCAAGTGAAATGGACACCGAATAGGAAGAAACAGAGATAGCCAATTGAATGAATTAAGGAGCATTTATTAGCCGGCCAGCGACAATCCCAGAGTCTAGCCCTGGGATCTGCCCCGAGCGGTGGTGTAAGCAGAGTATTTAAAGGCAAAAACCACAAACATATTGGGAAGAAAAAAATCAGGATACAGACTTGCATAAACATCCTGCACCTGGTGTTTTGCTAGGGGCCCCAGGTCCTTCCTGTTCCTTTTGTGGGGGCACGGTTTCCTGGAACTTGGGCCAAGTTGGCCCCTTTACTTCACTATTAAGTCTTGCTTTGTTTTGCCTTCTTTTTTTTTGCATGTAAGATGAAATAAAAACTGTACCAAACCCAATATGCATTGTTACCTATAGCAGCTTGCAAGGCAGCTGGGATTCTTTTACTTATCTAAATTGAACTGTATGTAGGAGTTTAATTTTGAGGTTTCCAAAGTTCTCTAGTTAGGAACAAAACAAAGCACAGGCATGTTTTGGGGGCAGTATCCCAAAATCAAATCCAGTCCATGTTAGAACAAAACTTGAGGTATTTGACCTCATAAATATTGAAAATATCATAAATATCATAAATATTGAAAAATTGTTATTCAAATTCATATAAATATTTCTAAACTTTATTACTGCATTCAGGCTTGGTGTTGTTCATCTTCTGCATTATCTCCTTCCCTAAGTGTGAACTCTCTGAGACAGGGGACAAGTCTTTTGTTGGGTTCCAGATCCTTCTCCTAAGTTATTGATCTTAGTCTAGATACCATAGCAATGAACCAAGGAGAATCAATACTGAGAAGTCTCAGAGACCAAGACTGGTCTGAGATAGACATTTCAGACATTTTACAACTTTCCTCCTTCTTTTCTTTCCCACCCTTGGACAAGCTCAAAAGCAAGAATTCCTGACCCTTCTTCATAACTAGGGAGACATTTGCCCCCTAAACCAGGCAAATCCATCACACGGTCCTGAGATAAAATGGAGAGGAGCAGCTAGGTGGCACAAGGGGTAAAGTGAAAAGCTTAGAGTCAAGAAGAACTCATCTTCCTGAGTTCAAATATGGCCTTAGACACTTTGTAACTGTATTACCCTGGGAAAGTCACTTAACCTTGGTTTTCTCAGTTTCCTTATCTGTAAAATGAAGTAGAGAAGAAAATGGCAAACCATTTCAGTATCTTTGCCAAGAAAACCCCAAATAAGGTCACAAAGAGTTGAAAACAATTGAAAAACAACTGAACAACAAAAATGGAGAGGCTTCCTGCTACTCTGACCTTAAGGGATATGGAAGCAGCCATATGTTATTCATGGTCATTGTTCACAAAAAAAGAGTAAACAGATGAGCTTCTTAGAAATGCCCTAAGTTTGGTAATAGTTCATATATTATTATTAATTTTTTTTTTGGTTACAGAAGAAAATATGGAACAAAGAAAAGGTTGAAGAGGGCTCAGTGACAGGGACTACAGCCATCTCTTATAGTAACTAACTCCCTCTATCAAGTTCGGATTTCATCTTCCTCACAGGGTGAAATGAAAGCAAGGACATTTTCATAAAGAAATCAGAGAGCAGGGGTGGAGCCAAGATGGTGGAGTAGAAGCACGAACTTGGCATAAGCTCCTGCTCTGATCACTTCCAATACATGTAAAAAAACGACTCTAAACAAATTCTAGAGCTACAGAATCCACAAAGTGACAGAAAGAAACAAATCTGCTGAAGGCAGCCTGGCAGGCTGACAAGAAGGGTCTATCACCCAAGCTGGGAGCTGAGTGCAGTCCTGCATGAGCCGTGCAGTTCTGGCCCCAGGATGGCCCCAACCAGCAGCAGCCGGGGCAGACCTTAAGAGACTGAATCACCAGCAGTTGTGGTGGTTTCCATACTTCTGAACCCATAAACACCAAAGAGAAGGTAAAAGGTCAGTGTGGAGCTCTGTTGGCACAGGGGGACAGAAGAGTGCAGTACAGCCCCTGCCCCCAGGGCAAGAAGTGGTGGAGGTGTGAGAGCTGTGTGCCTGCCTCCAGAGCTCTTGGCCTACAGATTTTAGGGGGACTAAGCAACCATTCAGAGGGTAATCACTCTTGCTTTAACCTGCTTGGATCTAGATCACGGTCTTGGGTGGTGGTTCTGGGATGTGTGGCCAGTGTGCTAGAGCTTGTGGGGGCTGCAGAGAGGGCACCCTCCTAATAGCTCCAGCAGCTTTGAAAACCCCAACAATTTGGGACAAAGCTCTCTCCATTCTGGAAGCAGGGTTCTACTGTGGCAAAGAGCTCAAAAGCCAAGTAATTGACTGGCAAGACGAGCAAGCAGAGGAAACTTAATCAGAGCATACATTCCTTTTTTGGGGACAAAAAGGATCAAAGAATGGAATGGGAGAAAGACAACGAAGTCAGAACTCCTGCATCAAAAGCTTCCAAGAAAAATATGAATTGGTTGTAGGCCATGGAAGACCTCAAGAAGGATTATAAAAATCAAGTAAGAGAAGTGTAGGAAAAATTGGGAAGAGAACGGAAAGTGATTAAAGAAAATCATGAAAAGTGAGTCAACAGCCTCCTAAAGGAGACCCAAAAAATACTGAAGAAAATAACACCTTAAAAAATAGACTAACTCAAATGGCAAAAGAGGCCCAAAAAGCCAATGAGGAGAATGCCTTAAAAAGTCGAATTTGTCAGACAGAAAAGGAATTTCAAAAACTTACTGAAGAGAATAATTCCTTCAAAATTAGATTGGAGCAAATGGAAGTTAATGACTTTATGAGAAATCAAGATACTACAAAATAGATCCAAACAAATGAAAAAATAGAAGGCAATGTGAAATATCACATTGGAAAAACCACTAACCTGGAAAAGAGATCCAGGAGAGATCATTTAAAAATTATTGGACTACCTGAAAGTCATGATCAAAAAAAGAGCCTAGACACTGTCTTTTAAGAAATTATCAAGCAAAATTGCCCTGATATTCTAGAACCAGAGGGCAAAATAGAAATTGAAAGAATTCAACAATCGCCTCTTGAAAAAGATCCCAAAAAGGAAATTCCTAGGAATATTATAGCCAAATTCCAGAGTTCCCAGGTCAAGGAGAAAATACTGCAATCAGTCAGGAAGAAACTATTTGAGTATTGTGGAAACACAATCAGGATAACACAAGATCTAGCAATTTCTACATTAAGGGATTGAAGGGCTTGAAATATGATATTCTGGAGGTCAAAGGAGCTAGGATTAAAACCAAGAATCACCTACCCAAGCAAAACTGAGTATAATGCTTCAGAGGAAAAATAGGGTCATTCAATGAAATAGAGGATACTCAAGCATTCTTGATGAAAAAACCAGAGCTGAACAGAAAATTTGACTTTCAGCTATAAGAAGCAAGAGAAGCATAAGAAGGCAAACTGGAAAAAAAAATCATAAGGAACTTACCGAAGTTGAACTATTTATATTCCTACATGGAAAAATGATCATTGTAACCCTTAAGACTTTTCTCAGTATGAGGATAGTTGAAAGGGAATACGTGTGTGTGTGTGTGTGTGTGTGTGTATACACACACACACACACACACACATACATATATATATACACATACATACATTTATGTATATATAGGAGGGTGTATGTGTGTATATATATGAGAGTGTGGGCATATGTATGTACATGTATACATAGACAGAGGGCACAGGATGAGTTGAAAATGAAGGGATGATATCTAAAAAATAAAATTAAGAGGTGAGAGAGGGATTTATTGGGAGGAGAAAGGGAGAGATTGATTGGGGTAAATTATATAAGAGGCAATAGAAAACTGTCACAACGGAGAGGAACAACAGGAAGGTGAAAGGGAATGGGATAACCTTACTCTCATTGAATTTGGCTTAAGGAGGGAATAACACACACTCAATTGGGTATCTTATCCTACAGGAAAATAGAAGGGAAGGGGATAAGAGGGGAGATGTTAGAAGGGAGGGCAGATTGGGGGAGAGGGTAGTTAGAAGCAAACACTTTTGAAAAGGGATAGGTTATAGGAGAAAATAGAATAAGTGGGGGGCGAGATAGGATGGAGGGAAATGTAGTTAGTCTTTCACAATGAAGAAATGTTTTGCATAACTACACATGTACAACTTATATTGAATTGCTTATCTTCCCAGTGGGGGTGGGTGAGGAGGGAAGAAGGGAAAAAATCTGGAACTCAAAGTTTTAAAAACAAATGCTTAAAAAAAATTTTTTTTTATATGCAACTGGGAAATAAGATATGCGGGCACTGGGGTATAGAGATCCATCTTGCCCTACTAGAAAGTTAGGGAGTGATGGGGGAGGATATAAGAGAGAACAGATTGGGAGAAGGGGTATGCAGTAAGCTTGCTATTTTGGGGTGGGGGGCTAGGGGGAAGACAGGGAGAAAAATTTGTAACTCAAAATCTTGTGGAAATGAATGCTGAAAACTAAAAAGAAATAAATAAATTGAAAAAAAAAGAAATCAGGGCAGGTTAGAAGATTTCTCTAAACTTTTTACAGGAAAGCAGTTACCTACTCTCAAATTTAGTTCCTTCAGAGGAAATCTCTATCACTATGATTCCCACCTTGTAACCTCATGGGATCATGAAGAGTATCTAACCTGTGAATTCAGTGTCACAGAGGAAATCTCCATTCTTTTACAAGAAACATCACTTGTTGCTACAATCAGAAACACAGTTCTGGTCTATGGATCTGGCCCCATATTACAGTTCTTTTTCTCTTACATTAACACAAAAACAAATCTTTTACATTTCCTGTGGGCCAACATGCATATAGCAATGGTAGAAGCACATTATATTACATAAATATTTCTCCTATTTAAAGTTCTTTCCAGATTAACCTGAAGGGAGGGAAATTAATACTACCCAAAACTTCTCAGAAAACAATGCTCTCCACTAAAATCTTTCCTCTTAGTTCTAACCCTCTCTCTTAGGAAAGTGTATAAAAGGTCAGGAACAAAATCTAAGGCCCTGGACAATGGATTAAGGGAGGTAACCAAACTTAGAATGAAAAAAAAAATTTCCTAAAAGATTACTGCCTTTCCCTAAGGTATTAGGGTATTGATCAGAGGGAAGAAATCCCTTTAATTACTTCAGATCCCCTCTGACAGGCCAAGAGAAGAGCTCTTTGAGTGGGTCAAAAAGGATGAGTGGTTTTAGGAGGAATATTGTCCAGGGCCTCCCAGAAAGATTAAGTGACTAGTATTTTGTTAGATGGAACATACTATAAATGCAAAACTGTGTCTTATCATTCTCTAACATTTTTCTTGTTCAAGACACTTCAAAATTTCTTATGTTAAAAAGATATCTGAAGGCATTGAGGGGACTCTTCTAGTTTTGATATTCTCTCCAGGAAGAACAATACTTGAATTTAGGATGTTAATAAAAATTGTTTTTGTAGTACATAAAGAAGCATATTAAAAACTTCCCTTTCAGTTTCTCTAAAAATATTAAGAAATACTTCTCTAACCTAAAAACACTTTCCAGACTAGTCCCACTTGAAAGGTGGGTTGGGTCAAGAATAAAAAAAGATCTTTCCTAAGGAAATTAGATGAGTAGAAACTCAATTTGGGACAAATTTCTCTTGACTAGTTAGACTGGCCCAACCAAATGAAATACCCTCTTCTTCACTCAGAAAGGATTAAGATATTGATCCACAGGGAAATCCATTCAGTCCTTAGGGGGAATGGATCAGTAAAGAATTGAGTGGTTCCTGCAGAAGATTAAATGGCTTGGTTTCAAACAAGAATGTTAACTCTGATCTATATTTAAACATTTTATATGTGTGTGTGTGTGTATGTATATATATGTGTGTGTGTATGTATATATATATATATATATATATATATATATATATACATACACACACACACACACACACATATATATATATACATACATATATGGAGACATTTCCCTTGTTCAAGATTCCTATAAATTATATCTCAAATTTTCTTGGGTTAGAGACATATCTGAAAGCATATTCAGGTGTGGGGTGGGGATGTCAGTTTATCAAACTATGTCAGTTTGAACACTTCTGTAAACTAAAAATTCTTATATGTTAAACTTAAATTAATAATTTTCTTGGACAGACTTGTGTCTAAAATACAGAGTATAGTATTAATATTTTTTCTTCAACACAAACATGGAGCTTCAGGCAAAAAGTTTATTTTAAATTAAGTTTGGACTTAGCATACCTCCTCTGGGATTAACCAAAGTATAAATCTGCCACCAAAAATTCCTATATGCATTAAGTTCAAAAGGTTACTTTCTGGTGTGAATTCTCTGGTGTTGAATAAGGCCTGACCTATGCCTAAAGGTTTTCCTACATTCATTACATTCATAGGGTTTTTCTCCAGTGTGAATTCTCTGGTGCTGAGTAAGGGCTGAGCTCTGATTGAAAGCTTTCCCACACTCCCTGCATTCATAGGGATTTTCTCCTGTGTGTATTCTCTGATGTCTAATAAGCACTGAGATTTGACTGAAAGATTTCCCACATTCATTACATTCATAAGGTTTCTCTCCACTATGAATTCTCTGATGTCTAATCAGCTTTGAATTCTGACTGAAAGCCTTCCCACATTCATTACATTCATAGGGTTTCTCTCCAGTGTGAATTCTCTGATGCTGAATAAGATCTGAGCTTCCCCTGAAGGCTTTACCACATTCATTACATCCATAAGGTTTCTCTCCAGTATGAATCCTCTGATGTTGAACAAGATGTGAGCTCCACCTGAAGGCTTTTCCACATTCATGACATTCATAGGATTTTCTTCCATTGTGAATTCTCTGGTGTTGAATAAGGGCTGAATTTTGTTTGAAGATTTGGCCACAGGTATCACATCTATGAAGTATTTCTCTTTGCTGTATAACAAGGGTTGAGCCTAAACTATAGCTTCTTTCACATTCTTTCAGCTCAAAATCTCTCTTGATTGGGGGGATAATGCTGTGAGTGACTGTAACTTGCATGAAATCTTGCTCCTGCAAATCAGAACCATTCAGTCTCTCCCCTATGGCATTTCTATGCTGCTTTTCTAAGGTGCCTTCACATTCACAGTCTTTTTTAAAATCAAGTTCCTGGGTTATGAATCCGTGGGATGTTTTTGATGTTGCCCTCAGTGATTCCACTTCAGATATTTTCAGTTTATGAGTTGGCCGCTTGCTCTTAGTCTTACTTCGATAACCTAAAAACATAAATAGAAAATAATCGATATTATTTGTTTTTTATACTGAAGACAAAAAACATTTTCTATTCTCAAACAGTATAATCTCATTTTGAGATTAATACTTCCTGTGAATGACAAATAGAAGTAAAGATAAAGGAAGAATAGCATTTCCAGACCTCAAACTATTATAAGTAACAATCTTCAAAATCATCTGGTATTGGTTAAAAAAATAGGTAAATCAATAGAACAGACTAGACAAGGGAAAATCAGAAACAATGTGACTCAATAATCTAGTGATCAATAAACTAGCAAATAAAGTATTTAGGAAAGAACTCACTATTTGATAAAACATGCTAAGGAAAACTGGAAAGTAATATGATAGAAATCGGGCTTAGATCAACTTCTCCCACAGTAGATTCTGAATGGATATGCAACATTAATATCAGAGATCATATTAAAAAATCAGAAGAGAAGCATATCATATACTTTCCCTGGCTATACATAGGAGATATATTCTTAATTAAACAAGGAATAGAAGCAACTAAGTAACATAAAATAGATAAATTAATTACATGAAACTGAAAAGTTTCCATATAAACAAAATTAGTGCTGCTAGGATAAGAAGGGTAGTAGTGAATGAGAGGAAAAAAAAACTTTTTATCAAATTTCTCTGATAGAGGTCTGGTATCCAAGATATATAAACCATACATACATACATACATATATACACATTATACACACACACACACACACACACACACACACACACACACACATACACACACATATATCACCAAATAACATTCCCCAAAAGATAAATGGTCAAAGGGTATGAACAAACAGTTCTCAAAAGGATTGTGAACTGTTAACAACAATATGGAAGAATGCTCCAAATCATTAATAATAAGAGAACTAACTGCAAATCAAATCAACCTTAAAGTTTCACCTCATATCCAGCAAGTTGGCAAAGATGTAAAAAATTAATACTGGAGGAGATATAAGAAGATAGACAACCTTCAAAGCAAACTCTGCAGACCTGGAAGTCACTGAAAAGAGTTCCCCACTTCAAACATCAAAGTCACCCACCATGATTAGTCAGAGGACTGTGCTACCCTGATTCTTCTCTTTTGTACAGCTCAAGTAAGCAGTAAGAAAGGCCTAGTGTCTTTACATACAAGAAATCTTAAGCTCCTCTGCATCATATTTGGTGGCTGTCATCCAGATGGCAAAAGGAACATGGAACTAAAATGGTGAAGGAGTGTAGGTAATAAACTACGATCACAGACAAACAGAACATGTAGTCAGACAAGGTAGGAGAAGGTGGTGACAAAACTAGAGAATCCTTGAGCTAAAAAGAATCTCAAGCAAGAGATCATTTGATCCAGCCTTTTGCCTTCAATTAAATGAATACTGACATAATTTTGAAGAATTTTTTAAAAAATGTTATTCATCAAGTTATCCAGACTAAGATTCCTCAAACAGCTCCCTCTAAAGGATATGAAGGATGCTTTTGATCCGACTGAAAATTCTACAAATTAAACCTTTGGAATCTTCAAAGAGGGGAAAGTAGATTAACATTTTCCTCATAAAAATTCTTCATATATTTTAATATACTGTCATGCCTTACAGACTCTTCTGTATTCTAAATCATTCCTTTGGACTTTCCTCACAGATTTATTTTCTATCCCCTTATTATATAATAATTCTAGTCACTCTTTTCTGAGCAGTTTCTCCATATCTTTGCAAAGTATGTGTGGATCAAGACTAGATCCAATGCTCCTTATTAAGGGGCTGACTGAGTCAGGAGAAGAATTAATTACCAAATTGTAAATGTCTTTCTGTTTTTACTACATTTCAGTATTAGACTGGCTTTTCCCCACAGTGGTGCTATACTGTTAACTTATTAAACTTACAGTCATTTATGACCTACCCTTCCCCATTCCCACCCTTTTTTCTTCTGTGCTTGTGCCTAGCCAGTTCTTTTTCCATCATGTATGTATGTTTTTCATTGGGTATTTTTCTCTCTAAATATGGAACCTTATTATTATTGAATTTCATTGCTTTTTTGTCTGTCAAACTCATCTTAAAATTCATTCCAGTTTTCTGAAGTATGAACAGCCCACCTGTGTTATCATCTGGAGACATGCTGAACAGACTTTTGGTTCCTCAACATTAGAGGACCTAAATGTATAGGTATAAAGGAATGCTGTGTGGGGTCTTCCAGCTCTTTGTTTATCCATTGAATATTACTATCAAAACAATATTCAAGATACTACTTATCAATTCTCCCTCATCTACGACATAACAGTGAATTAAATTGATATAGTATAATTTGTTCTTCCCAAAACAAGGTCATCTCATCCATAAAACCTTCCTAGATCTCCCTGGCTATTAATGACTTCTCTTCTGCTACTCCCAAGACCCCAACCAGAGCTCCCTTAGGAGTTAATACTGTATACTGGAGCTACTTGCATTTGTGTTTTATTCCCCTATCATTCCTAAAAGCCCTGATCCGCCCCTCCCCCAGGCCTAATGTGTTCTCTATCAGTAAGCACTTAGTGAATATTTGTGGTGTAGTATCTTATGGTCTGTGCATTTTACAGGCCTTACAGCTGCAAATTTATGTACAGTTTCTTCTTAATACCTTTGAATGTCTCATTGTTAAAATTCAGGAATTTCCAGAATTATCCTCTTGTCCTCCATGACATCTCAAAAAATAATTGTTAGAAAGTCAGCAAAATTTGTCAGATATCCTAGAGTTCACGTCAGCAGTCCCTGCTGATATAAATATGTCCAGGCTTTCTAGGCACTCTTTATTTCTCTTCACATTTTCATACTACATACTACATAATAAGCTCAGCTGACTAAAACATTGTAGTACTAATGATGGCAAGGTAAAGTTCAATTCACATATAAGTCAGACAGCACTGCACACCTAACCCCAGATTTACTGAAAAGAGAGATTTGCAGTGCCATGGAAGACACAGAAAGAAAATATAAGACAACCCAAAAAATCTGTCCCTCGTAGTAGAAAAGCAAGAGGCTAGTAGTAGGGTATTGGCAGTATCATATGTCAAAGATGGCATTATTTTAGTTTTCATTCTTTATTGTACCTGGGAAATTTAAGTGAACTGTTCATATCTGAGAAGCCTCTAATAATAACTATCACCAATATTTCTATAGTATTTTAAGATTTGCAAAGCATTTTACATATATAATTTCATTTGATCCTCCCAATAACCCTATGAGGTTTATTATTACAAGTATTATTATCTATATCTTGTAGATCATGAAATTCTAGCTCAGAAAGATGAAGTGAAATGGTCAGACCAGTAACTGTCAGAGGAAGGATTTGAACTCAGTTTTCTGAGCATGGTATTCTCACTATACTTTGCTGTCTTTCTATCCTGTTATCATCTACCCTATTATTATTAAGCTCCCTTCCCTATATCTTTCCTCTCTTTGGGGAAAGATCTCTTTTAATGAATATATTCAGTAGAAACTATTTGAATATTACCTTCTTAGCCTCATTAGGGAGTCAAGTTTGCCTAATCCTTCAGGAATAGCTTTTTAAGCACTCACCAGTTCTTAATTTATTTTATTTTTACTGTCTACTAGTGTCCTTTAGTACAATCTGCTTTTTTAAAGTTCATGATTTTTATCTTACTTCTCTTAGAATTTTGTAGGACCTTGTATTTAACCATTTAACAAGCATTTTCCTCCAAGTTTCCCACCTAAAGCTCCCCAATTAACCCTACCTACCTAATGGAAAGAATTAAATCAAATATCTTCTCTAGTTGATTCTTCTATACCAACATAGTATTCCTAACACATTTCCAAAATCCACTTGCAAATCTGCCTGAGAAACAATCCATTGGATCATACTTATCCCAGGAGTGAAAGTCTTCTATTACTATTATATCCCAGTCTGAAGCTAATTACCATAGGCAGTTTTTACTCATCTTTTTCACCTGATTGGGAGAACTAATGGATGATAGATACCTATCATTTTGTTATCCTTTTTTTTAATCCCTTTTCCATTTAACCCAAATAAGTCATTGGCCTCCTTCTGATCCCTGAGCCTCTGATGGTACATATTTATTTCTGATATACAATGCAACAATATCCCCTATTCTATCTCATCTTTCCTAAATGACCCTTGCCTTTCTGGTCTAACTCTTTAGTAATAAGTGCTATCACTCATAAAGAGGTTAAAAAAAAAAGAGGAGAAAGGAGGCAAACAGGCAGAAACAAATTGGGTGGAAGAAGAGACACATAGGGTTATGAACAGAGTTGATATCAATAAATCTTGGTTAGAAAGCGGGGAATCACTGAAAAACAAGTTTTTAAAAGTACATTATGTTTCATCTCACAGCTCCCACTGCAGACTTAGGCCTCAGGCACCCCTGTTTGACTTGTGTCTGAGAGCTGATAGCAAAAAAGTACCATGTCTTTCTTTTTTTTTTTTTGGAAGGGGGAGGGTAGGACAATTAGGGTTAAGTGACTTGCCCAAGGTCACACAGCTAGAAGGTGTCACGTGCGAGGCCGGATTTGAACTCAGGTCCTCCTGACTCCAGGGCCAGTGTTCTATTCACTGTGCCACCTAGCTGCCCCAGTACCATGTCTTTCTAAGTATTAGGAAGGATGTTTTCAGATAGAGAAGTAGAAACAATAACAAAAGAGAAAAGCAGAAGGAGCTCCGGGACAAAAACAGGGAAACCTCGAATGCTTCTAATAATATTCCTTTCCTTCTTTGTTCCTCCAGATAAGATACCACTCCTTACCATTTTGTAGGGGATAAGACTCAGATTCACACTTGAGCTGGGTTTCAATGGATTGCGTATTCAGTGATTCCTCTGATTTTCTTGGAGATGTCATCTCCGTCCAGACTACTCCTGGCCCTTGTCCATGGGTTTGAACCTGGAAACAATGAGATTCTGTTTGGTTTTAGTTGCATTAATTATGGAAAATGATGCTAAAATTTCTTAGCATGGAGTGCAGGGAACATTCACCCAAAGCCCAAAGAACAGATGAAAGAAACAAGAGTATTTTTTTTCCTTAAGGATGGTGAAGAGACAAGATAGAAGAAAAACTAGAGAGAAAACCAACACAGTAATTAATAACCCTAGCTACGTCTTTTGTTGTTTAGTTGTCTGAGTCATGTCTGACTCTTTGTGACCCTGTTTGGGTTTTTCTTAGCGAAGATACTATAGTGGTTTGTGATTTCCTTCTCCATCTCATTTTGCAAATGAGGAAAAATATGGTTAAGTGATGTGCTCAAGGTCACACAGTCAGTATCTGAGGTCACATTTGAACTCAGGTCCTCCTGACTTCAAGGCAGAACCTTTATTCACTATATCATGCAGCTGCCCTAGCCATATCATTTATATTATATTATGTTATGTTATATGAATTGTATTGTATTATGATAAGCCTGAAATGCATAACTCTTTCCATTGCCATAAAGATATCCTCTTGCTCT
The DNA here is from genome assembly GCA_028627135.1 of Pseudochirops cupreus. NCBI lineage: Eukaryota > Metazoa > Chordata > Mammalia > Diprotodontia > Pseudocheiridae > Pseudochirops > Pseudochirops cupreus. The sequence continues at coordinate 187,871,407 of CM053584.1, read as the reverse complement.
GCTCCAGGATTCCACGGCCTTACTTTCTTATTTTTCTTTTTTCAAAAAAGTTTTATTTATATCTTTTGTCTCTTACACCAGTCATTCTCCAATGATCACTCCCTCCCCTCCTTCCCCTTCAAGAGTAAACAAAGGAAAACAGGTAAGTAAAACTGAAGGACAAAGCAAATGATAACCTATGTAGCCCTCCATGTCCAAAGTGTCCCACCTTTCTTCTAAAAACAATAAAATGTATTTCATTACCTACTCTTTTGTGTCCTCACTTTCTCGTAACAGATCACACCAATTTCCTTCCTACCTGCTGGCCTGGTTCATCAAGTTCTTTCTCCAAGTCCTCCAGCACAGTCACTGCCTCTTCTCCACTCCCTGGATGACGGTCCTGCACCCAAGTCTGGAGTTCTTCAGGAAGGATGATCAGGAACTGTTCCAGAACCAACAGCTCTAAGATTTGTTCCTTTGTGTGCATCTCTGGCCTCAGCCACCGATGACAGAGTTCCCGGAGTCTACTTAGAGCCTCACGAGGCCCAGGGGTATGGTAATAGGCAAACTGTCTGAAACGCTGACGGAAGATCTCCTGGCAGGGGGCGTTATTTCCTTGTAAGCAGGATTCTTGTTCCCAAACATGGTCCTCCTGATCTTCTACCTTCACAATCCAAAGTCCCTCTTGTTCTTGCAGAGGAAGAGTCCTGTTATATTCTGCTGACATTCTGTATTGGAACAGGTCAGAAGAAGCCTCACTCCAGCTGAGGTCTAGGTATTGGGAAGAAATTATCTCCAAGGATCTTTCTAAGGTATAAGAAATGACCATTAGTGTTCAGAAAAGTGAGCAGCTAAATCAGAAAGTGTCATTATAATACTTCTCTTCGTCTAGCCAGGATTCCTGCAGGCTTCCTACAGGTTGCCAGAGAACTCCAACCCCCAAAAGACAGTTTTATAAGCAAGGTACATACAGTATCTATATTTTGCCATAGTTTTGCTCTATGGGCAAGCCTCTAGACCAGTGGTTCTCAACCTTCCTAATGCCCCGACCCTTTAATACTTGTATGTGGACATATATCTGCATGTGGGCAGACCCGCCTGGAGATGGAGAGAGGAGCGGTGTCTCAGTTCTAAGACCATCGGAAATATGTGTTTTCCGATGGTCTTAGGTGACCCCTGTGAAAGGGTTGTTCAACCCCCAAAAGGGTCGCGACCCACAGGTTGAGAACCACTGCTCTAGATGCATTTTACAGGCCTTAGGGCTCAATCTGGCTCCCAAGGTACCCATTCCTTTTTCATTATAAATTAATAATATCTCTATCATGAGTGGGTAAAATAATAATCTACTATTTAAGTCTGTCAAACTGAGTAACTTGGTCTTGAAACAGACTACCTAAGACACACAATCAATCCTGCCCAACCACCAGAACTATAATTTGTAATAATTCCACTGGTCCTCACTACTATGCATGAAAAGGGAAAGAGTGCACACACATCTCACAGGTAAGAAGCCTGATGCCACAAGGATTAAATGACCTGGACCTGTGATTTCATTAGTTCAGAGAACTACCAGATGAGAGAACTCCCTCTATCAGTGAAGGTTGGCTCCTTCTCTTCAGGTCTTAGGGACTTGCTTACTTGTCCAGGGAGACAAAGCCAGTACAGAGGTGTAACCCGAAGCCGGGTATTCCTGGCTTCCACTATGCCAGGACGCCTCTCAAATTAAACATGCTATATAAATAAACATAAATTATTCTTCCCCCAAAGCTAATTCCCTTTTCTAGAGTCTGTCTCTTACAATCTCTTACTAATCACCCAAGTGCAAAAACTCTGATGTTATCTAAAACTTGCCTTCATGCCTTTGTTCCATGCCATTCTCTATTCCTATATGCCTTTCCCCCAAGACTCTTATTTCCATCCTGTTGATTCAGGATATCATTTTTATCTGCCCTTCCTTTATATTCCCACTCTTATCATCTTAGTCAAGGACCTGATATATTGGTCCAGTTAACCAAAGGTTAAATCAAACTGAATGTCCCACAGACACAACATGTTCAAAACTGACCTCATTACTTCTCTCTCCAAACCCTCCTCTCTTCCCAACTTCTTTATGACTCTGAGTGAACCACCATCTACCAGGTCATCCAGGTTCACAGCCCCAAACCCAATCTGCTGCAGAGGTCTGTTGATCTTATCTCTGTAACATCTCTCATATACACCCCATTACTTCACATGAAACTGTCACCATTCTGGTACAGACCTTCATTACCTTACAACTTTTCTGCAATAGGCTGCTGACTGATCTCCCTGCAACAATTCTCTCCTTTCTAGTCCAACCCTACTCAGCTATCACAGAGATTTTCCTAAAGTGCATCTCACAATGTCACTCCCGTTATGATAAACTCCAGTAGCTTTCTATCACCTCCAGGATCAAATGTGAAATCTTTTGCTTGGCATTTAAAGCCATTTACAATCTGTCCCCCTACCCCTCAGCTGTCCAATATTTTACACCTTACAAACCTCTCCCACCTTGGTGTTCAAGCCAGTGACACTGGCCTCCTTTCTGCTTCTTTCACCAAGATGGCTCCCTCACCCATGCCTGGAATGCTCTCCCTTTTCATCCTTGCCTTTTGGATTCAAGTTCCAGCTAAAATCCCAAGAGGCAATGGAGAGAGCACTTGGCCTGAGTTCAAATATGCCTTAGACACTTACTAGCTGTGTGACCCTGAGTAAGTCACTTAACCTGTTTGCCTCAGTTTCCTCATCTGTAAAATGGGGATAATAACAACACCTACCTGGCAGGACTGTTATCAAGATCAAATGAGATAATAATTGTAAAGCACCTGGCACAGAGCAGGTGCTATATAAACGGTTTGCTATTATTATTTATTTTACAGGAAACCTTTTGCTGAGCCTCCTTAATTCTAGTGACTTTTCTCTGTTACTACTCTCTATTCCTACTTATCCTGTACACAGCTTAATTGTACATAGTAGTTTGCATGTTGCCTCCCTTATTAACGGTGTGAGCTCCTTGAGAGCAAGGGGCTGTGTTTTGCCTTTCTTTGCATCTCCAGGTTTAGCACAATGCCTGGCCCATAGTGCTGAGCAGCCCAATCACCCTTCCGGAACTACTTTTTGTTTTCCCCCAAATAATCAGGGGCTGTACTTAGCATCGGGGATGAAGACAAAAATGAAAAGCCTCTACCTTCAAAAAGTTTATGTTCCATTGGCAGTTTTAATATTTTGTAGCAGTAGAGGGTTTCTCATTTCTCAAATACTTTCAAATAGAAAAGCTGATCTGCCACAAATGAAAGAGATGGGGAGAGGGTGGGGGAAGACTACCTGTTGGGTAACGGATGGGTAATTTCTTCTCGGAGAGAAGCACCTTTCAGAGAAACTGGCTTTTGAGACCATTTTTATCACCTTTGTGCGGTATAGGAAAATGATGCATCGCTAATGAGAGACCTCTCATTAGGGATGAGAGCAGGGGTCTTACAGAGTTTCTCGCCCTTTCCCCCCACCTCCAAACCTACCTTCTCCTCATCCCTGCCCAATAAACACAGGCCAAGGAAAGACATCACGCGCAAAAGCTGTTGCCATGGTGACTATGGAACTTCCCCCCCCCGCCAACTTCATATCAAAAGTGAGGATCCAAGCCCCTCCCTGGGTCTTCCTACCTCCATGACTGGAGGCGGGGGCACGATAGGCTGTGGGGACCAAGAGAATGGACCACTGGGTCCGCTAACACGGACTCACCTCACAAGCTCTATGGATTCAATGCAGTCGATTCTGGGGGCTGGGACTGGGGCGGCCAGCATGTCTGCGGGCTCTGAAAAGTAGTGCGCTTGCGCTTAAGTCTCTGGACTACGTTTCCCAGAGGCCTCTGGGCTTCCAAAACTCAATCTCTCAGAAGTCTGTCCTACACTAGGGTCTCCACGAGTTTAGAGAGAACTTAACGTCTTTAGTAGGTACAAGCATCTGGTTCCCTCCTGCCCAACCATTGCATGCATCCTTCTAAGTATGCATGAAGGTACTGAGCATGTGCAGGGTGAGAGTCTACAGCTCAATGGAAGAGGAGCAGATGCTAGGCTAAAGCCATGGCAACCTCTACAGCGTCCTTCTCTTTCCTCTCTGCGCTTCTATCTATCCCTCCTCCTCTCCCTAGATTCTTTCACGTCATCTTTCTGCGTTTCGTCAATAAAATGCGAGTCGTGCCTTGGGGTTGTGTGGTTATGCGTGGGTAAAGGCTTTGAAAAGTATAAAGCAGTCTAAAAATAGGCGAGAATATTATTAACACTGTTAATATTAGTGACTTTTTAGCTAACATGTCTAATATAATTGGAAACTCCGGGCAGGTTTATAGTTGTTGGGACGTAAAAATCAGGAGGCAAAAGTTATCTCAAGTTAGTGAGTTTATTAATTGTAACAAGCAATAGCCAGAATGCATGTATA
>CM053584.1:187847996-187866876 GCA_028627135.1 Pseudochirops cupreus | reverse complement strand
CCTAGATTCTTTCACGTCATCTTTCTGCGTTTCGTCAATAAAATGCGAGTCGTGCCTTGGGGTTGTGTGGTTATGCGTGGGTAAAGGCTTTGAAAAGTATAAAGCAGTCTAAAAATAGGCGAGAATATTATTAACACTGTTAATATTAGTGACTTTTTAGCTAACATGTCTAATATAATTGGAAACTCCGGGCAGGTTTGTAGTTGTTGGGACGTAAAAATCAGGAGGCAAAAGTTATCTCAAGTTAGTGAGTTTATTAATTGTAACAAGCAATAGCCAGAATGCATGTATATATATATATATCTATATATCTACGTATCTATATATCTATGTATCTATATATCTATATAGATATATATATATATATGCAGATTGAATACTTGCGTGCAAGTAGCCAGAGAGAATTCCTCTAAATAGCCCCAATTTTTATACCCTTGTACAAACAACTCTCGTTTCTTCTCTTTACTATGTATTGTTCCCCAGTTGACATGATATTGATAATCCATTTTCTTATCCTGAAGACATCCTAAGAGGTCTCCTAAATAAACTACAATCCTGCAGTTTATCAGAAGCTCTATTGCCTTCTTTTTCTGTTTTGCAACCTAATGGGTCAGCACGAATTATTTTTCTTTTATTTCAGTATTCTGTTAGAATTGGCAGTTTTCATATTTTATAACAGTAGAGGGTTTCTCGGCTCTCAGATACTTTCACACACAACATTTAACCCTTCATAACCTTTTTCAGGGGGTAAAAGAAATGCATTGGATTTTTCACATGCAAATTTTAGATCAAAGAATCTCACAGTTGGAAGGAACCTCAAGAGCCACTAGTCTAATATTGTCCTAAAAAAAAATTCACTTAATCTCAGACTTGACAAATAGTCATCCAAAGTTTGTTTGAAAACTTCCAGTGAGAGGGAAGCTGTTACCTTCAGAGATATCCCATTCCCCTTTAAGATAATAAGGGTGTGAATTGTTTAGACTTTAGTAAAGTTGAAGGGTCATAAGTGACAAAGAGAGACAATGAAACGTAAAAAGACTCCTTTTTATGGGTTTAACCCCCATATACACGAAACTATAACAGCAAAAAAGTGTTAGTAAAAAAAAAAGGAAACAAAATGGGTACCTATTGATTGGGGTAGAGAAAAAATTATGTTATATGAATACAATGAAATATTTCTATGATGTAAGAAATGATGACATGATAAATACAGAGAAGCATGGGAAGATTTACAGGAACCCATGCAAAATAAAGTAAACAGAGCCAAGAAAGCAACACAGAAGGTCACTACAACAATGCAGATGGAAAGAATAACAACTAAAACTAATATAAGATGAATGTTGCAAAATTACAAAGAACAAACATGGCCCCAAAGAAGACATACAGGAATTACAACTCCCCTCCAATCTTTTGCAGAAGTAGGAGGTCTACAGGCATGAAATACAGCATATATTTTCATATTTTTGATATGTAGATTTGTTCTGATGATCTTTTCCCTTCATTTTTTTTTCTTTAAAAAATTATTTCTTAAATGGAATGACCCTGAAAGGGGAAAGGGAAGGGGAAAAGATACAGGGAGAAATTTAGGTAATAGAAAAACAAAAGAAATCAAAATTATTTTTTAATGTTTATTCTACACTCTGAAAGGATTCTGAGACTTTGAGCAACGTCATTGTACGTAAAAAAAACCCAGCGGAGACAACTGCCTTTCCTAAGGATGTAGAAGGTCTTTTTTAAATTTAAAGTTAATTAATTTATTTTTAATCAAATTCACTTCCATAAGTTTTAAATTTTCTCCCCCTCCCCAAGATGGCATGCAATCCTATATAGGCTCTACACATACATTCCCATTAAACATACTTTCACATTAGTCATGTTGAATAGAAGAACCAGAACAAATAAGAGGAACCATGAGAAAGAAAAACAAACAAAATAAGAAAATAGTCTGCTACACTCTGCATTCAGACTCCATCATTTCTCTGGATGTGGATGGCATTTCCCATTGTGAATCCTTTGGAATTGTTTTAGATAACTTGAGTTGCTGAGAAGGGCTAAGTCTATCAAAGTCAGTCGTTGCACATTGAGACTGTTACTGTGTATAGTGTTCTCCTGGTTTTGCTCATTTCACTTAGCATCAGTTCATACAAGTCTTTCTAGGTTTTTCTTTTGCCTGTTCATCATTTTTTATGGCACAATAGTATTCCATTACATTCATATACTACAATTTGTTCAGTGATGGGCATCACCTCAATTTCCAGTTCTTAGCCACCACAAAAAGAGCTGCTATAAATATTTTTGTACATGTGGGTCCTTTTCCCATTTTTATGATCTCTTTTGGATACAGCCCTAGAAGTAGTATTGCCATGTCAAAGGGTATGCACATTTTTATAGCCCTTTGGGCATAGTTCCAAATTGCTCTCTAGTATGGTTGGATCAGCTCACAACTCCACCAACAATGAGTTAGTGTTCCAACTAACTTTTCCACATCTTCTTCAACATTTATCATTTTCCTGTTTTATCATGTTGGCATGTCTGATAGGTATTTTGATTTGCTTCTCTCTAATCAATAGTGACTTAGAGCAGTTTTCATTTGGCAAAAGACAGATTTAGTTTCTTCCTCTGAAAAATGACTGTTCATATCCTATCAGTTGGGGAATGACTTGTATTCTTGTAAATTTGACCCAGTTCTCTATATATTTTAGAAATGAGACCTTTATCAGAAACACTAGCTATAAAAATTCTTTCCCAGTTTTGTGTTTCCTTCTTAATCTTGGTGGCATTGGCTTTGTTTGTGCAAAAACTTTTCAATTTAATGTAATCAAAATTTTTCATTTTGCATTTCATAATTTTCTCTTTCTCTTGTTTGGTCATAAATTCCTCCATTCTGCATAAATATGACAGATAAACCATTCATTGATCCCATAATTTGTTTATAGTATTAGCCTTTATATCTAAATCGTGTACCCATTTGGACTTTATATTGGTATAGGGTGTCAGATGTTGGTCTATGCCGAATTCCTGCCGTACTATTTTCCAGTTTTCCCAGCAGTTTTTGTCAAATAGTGAGTTCTCATCCCAGAAGCTGGGTCCTTTGGGTTTATCAAACAGTAGATTACTATAATCATTGACTACTATGTCTTGTGTACTTAATCTATTCCACTGATCTACCCCTCTATTTCTTAGCCAGTACCAAGTAGTTTTGATGACTGCAGCTCTATGATACAATTTGAGATCTGGTATGGTTAGGCCACCTTCCCCAGCATTTCTTTTCATTAATTCCCTTGATATATTCTGGACATTTTGTTCTTCCAGATGAATTTTGATATTATTTTTTTCTAACTCTATAAAATAATTTTTGGTAGTTTGATTGGTATAGCACTGGATAAGTAAATTAATTTAGGTAGAATTATAATTTTTATTATATTAGCTTGACCTACCCATGAGCAACTCAAGTTTTTCCATTATTTAGATCTGACGTTATTTGTGTGAAAAGTGTTTTGTAATTGTGTTCATATAGTTCCTGGGTTTGTTTTGGCAGGTAGACTCTCAAATATTTTATAATGTTTACAGTGACTTTAAATGGAATTTGTCTTTATACCTCTTCCTGTTGGGCTTTGTTACTAATATAGAAATGCTGATGATTTATGTGGGTTTATTTTATATCTTGTGACTTTGCTAAAGTTGTTTATTATTTCAAGTAGTTTTTTACTTCAAGTTGATTCTCTAGGATTCTCTAAGTATATCATCATATCATTTGCAACGAGTGATAACTTAGTTTCTTCTTTGCCTATTCTAATTCCTTCAATTCCTTTTTCTTCTCCTATTGCCAAAGCTAACATTTCTAGTACCACATTGAGTAACAGTGGTGATAATGGACTTCGTTGTTTCACCCCCACTCTGATTGGAAATACATCTAGCTCAGCGGTTCTCAACCTGTGGGTTATGTTCAATGTGTAACAATGAAAATACATCCTGCATATCAGATAGATTCATAACAGTAGCAAAATTACAGTTATGAAGTAGCAACAAAAATAATTTTATGGTTGGGGGTCACCACAACATGAGGAACTGTATTAAATGGTTGTGGCATTAGGAAGGTTGAGAACCACTGATAGTTTATCCTTCATTACATACAACGCTTGCTGACGGTTTTAGGTAGATGCTACTTATCATTTTAAGGAAGGCTCCATTTATTCCTATGCTCTCTAGTGTTTTTTAATAGAAATGGGTGTTGTATTTTGTCAAAACTTTTTCTGCATCTATTCAGGTAATCATATGGTTTCTGTTAGTTTTGCTGTTGATATGATCAATTATGCTGACAGTTTTCCCAATATTGAACCAGTCCTGCACTCCTGGTATAAATCCTACCTGATCAAAGTGTATTATTCTCATGATAAGTTGCTATAATCTTTTTGCTAATATTTTATATAAATTTTTTGCAGTCATTAGGGAAATTGGTCTAAAATTTTATTTCTCCGTTTTGACTCTTCCTGGTTTAGGTATCAGCACCATATTGGTATCATAAAAAGAATTTGGTAGAACTCCTTCTTTGCCAATTTTCCCAAATAGTCTATGTAGTATGGGATTTAGTTGTTCTTTAAATGTTTGATAAATTTCACTTGTAAATCCATCTGGCCCTGGAGATTTTTTTCCTAGGGAGTTCATTGATAGCTTGTTCAATTTCATTTTCTGAGATGGGGTTATTTAAGTATTTTACTTCCTCTTCCCTTAATCTGGGCAATTAATTTTTTTAAAAAATATTCATCTACTTCATTAAGATTGTCAAATTTATGGGCATACAGTTGGGTAAAATAATTCCTAATTATAGTTTTAATTTCCTCTTTATTGGTGGTGAATTCACCCTTTTCATTTTTTAGCCTGGTAATTTGGTTTTCTTCTTTCTTTTTAAAAAAAATCAAATCAACCAAAGGTTTATCAATTTTAGTGGTTTTCCCCCCATAAAACCAGCTCTTAGTTTCATTTATTAGTTCAATAGTTTTCTTAATTTTAATTTTATTAATCTCTCCTTTGGTTTTCAGTATTTCTAATTTGGTATTTAATTGAGAATTTTTAACTTGTTCTTTTTCTAACTTTTTCAGTTGTATGCCCAATTCATTGATCTCTTCTTTCTCTATTTATTTATTTATTTAGTACATTATTTATATATATTATTTATTTATATATTATATATTATTTATATATTACATATTTATTTATTTATTATTCTCTATTTATGTATTTATTTATTCATGTAAGCATTCAGAGATATAAAACTTCCCCTAAGAACTGCTTTCACTGCATGCCATAAGTTTTGGTATGTTGTCTCATTACTGTCATTCTCTCAAATGAAGTTATTGTTTCTATGATTTGTTGTTAGACGCACTCACTCTTTGGATTAGATTATTTAGTTTCCAATTAATTTTTAGTCTATCTTTCCATGACCCTTTAATACATATACTTTTTATTGCATCATGATCTGAAAAGAATACATTTCATATTTCTGCCTTTTTGAACTGGATTGTGAGGTCTTTATGCCCTAGTACACGGTCAATTTTTGTGTGTGTGCCATGTACCACTGAGAAAAAGGTATATTCCTTTCTATCCCCATTAAGTTTTCTCCAAATGTCTACCATATCTACATTTTCTAAAATTCTATTCACCTCCTTAACTTCTTTCTCATTTATTCTGAGGTTAGATTTATCAAGTTCAGAGAATTTGGGTGCTATACCACTTGATGCATATATGTTTAGTAATGATATTACTTCATTGTCTATGGTGCCTTTTAGCAGGATACAGTTTCCTTCCTTATCTCTTTTGATTAGATCTATTTTTGCTTTTGCTTTGTTTAAGATTACAATTGCTACCCCTGCTTTTTTTTTTTACTTCAGCTGAAGCATAACGTATTTTGCTCCAGTCTTTTACCTTTATCCCATGTGTATCCCCCTGCTTCAAATGTGTTTCTTGTAAACAACGTATTATAGGATTATGGTTTTTAATCCATTCTGCTATCTGCTTCCATTTTATGAGAGAGTTCATCCTATTCACATTCACAGTTATGATTAATATCTGTATCTTTCTCTCCATCCTATTTCCACCCCTGTTTATGCTTTTATTTCTCCCTTCTCCCTTTCTCTTCTCAAAAGAGTCTCGCTTTTGACTACCGCCTCCCCCAATCTTCCCTCCCTTCTAAACACCCCCTCCCTTTTCTTTCCCCTTTCCCCTCCTATTGCCTGTAGGATAAGTTAGATTTCTATAATTATGTTATTCACTCCTTGAACCAAATTCGATTAAAGTAAAGTTCAAACAATGGTAATCTCCCTTCCTTCTCTCCCTCTACTATAATATGTTTTTGTGCCTCTTCATGTAATATAATTTACCCTTTTCTGCCTCCTCCTTTCCTCTTCTCCCATTATAATCACTTTTCACCTCTTAATTAGGTTTTTTTTATCATCACATCAGTTAATTTATACCCACACCCTCTAGCTATAAATATATCCCTTTTAAATGTCATAATAAAGATACAATTCTCAAGATTTACAAATATCATCTTCCCATGTAGGGATGTAAACAGTTTGACCTTATTGAATAACATGATTTTTTTTTCTGTTTACCTTTTTATGACTCTCTTGAGTCTTGTATTTGAAGATCAGATTTTCCATTGAGCTGTGGTCTTTTCATCAGGAAGTTCTGGAAGTCCCTTATTTCACTGAATGTCCATCTCCTTACATGAAAGATTATGCTCAGTTTTGCTGGGTAGTTGATCCTTGGTTGTGATCCAAGTTCCTTTGCCTTATGGAATATATATTCCAAGTCCTCTGATCTTTTAATGTAGAAGCTGCAAGGTCCTGTGTGATCCTGACTGTAGTTCCATGAAATTTGAATTGTTTCTTTCTGGTGGCTTGAAATATTTTCTCCTTAATATAATAATTCTAGAATTTAGCTACAATGTTCGTTGGTGTTTTCTTTTTTTTTTTTTTAACTTGACCTTGGCGGTTTTTAATTCCATGTCACTGTGAATCTGGTATAATTCAATCTGTTGTGATAGTTACTCCTGCGCTCAATACCTAAGCAGCCAGCAAGTTTCAGAGGGAAGTTTAATTACCCCTATACAAGTAATACATCAAAAGTGGTCACTGAGAGATGATGAGGTCCTTGGAGTCTACCCTGAGCATTTCACATTTGTGTCCAATCAGGATCCCCGAGAAAAGCAGTCCCCAAAAGTCCTCTATCCCTAGACCAGAAGATTGAAAAGATAACTTAATTGTCCTTCTTAAATTTGCCATTGGTGTATGGTACCCAATCCAGAATCAGACGCCAGTCAGTGGCCCAGACTAGCCCTACAGCACCAACAGCACCCCATGTGCCTGCTGTGGGAAGCTCCCTTGTAGCTCCTTGTAGCGTGGCCCCAGGAATTTGTTCAGCATCGCTGCCCAGCTATGCTCGGCCCGCTCATTAGCCTGTCCCCTTGGTGTTTTCAATTTGGGATCTCTTTCAGGAGGTGATCAATGGATTCTTTTGATGACTATTTTACCCTCTGGTTCTAGTACCTCAGGGCAGTTTTCCTGATGATTTCTTGGAAGATACTGTCCAGGCTCTTTTTTGCATCATGGCTTTCAGGTAGACCAATTATTCTTAAATTATCACTCCTGGATCTATTTTCCAGGTCAGTTGTTTTTCCAATGAGATATTTTGCATTTTCTTCTATTTTTTCATTCTTTTGATTTTCTTTGACTGATTCTTGATGCCTTGTAGAGTCATTAACTTCTACTTGCCCAATTCTAACTTTTAAAAAATTGTTTTCTTCAGTTAGCTTTTGTATCTCCTTTTCCATTTTTCCAATTTTACTTTTTAAGGAGTTGTTCTCTTCAGTATATTTTTTCCATTTTGTCAATTGTATTTTTAAAGGAATTAATCAATTTTTCTTCTACCTCTCTAATTTGATTTTTAAAATCCTTCTTGAGCTCTTCCAAGAATGTTTTTTGGGCTTGAGACAAGTTCACATTCCCTTTTGAAGTTTCAGATGTGAGTATATCAATGCTGTCCTCTTCTGAATTCATATTTTCATCTTCCCTGTCCCCATAATAAGAATCTATGGTCTTTGCTTTTCTAAGATGCTTTTTGCTCACTGTGTTGACTTTTTCCTGTCTTTTAAAGTGGATCTCTGCTTCTGGGAGACTGGGGGCTCTATCCCATGCTTCTTGTGCTGGGGGTTAGGGGCCTGGTTACTGGCTTTGTGTGCTGTGGACCCTGCTTCTGGCAGCTGGAAGCTATATAATGCTGTAGCTTACCTGGTGCTGAGGTGGAGCTGACTGGTGTGTTCCAGGGACAGGTGAAGTCTTTCTGCATTTCCCTAGGTTTATTCTGAAACTAGTGGAGTGAGGTGTGGTGGAGGGGTGGTCTGGTTGCTGGAAGTCTCCTCCTTCCCTAGGGCTGTGCTAGAGCATGAGTAGACATAGCTACTGGTGGATGCCCATTCCTGATGGTATCTGCCAATTCCCCTGGCTATGCTTAGGTACATGGGGGTCCTGCTGTTGGTGCTTTCCAGCTCCATCACTGTAAGGTTCATGATCTCCTGCTGGTCCACTGAGGTGGGGCTTGCTGCTGGCTTACTGGGATGCCTCCTATCATGACTGGTTCCCTTCAGCCACAGCAAGAGGGACCTTTCCCCTTAATTCCCCTAGCCTCCTGACCTAAAAGCCTGCCATACCCCTTCTTTCTGCTGGCTCCACTATTCCAGGATTTTTCCTGGGGCAATATTTTTTGGGCTTTTCAAGATCAACAAGGGAAGATGAGAGCAACTTATGATTTATTTCACCATCTTTGCTCCTGGAAGTTTAAATAGGTGACTTGACATAGAATGTCTTATTACATTTTACCCTACCCTCTTATTCTGCATAAGAACTAACAGGAAGCTAATAAATGTCCTGGGGTGGTCACCATAGGTTAGGATGACATCCTTTACTATGGGAACCCAACTCTGAACCAGGAAGTATGGTTAAATAACTAAAGGCTAATATCTCTCACTTTGACAGAGCAGAACTGGAGAGGTTTGTGTCAATGTAGCATAAGGGTCTTTACCTTTTCAGAAAGAGTATGGTAGCAATCCAGCTAAAAAGAGCAGAGTAACTTACAGCTGACCCTCAGGAAAGGTCATGGTACTGCAGCTGATTGTCTAAGAGTGAGCCCAGGTAGTACCTGCCAGGATTGATATGTCCACTATGGATAATCAGTTCTTCAAGAAGTCAGTCAAGTAGCAAGTAACTTTTTTTGGTTCAGCACATCCAGCAGAGATACCATGTCCTGCATGAGCAAGCCCTACTGAGCCACCTGTCCAGGTGACTTGCCTCCATGCTCTGTAAGAAGCTATTCTAGTATAGCAGTGGAGAGTTTATTTCCATCATGGATATAAACACTGTAACCCACAGTTTACTTCATAATAATTTTCTGAAGAAAATTATATTACCTTTGGATAGTTTTACAGGTTTTATTATATTGGCATGCCCCAACCATGAGCACTAAATAGTCTTCCAAAAATTAGCTTGTTCTTTATTTCTTTAAGGAGGTTTTTTTAAAATATAGCAATAAAGGTATTGAGTGAGTATGTTTTGGTAGATTGACTCCTGGAGACTTAAAGCATTTTCTGGTTATTTTGAATGACACCATTTCTATTATTGTTCCCTGTACGTTGTTATTAAATAAAATTACTGTTCATTTTTGTGGATTTATTTTGTAGCCTGCAGCTTTACAGAAGAGAATAATTTTCTTTGTGGAGGCAGAGTTTCTAGAGTACCAAATTTGAGCTTCCTACTCTAATTTCAGTTTATTTGGAGACAATGGATTTGTCTAGTCTTTTTAATTTTTATTTTGGGTGGGGCATATATCAGTTCATGGAAAGCAGTGTCATGTGGTAGGAGTTATAAAGCCTTGCCCTCTCCCCTCAACAACAATCACTTTCTACAGGGTGTCCCTAAAGTCTAGACACAGGAAATTTCATTATGCATATTTTCAAGAAATGAAATGAATTAAATTTTCAACATTTTGTTTAATTAGCATAAATGAGATTTCATAGGAAGACATATGAGACACATAGGAAATCTCATAAATAATTAAATTAATCTCATTAATATGGAAAATAGTCCTCAATATCTAATGAAAACTTTTATTCCATATGAAATTGTGATGGCTAGTGCTAGACAAAACATCTTCTGGCCAGGTTAACTAATCTTCCCCTCATCTTCCTTATCTCCTTGATGAGATAGGACCAGATTCTAGCTCTTAAAATTAGGGAACCCAAACTCTACTACTGAGACTTATTCAATTAAATCCAAATCTGATCCATAGATCCATAGTTCCAGTGATTAGCTACAACTCTTAAACATTAATCAATCAATAATCTAAATTTCATAGGACTAACCTCTTTCCTGAGAGATTAATTTTAACTTTTTTATTCTATTCTTTTTTTAAAATTTCTTTTTTTATTTAGTATTTTATTTCCCCCAGTTACATGTAAAAACAATTTTAAACACTAGTTTTTAAAACTTCTGAGTTCCAAATTCTCTCCCTTCCTCCCTCTCCACCCCACCCTACATTGAGAAGACAAGCAATTCGATATAGGTTAAACATATGTTTATAGGTTAACAAATGCAAAACCTATCCATACTAGTCATGTTGTGAAAGAATGTAGACAAAAAACAACAACAAAAAATAAAACCCAAGAAAAATAAAGTTCAAAAAAGTATACTTCTATCTATATTCAAACATCATCAATTATTTGCCTGTCAGTGGACAGCATTTTTCATTTTAAGTCTTTCAGAGTTGTCGTAGACTGTTGTATCGCTGAGAATAGCTCAGTCTTTCACAGCTGATCATCTTACGATACTGCTGTTACTTTGTACATAGGACATTTCATTTTGTGTCAGCCCAGGCAGGTCTTTCCAGGTTTTTCTGAGAGCATCCTGCTCCTCATTTCCTATGGTACAATAGTATTCCATCATAATATAATCACATATCACAACTTGTTCAGTCATTCCCCAATTGATGGGTATCCCATCAATTTCTAATTCTTTACCCACAGAAAAGAGCTGCTACAAATATTTTTGTACACATACTCCCTTTCCTTCTTGGTTTGTTTGTTTTTTGTCATTTTTTTTTATCTTTTGGGAATACAGACTGCTGCAACCAGTGCAGTATATGGCCCAGCAACCAGCTGAATGAAAAAAGAGAGAGAGAGAAAGAAAGAGAGAGGGAGACGGGGATGTATTCGATAGTCTGTTTATTACAGAGCCATTTCATACAGAGCCAAAGATACAAGAAAATCATAAGGCTTATATTCCCTATAGCAAGAATTCCTGGAACCAACGGTCCCTTCTTGGAATCTACCACTCCTGCCCCAGCCCAAGGCTAATCATTTATTAAGATTTTACCCTAGGACCACGTCCGGAGGCACAAATAAACAGGGAGTCACTGGACTTGATAATCCCCTGAAATTTCTAGAATACTTCAAGATCCAAAGAAAGCATCTACCCAACAAGATTATAATATTTCTGCATATCTGCCTCATAGAAGAGGGGGAGCATGAAAGTCTGGTCTACTACAACAGACCTAGAAGTGATATTGCTTGGTATACAGGGCTTTATAGCCTTTTAGACAAAGTTCCAAATTGCTCTACACAATGCAACCAAAATTAGAAAGAAAGTAAAAAACTGGGAAAAAAAATTTGCAGCAAGTATCTTTGATAAAAGTCTCATTTCTCAAATACATAGAGAGCTGAGTCAAATTTGTAAGAATACAAATCATTCCCCAGTTGATAAATGGTCAAAGGGTTGTGAAAGGCAGTTTTCCGACAAAAAAATAAAATCTAAAGCATATAAAAATGCTCTAAATCACCCTTAATTTGAGAAAGTAAATTAAAACAACTCTGAGTTACCACTTCACACCTCTCAGATTGGCTAATATGATCTCTCTAGTTGTTCCACATGTTTACTACTGTGGTCTTGAGTATATTAGGGGCAGCTAGGTGGCACTGTGGATAGACTGGGCTTGAATCAGGATGACTCATCTTCATGAGTTCAAATCTGGCCTCAGATGCAGGCTGTTTGACCCTGGACAAGTCAACCCCCTTTGCCTCAGTTTCCTCATCTGTAAAATTAGTTGGGAATGGCAAACCACTCCATTATTTTTGTCAAGAACCCCACCCTCCCCAGTGGGGGTCATGAAGAGTTGGACATGACTGAAACAACTCAATGGCTTGACTAGATTATAAACTCCTTGTAGGTAGGTGCTATGTCTTAGAATTCTTCATATCCCACAGTCACTGGTACAGTAATGGGCACATCACAATAGACAGATTGACACAAAGAAGAGAGCTCAACCAAACCCAATGAACACTGAGACATTCTACAAGTTTCTCTCTTGCTGTACCTCTGCAACTTATTCTAGGTTCAGGATAATAATTTTATTTTCCCATAGCAGATCACACTTCCCACTCCAACCTGAATCTGGGCTCCTCAGGCCCTTTCCATGTTCTCCTCAAATTCCACAGGGTTCTCTATCTCATCAAGTGTTGAATCATTTTCCTTTACTTTTCAGTATATAGTCACAGATTCTTGAACTCATTAGCCAGACCTGGAGACCATATTTCCTTCTGTTCTTATTATTTTTCCAGTTGATTTATTTGTTTAGGTTTAGATTTTTGAGATTTTTTTTCTTTCTTTTTAAAAAAATTTTATTTTAGACACAAACACCAGAACACAAATACAGAAGAGAGAAAAAAAAAAAGCATATCATAAACTTAAATATTGGAACTTAAATACAAAGTTAGAAAGAAAAAAAGCGTGTCGTGCAGAGCAGAGCATAAGAGGATTAAAATATGTAAAAATAAATTTTCATTTCAAGAAAGCCTGTATGATAAATAATACTCGTGCTAAGAATTGTCCATATTTTCTTTGCTTCCTTGTGAATTTTCTTTTGTTCTCTGCTGTGCACTTTTTTACTTTGTTTTTTTCCCCCTAACCCTCCCCCCAGAAGGCCCCAATAAAGTTTAGATATGTTCCTCTATAGCTATAGAGAGATACACATATACATATATACATACATATGTAGACATATATTTTCCCAAACCTATTCTACTCCTGATCTTTGTTTTAATGTATGTGTCTATCTCTTGTTTCTTATCCCTCCTACCTCCTCTACTTTACTTCTACCCACTACCTTGCTCTCCTATGACTTGCCTAACACCTTCCAAGGATCCCTCCCCTGTCCTCCCATTCCCATAAATCTAAACATCCTTCTATACCCCCATTTTACCTATTCCCTCCCCCTCCCCTCTAAAGATCCCTCCCTTGTCCTCTTCCCTCTCCCTATTCCCCTACTGTCTTATTTCCTCTGAATTTAGAAGACTTTTATACTCTTTTAAATATATATTAGATATGTATGTGTGTGTGTGTATATATATATATATATAAATAAAAAATATATTTATTTGTCTAATTCCCCTGTATCAATTCTTCCTCTTGCACCTCATTTGTATAAAATAATTACTCTTTTAAACTGTTCCCAAATGGTTTTACTTTTTTAATTCATGTCATACTCAGGTTTACCCCAATCTCTCTTATGATGTACCCAATTATTAACAAAACTCTTAGACATACATTTTACATATATAAAAAGTAAACAGTCTGTCCTTATGGAACCCTTATAATCAGTCTTTGTTATGTACCTTATATTTCTATTGGTTCTTGTATGTCAAATTGTCTATGAAGTTCAGGATTTTCTTTAACAAAAATCCTGAAAGTCTGAGACTATCAAATGTCGATTTTTTTTCCCATTCAAGATAATACTTAACTTTTCAGGTGTTGGAACCTGCTCACCTCGGGTTCCCTGATGGCCCACCTACCTCACTCACCCTCCCCGGGGTCTTCAGATGTCTCTGGCTGCCTTCTCAAACAGAGCTCCCCATACTCCAGATGGGTTTCTAGTCACGTGCCTCAGCAACGGAGCCAGAAGGGGAGAGCTAGCCCGTTGGATGACACATGCTCAATGCCCCTAATCCACATTCTGGTAAGGCAGACAGCCTTACCAGGGTCGATCAGGCAGAACTCATGTCCAGGTGCCTTAAAAGGCTTCAAAGCCTTTTATTACCCTGCTCTGGCTCCTAGTGCCTTGAAATGCAACAGGCCACCCAGAGGGCAGCAGGAAGGAGCAATGGGGGTTGGGGGCCCAACATTCAGGGTATTATATTTTTGGCTGGAGCCCCAGTCCTTTTGCTCTTTGATATGTTGTGTTCCAACACCTGCAGTCCTTTAATGTCTCTGCTACTAGGTCTTGTGTAATTCTAATTGTGGCACCATCATATTTAAATTGTTTTAATCTTGATGCTTTTAATATTTTTCCTTGAGGTTTCAGAATATGACTATGATGTTCCTATGAGTTTTCTTCATAGGATCTCTTTTAAGTGGTGATCAATGGATTTTTTCTGTGTCTACTTTCCCTCTTTGTTCTAATGCTTCAGGACACTTTTCTTTATTCTTTATATTACTGTACCAATAATCTTTTTATTTTTGGAGGGGAGGAGGGCAGGGCAGTTGGGGTTAAGTGACTTGCCCAAGGTCATACAACTAGTAAATATTAAGTGTCTGAGGCTGGATTTGAGCTCAGATCCTCCTGACTCCAGGGCTAGTACTCTACTCACTGAGCCACCTAGCCACCCCCAATATTCTTTTTTTCATCATAACTTTCAGTTAGTCCAATTATTTTTATATTTTCTCTTCTTGATCTGTTCTCCAAATCTGTTGTTTTTCTTATGTTTTGCTTTCTCTTCTATTTTTTCATTATTCATATTTTGTTTAATTATTTCTTGATTTCTTATAATTTCACTGGCTTTAATTTGCCCAGTTCTAATTTTCAAGGCGTCATTTTCTTCCTTCAGATTCTGGTTCTCCTTTTCTAGTCGGTTGACCTTCCTTTCATACTCTTCTTGTTTTTCTTGGATTATTCTTAGTTTCTTTTTTAGTTTTTCTTCCATCTCTGTCATTTGAATTTTAAAGTCTTTTTTTAAGATCTTCTATAAATTCTTTTTATATTCCTCCCCTGAGGATGAACCCTGGTCATCTCTATTCCCATAATAGGTTTGTATGGTTGGATTCTTTCTCCTTTTCTTGTGCATTTTTATTTTGTTGCAATAGCTTGTTTGTAGTCATATGATGCCTCTTGCCCCAGATCTTAAGTTCTCCCCTCTAGCCTGGAAGCAAATCCAAATCTCCAACCTCCTGTAAGTGCCCACAGCTAGAGGCTTTCTGCTTCACTACTTCTGTACTAGTCCTGGGATTTTTCTTCTGATCTTCTCAAATTGTCCCAATGGGATCCTGGTTATGCCCCTGTTCTTATTTATCTCCACCCACACTTTTTTTTGCCATAAGGTGCTATTTTAACTCTTTTGTGGGGGAAAATCTTGAGAGCTTGGAATTTTCTGACCTACTCTGCCATCCTCCCAGAATCCTCTCAAGATTTCTTCTTAATGAAGTCTTTGGTACTATCAATCTCCCCCCACCCCGCTTATTATCACTCATTTCCTGACTCCTTCCCATCTAATTGTGGTTTCCTTGGAAACTGGATCTCAAAGTGTCTCAATTAACAGTTCACTTGTCTAGATCTGATTTGTGAATGGTCTGAACTGGCCCCAGATGGATGCTCTCAGGTTTGGTGGAGTGCTACACACCCCTGGCCCTCCCCCTATGTGCATGGTGTCCCATCCTGATAACCTGTCCCATTCCCCATGTTCCTCAGTTCTGACCTGGTACTGGTGGTTCAGAGCCTGTTTTTCCCAACAGGCAGTGCTGATACTTCCAGGTTGCAGCCCTTAGCAAGCTATTGCCCCTGTAGGAATATGGCAAAGCTGACTTTTGAGCCCCAAACAAACTTCCACAGCCTGGAGTCAGAGCCTTAATAGCACTGAAAATGGGGTGGGAGGAGATGACATGAAGGGTAAGTTTTGATATAAACATGTTTCAGGTCCTTGGGTTTGCTAGTGCAGCCTTGCTGTAGATTGTATAGGAGGTGCAAAAGGAGTGCTGAGTGACCTCAGGATCCATAAGCATGAGTTCCTGGATTTGTTTTTTATAACCTTCTTTTGGAAGTTAGTGTATAACCTCTATGAGCTTTTTGGTATTTTCAGAGTTAACAGTTATTGCATAACTTCTGTGGCTCTTTGGTCATTTACTTTCTGAGTTAGACATTTTCCATTTCCTTCTCCAGCTTATTTTACAGATAAGGAAACTAAGGCAAACAGGGTTAAATGACTTGCTCAGGATATAGTAAGTATCTGAAGGCCAGATTTGAATTCAGGGAGATGAGTCTTCCTGACTCCAGGACTGGCATTCTATCTACTGTAATGCTTAACTCTCTCTCCTTGCTCCTTTGCAAAATCCTTGCGTTCTAGCCATTCTGGACTACTCACCGTCCCAAACTCAATTTGCCTTTTCCACTTGTAGAACTTAGAAATCCTATTTCCTCAGACTGGGAAGCCCCTACATACTGTCTATTGATTTCCTGTCCTTCAAGGCCCTGTATAAAATCCATTACCTCAATGAAACCTTTCATGAGCAAACTAATTGGTTCCTTCTCTAGAATTCTATAACACATTCTTTTTTGTCTACCCATATGATATAGGATCATAAATTCAGAATTGGAATTAAATTCAGAAATCATCTACTCCAACCTCCCCATTTTATAGATAGAGAAACTGAGACCCCAAGAGAGTAAATGGCTCACGTGACATCACACAGGTAGCAAGTAGAAGAGCTGGGATTTGAACCCTGGTCCTTTAACTCCAAATTCAGGGAACTTTCCACTATACCATGATGCCTTTCTATTTTGTATTTGTCCTACCCTACTTGAATGTTAAGATTTGTGAGAAAAATCCATATCATACATTTTTAAAATCTTCCACAGCACCCACCTAACACACGGTAAGCTTTCAGAAAACATTTGTTGAATGAATGTACATGTATGTATCCAGCAACACTCGTGCATATTTCTCAGAGATTGTACATATATATCAAATACATTCACTTACACAATCACATGCATACATATACTATGTGTACACAATGAATTCAAAATAAAATTAGATCCCCAAAATGAGCAGAGAGAAAAGGGAAGTTGGAATTTCAGTGGTAGGAAATGTTCGACTACCACTGGCATCAGAAGCCTTATTTAGGAATTCAGAACATAGAAAAAGAAATCTTTTGTGTCTAGGTGAGAAAAGAACAATCTAGATGGTCAGACCCAAATTATTTGTAGGTAAAGAAATTAGAAGTTTAAGTGCTCTTCTTTGAGGGCACAGAAGAAGGCCCTCTCTCAAAATATTTCCTCAGGGATAGCATATTGACTATAATTTTACCACCATTAGCAAATAATTCAAATTCACCAGCTTCTTAAAAAATTCAAATGCTACCTGGCAAGTACATGTGAAAAAAATAACATGTTAAGTTCACATGAAGGGATTAGGGACTCTTTACTTCTTCATTGGACTAAAACTAATAGCCTTCTACTTGGTCTTCCTGACTCCCTGGCTTTAATTCATCCCCTGCACAGCTCTGAAAGAGTCTTAAAGCAGAGGTCTGACCATGTCATTACATTGCTCAGTGACTTCTTGCTCTGTGACAAAATACAAATTCTGTCAAGCATTTAAAGTCATTCACTAACTGGTTCCAGACTCCATTTCCAGATTTGTTAAAAATGACTTCCCTTCACATACTCCATGGTCCAGTTAAATTGACCTACTTCTTCTTCACACACAATATCCCACCTCCTGTCTGTGCCTTTGCAAGGCTATCTTCTCTGTGCCTGGAATGTAAGACTCCTTTCCTTTTCCTTGATTCCTACAAAGCTTGGATTGAGCACCAACTCCAAAGTAAGGACCCCTACCTGTCAATGCTTCTCTTTCCAGTTCAAATGAAACGTTTATAAAGTGCCAAGCACAGTGCCTAGGACATAGTAGGTACTTAATAAATGCCTGTTCCCTTCCCTTGCTGCAAATTGCTTTGTATTTATTATGTGCACATGTTTTGTTTTTCCCCTGAATACTACAAAAACTCCTAGAGGGCAGGTATTGTTAGGTAGGTACTGACACAAAGGCAGTGCTTAAAGAATCATAATCATAATGATATTTATATAACACTGTGCAGCAGGCCTTGTACTAAGCACTTTACAATTATTATCTCATCTGATTCTTGTAACAACCCTGGGAAGTAGGTGCTATTATTATCTCTGTTTTATAAATAAGGAAATTGAGGCAAACGGAGGTTGTGATTTGCCTAGGGTCACACAGCTAGTATCTGAGGCCAAATTTGAACTCAAGTTTTCCTGACTTCAAGTCAGGAACTCTACCCTGTCCCTAGAAAATTAGTTTTGATTGGTTGATATTATTCTCCCTGATTCCTCAGATCTTCTGGATTTAGAGCTCTAGGTGCCAGGATATGAAGAAAGTATTACTCCTGAAAACTAAGGAAAATGGCAAAGGCTGGGGAATTGAGGAGGAAGAAGAGAAAGACCACTTACTTCATAGTCTTACCCAGGGTTCTTCTAATAAATGTTCAAGTTTGGTATCTTGAAGACCTACTACTTGAAGACTTACTGCATGCTTATATGAATGAGACCAAGGTCCTTGTGTTAATAACAAATAAATGAAACCAAGGTCATTGTATGAAGAAGAAATGGATGCTTGTGTCTGGGTCTAGCTAATAGAATAAAAATGACAATTTTACCTAAATTAAATTACGTATTTAGTGCCATACCAATCAATCCACCCAAAAATTACTTTTTAGAACTGGAAAAAATAGTGACAAAATTCATTTGGAAGAACAAAAAGTCCAGAATATCA
>CM053584.1:187829834-187847496 GCA_028627135.1 Pseudochirops cupreus | reverse complement strand
CTAATGTCCAATGTGAAAGTATTTGCAGATCCTGTACTTGATTGCATGCCGCCATGGGGATAAGGGGAAGAGTGAGGGGAGAAAATTTGAAACTCAAGGGATTGTGGAACTGAATCTTGTAAACTAAAAGTAAATAAACAAATCAATTTTAAAAAAATAAAGGGACCTAAAAAAAAAAGACATTTAACAATTCGCAACCTAAATGTCATCCTTGATTCCTCATTCTCTTTCACCTTCCATATCTAATCTATTGCCAAGGCCTTTTATTTCTATGTTTGCTACATCTCTCTAATATGACTCCTCCTCCTCTGACATCCATTTCTCAGCTCTGGGCATTCTCTCTGGCTCTCCTCCAAGCCTGGAATGCTCTCTCTCCCTCCTCTGCTCCAACTACTGACCTCCCTGGCTTCCTTCAAGTTCTAGCTAAAATTCTGCTTTCTAATGTAAGCCTTCCCCAAACCCTGTTTATTTCTGTGCCTTCCTTCTGTTAATTATTCCCTACTTATCCTTATATATATAGTATATGTATGTATGTGTGTGTGTATACAGCTTACTTTTCTTGTTTGCATATTGTCTCCCCAGTTAGATTTTAAGCTCCTCAAGGATAGGAGTGTCCTGGCCAAGAGCTGGGGAAGAAGACAACACGAGGAGAGGGGGCTGTGGGCACCATTAAGAATAAGATGTAGGCAGCATTGCAAAAGCAGGATAATGATCTCTGATGTTTAAAAGGGTTCAAGAGGCTTGGTTTCTGTGGAATTGAACCATTTTGTTAGTAAGGCCAGCAGGTTGTTAATAAAGGGATGGTAATTTGACTGTCTCTCTAAAGACAATCTCTAAAGACAATCATGGCAGCCAGCTCCTAGTTTGTATACCCTTCCAGTTAGGGCTAATGTCACCCTATCATCATGTCACTCTTGGACAGAAAAAATATCTTCATACCAGACCATTCCCAGCTATACCAGATCACTCCCAGCTATTTCAACCTTGGGCTGTCTAGACAAAAGGATCTGTCTGCACCCAGGCTTGAGTAGAACACAAAACAGGCTTCCCTGTACTAGAGTAAATTCCTTGCAAGGGTGGGTGGAATCTGACCAAGATTTAGAGAGTCAATGAAATCTCATTATAAGTGAAGTCCTTCAAGAAAAACAGAAGTTTTTAAAACGAGGGATTTAGGTAAAGGGGAGAGCTTCTTGTGTGGGACAAAGACGACCATTACCCAAATAAAATAAGCAGAGATATCTCCAAGTAGAGACAGGAAGGATTTATTTAATTATTTCTTCTTGCAAGAAGGGCGGTCTCGCTACTAAAGGCAGTCTAGTAGTAGAGGCAAAATACAAAATGCAAAGCTTGGTTATATACCAAAAAGACCTCCCCTTTTTCTCCTCCTTTGTTCTGTCCTGTTCCCATTAATTAGGAACTGAGGTGCACAATCTTAACCACAAAAATCTACTGGCATTTGCAGATGAAATGTCAGTAATATCAAAAAGCAGAAGGTATATGTGTAGTGGACATGAAAACAGACAAAATACGTCATCAGTATCGACTTAGATATGAAAGCAGAAGATGAACGTTCTAACAACATCAATATAGATATAAAAGCAGACACTACTTTATGAATCATGGGGATTTTAGGACATGGTGACCTGCCCGGAGTTCCACAACAGGATTTCCAGTTTTATATTTGCACAGGTCAGATGGTGGTCAGTGGAAACAAGCCTGGAACATTCAGGCCTGCAGTTAAATTTGCAGGGTCTGTGCTTTCCTCTCCTACACTTATCTCAGCTTAGCAAAAACTTCAACTTATGACCAGGGAAGTAAAGCAAGGGTCCCGGGCTCCCTGCCCAGGTTACTAAGTCTTTGGTACTTTAATGTTACCTGAGAAGTTTTCACTTTTATTCCATTCACTCTGAATCTCCCCCAAATATTGGTTATTAATAATCACTTCTAACAGATCTAAGCCAATAAGTGGTTCAGTAAGTCAGTTCCCATAGTGTACTATCTATGGATCTTTGTCTTAACTGCAAAGGGCCAACAATAATATGTACAGGGACCTCAGCTCCCCTTATGATGGCACCAGATCCAAATCCAGATAGTCAGATATAGCAACAGCTCAAAACTATGTAACTTGAGCTGCAGTTGCAAATAATAGTGAGTTCCTCCAAAATAGTCACCAGGCCATAAGACTTTTAGTCTCATGGGAGCGGAGGACTGAACTCCACTCCTACCTTGATCCCTTTAAATTTGATGAAGTAAGGGGAAAAGACAGGACCCTTGGCATTAGGGTTCTTGTCATTGTAAAGTCAAGCACAAGCAGCTTTCCTGAGGACTGCTGCTGTGAATAACTTTAAGGTTCTGATCACATAGTATAGTGAACTCTCTATTCAGCAATAAACTAAAGCAAAACATTCACAGAAACCACAGTACAACATTCACAATGATATAACAAAACAACTTATTACTAGAGTGGCCACATAGTCTTAAACAAAAGATATGCTTCAATAAGTCACAATCTGAATCAATCAGTATAAAGTACCCATATAAAGTCTTCTTTCATCTTGGAGACTGGCTTCCAGTCATCCTTAATTCAATCATCCTTAAGGAGCAATCACCCTTAAAAGGTACAAAATACAGAGTACAAAGGTCTCCCAACCCTAGAGCACATTATCTTAATCTCTCAGCCAGCACTAGGCACTCAAGTGACAATCCTTTCATCTTGACTGGAGACTGACTTCCAAACTCTGTGGTTCTTATTCCATGCTCCCAGTTCTTGCTTGAATTCACCCAACTGTCACCTGGACTCACAGGTAGGCAGCTCCCAACTCCTGTTCCAGCTCCTGCTTCAGCTCCTGCTTCAACTCCTTCCCCAGTTCCTACTCCAGCTCCTGCTCCAACCTGAAGCTCACAGTGACCAGTCCACCTCAAGCCCTTAGCATTTTTTGTTTCTGGGAAGACAAAGTTTAATAGAGCCACAACAATATCTACACACATCAAGCTTAGCTGAGTTACAATAATATTCACACACATTGCTGGCAGTATCATCAATTCACTTTCCACCTGTGAAATCAACACAGACCAACAGATAGGGCCTCTGTCTGAGGAATTAACACAGACCAACAGACAGGGCTTCTGTCTGAGAAACCAAACACCAATCATCAGTAAAGTCCCAGGACCTCTGAAAACATCAGTAAAACCCTCCTTCAGGACTTCTGTAAACAGCAAGAAAGTCCTCTTTCAGGGTTTCTGAACCAACAGTAAGGTCCCAGGGCTTCTGTAATAATGACAACATCCTCTGTCAGCAGACAGGTCTCACAAAGTAATATTAACCCAGACAGAACAGACAGAAAGGGTGCTGGCACCATAGGCATCCTTCCTTCCAGTTTTGCTCTGTCCCAGCTTGTGCTCGAGCTTTAATATCCTCTGCTTCTTCCTGTTCTGCTCTTCCTCTTATGTCCTTCCAATTCTGGTCTTTGGCAAGTTCCTCCCACTGTGGGCTTCACAGGTTCTGTTTCTAACAAAGACTTGATATTAATCACAGGTGAGGCTCAAAGGCACTTGAAGAGCTGATACAAGGAACTAAGTGCTATTTTGCTTGCCACTACTGTTGTATACAGTAATACTGTTTCCCATTTACCTAAATGCAATAAAACTGCATGGATGTCGTGAGGTTGCATCCATGTGTTGGTGATTAGTACACAAATCATTAGTAGTAAGTGACTATTACTGTTGCTGTTTCTGACTCCATTCCTCCCAAGGACTCCCAGCCATATATGTGCCTACTCTGATGTTAATATCACCCACAATTACAAGTTTGTCCTCTTTCAGCACATTGATGATGAGGGTCTCCAGGTCTTCATAAAATATTTCTTTGACATGAGCCTGTCATTCACTCATTTGGGTAAATTGTTCTACACTTGTTGACTAAATTATTTTAGAATGCAAAAGCTACACCAGCTTTGCAGTTCTTCCTGTCACTGCAGCCACTCCAGAAAAATGTGTATCCAGTTCTGATTTCAGTAAGCTGGCCTTCATTTGCTAGCTTTGTTTCACTCAGAACTGCAGTTTGGATGTAATACCTGCTAAGTTCATGAGCAACAAAAGTTATTTGTCTTTCGGGACTACTGGATTTTGTGTTTTCTATAAACAGGCATACATTCCATATACTAGTCGTGAGTTTCAGAATCATCTTTGCAAAAGTTTTTGTACATTTTTTTGGTGTTTTGACCACAGAGTAGAATTCCTGCCTACTGCAGTAAGCTGGCCAGGGTTAGGTTGTCTGAAGCATCTTTTCTAGTCCCTACCTCTCTCCAGGAGGTGTGCAGTGCAGTTCTTGAAGAAGGCTGCTCAGACACCCAGGGGGGTTGTCAAATCCTACCGCTGCTTCAGTCTAAAGAGAAAACCACTCTCTGGCCTGGGGTGCCTGTTTGCATGGTTGTGGCTATAGCTCCAAGTCAAATTCCACTTGCTGCTTAATTACCTGCCCATCACCACAGGGGCTTTGAGGCAGACAAAAATGGCAAAATGATATTGGTTGTCTTTTAACTCAAGCATAAATGGGATTTAAATGAAGCAGAATTGTAAGAAGTTGTCTGCCTCACTCTCTCTTCCAGAGACATCAAAGTCCAATGGTGAGACAAAAGTCAAGATGACTGTTGAAGGCTCAGTTTGCTGTGGGTGATCTTGGCATCTTCTGTGTCTAACCAAGCTCTAAGTGCTCCACAGTGCCTGCTTCCCCAGCCTTAGTGGCTGTTGGAACAAATTATTCTCATCTGCCCATTCTGCTAGAGAAGTCTTCAAATGTTTGGGGTAGACACTCCCCCCTAATTCACTGATGAATTTGAGACCCCTTGGTTATCCTCAACCTGGTTTACCATGTCTGCCAAAATGGTTTCCTGGGCTGTGGCCATTGTGTGTGCTACAGTTTAGAGCCACATGTCAGAGTTGGGCAATTGGTTGGTCACCAAAGGAGGAAAGCAGCCCTGAAAAGTGCTTGGCAGCCTCACACCAGAGGTACTAGCCTTCCCTGAATACCCATAACCCTGATAATTAATAGTGGGATGATGGCTGCAGTAAAACGGTATTTGTGTTTATCTCAGTCTTCGTAAAATTCTGTACATAGTGGTGGTGAGTGGAATTCAGTAGCTCTAACTAGGCGAAGTGGCAGCTAGATGGCACAGTGGACAGAGTTCTGGGCCTAAAGTCAGGAAGACTAATTTTCCTGAGTTCAAATCTGGCCTCAAACACTGTGTGACCCTTGGCAAGTCATGAAACCTGGTTTGTCTCAGTTTCCACATCTGTAAAATGACTTGGAAAAAGAAATGGCAAATCACTTCAGTGTCTTTGACAAGAAAACATCAAATGGGGTCACAAAGAGTCAGGCAC
The DNA here is from genome assembly GCA_028627135.1 of Pseudochirops cupreus. Taxonomy (NCBI): domain Eukaryota; kingdom Metazoa; phylum Chordata; class Mammalia; order Diprotodontia; family Pseudocheiridae; genus Pseudochirops; species Pseudochirops cupreus. Next base: position 187,842,117 of record CM053584.1, on the reverse strand, counting down.
AACCAAACAACACGAACAACTAGGCTAACAGTGAGGAGACTGAGTACTTTCCCTTTAGAAGGGTGAGTCTTTGAATTTTATAGCTGCCTATAGCTAAAAAGGTCAAGGATATGAACAGGCAGGTCTCAATAGAAGAAACACTAGGTATCAATAGCTATGTGAAAAAAATGCCCCAATTACCGATAATAAAAGAGATGCAAAGCAAAACAACTTCGAGGGTCCTATCTTACACTCATTAGCTTAGCAGAGATAAGAAAGAAGGCAAAAGACATTTATTGCAGGGCTTGTGGAAGAAAAGGCATACATGCATTAAAATGGGGGCTTCTTAACTGTACAGCCTAAGGGCCAGCCTTAGGCTGTATTCTCAGGAGGGACTGAAGAGACCAGAGGAGAGAGAGAAGTGTATAGCAGCTGTCCTTTATTATATTGTAGTGCCCTCCTTATATATCCTAGAGGTAACATGATTGAGCATGATCTCCACGTGCGCTGGAGGGATGGACCAATGGGAGGACAGGCCGAGCCAGCCAATCTCAGCTGCTGCTCATCAGGCAAGTGGTCTTTCACAATTTGAATCATGACTAAGCTATTACAAAATCATTAAACCAAACAAAGGAGAACCACAAAACAATAATATGCCTCAACTATGAGGTTTTAGTCATTAACACAAAATGTCCTATACTTATGACCACAGTCCAATGCTGTTTGAATTAGCTGTGGATATTAAATCAATTCTGGCTTGTTCTTCAAAGCCTTTTGACACATTGAGCTTGCACCATTTGGTTTTACACAGCAGATGTAGACATAGCAAGAGACTAACTGTACAATTCATACATGTCATATTAAACACCTTTTGAACTCCTGTTACATTGTCCCCACGTTTTCACTATGCAACAAAACACCAAACACAAAGTTGGATCATTTTAAAAGGATATGAAGGACTTAACTACATGTAGTATCAACCATTTGCAAAACAGCTATACAAATTACCAGTCCATGGCAAATCTTACATTTGTATAAACACTGACAAAACAATTCAATGAAGGAATTCCTTTTCTGGCATTTCATATTACAGCTGAGATACAAAGAATGCTTCACTGGAAATTTCCCTAAGATACCCTTGTCAACAGAATTAGCCTATAATATGCATGACCATTTAAAGACAGCATTCTTTGAAGAGGAAAGGTAACTGTCCTGAGCTTTTTCCCCAAACATGCTTGAGCGTAAAAGCTACATCCAACATTTGCTCATGTTTTCCAGTCCCCAGGCTTGAGCACATGCTGCCATATTCCCCAATGTGGTCCCAAGCTGTTATCACAATTGGTCCTATGGAAACCATGGCTTTCCATAGACCTTTCCAAGTTCTACCTTTTGATGTAATCCATATTTGCATGGGAACAGAACATACTGTGTATAGTTTATGATGTGCCATCAGTGGCCATCCACTGTCATTAACAGTTTTGCATGTTGAGCTTCCCCCCATACGCTGGGGAAGTGAGACATTGCAGGGTGTCCCCTGCAAGCCATACATGCTAACCTGATAGAGACCCATTTCCGTGATATTCATGGCTTGTAAAGTTTAGCTTGACTGATGGAGCCAACAGTGTGGTGGGTTGGCTATGTTGTTCTGCAAGAGCAGGTGGTGAGATGGTGAGCATGGTGGAGGCAGCAGCCAGCAGCCACATTCCTTGCTGCTGGTGTGGTCTCCACCATTGTCGGGACAGGCACCTCCTTTCATTCCTCTTCCACAACTGGTTCAGAGACAACACGGACACTCTTTGCAGGAACACACTCCTTTATCTGTGGAGATACAAGCATACCCTGGCCCCCAGGTTATGAGAGAATAGGGACCTTCCCAAGTACCCGTGGGTATCTTATACATTACTTTTCCACCACCGTCATCTTTTTCCAGCGCCCCAGCTTCATTTCGGTCTTTTTGACTCTACAGAGCTGGTGCATAGCAGGTGTGAGATCCTCAGAATCAGACTTCAAGTAATTCGGTGTATAGACTATCTTGTTTATGTGGTCCTGTCTCACAGGGCCTGGGCCAATTTCCCTTTTTTGTCTTTTGAGGTAATCCTTGATGGTTCGATTAGCTCTCTCCACCATGGCCTGTCCCGTGGGATTGTACGGGATCCCAAAGAGATGTAAAATATCGTGCTCAGTCATAAAACTGGCCATGGCAGAAGATGTATAGGCAGAACCATTGTCAGTTTTTATCGTCTGTGGAAGGCCTTGTGTTGCAAAACAATGATATAGTTGATTAAAGACATGCCTACTGGCCTCCCCAGACTGTAACATTGCCATTAGAAAACTTGAAAAGGTGTCAGCAGTAACATGCAAGTACTTACCCTTTGAGAGGTGAGTGATGTCCATTTGCCAAAGGTCATTAGGACTGAGCCCTCTAGGGTTTACTCCTTTGCACACAGGAGGTTGAAATGGCACACATTTAGTACATTGTTTTACAATGGCTCGGGCTTCACCTTTGGAAAGGTTAAAAAGGCAGTGTAGGGATCGAGCTGACATGTTGAATTTTCTGTGGGCCAAGGTGGCTTGGGCGATAGGGTCAGTTACAATGATGTTTGTCAATAAGTGATCAGCCCTATTGTTGCCCTCAAAAATGGGGCCAAGGCCATCAGTGTGAGATCGTACACAAAGAATGTAAAATGGATGTGCACGAGTTCGAACAGCCTGTTGGGCCTGGAGGAAAAGCTCTGTGATATCAGTTGGGCCCTTCTTTAGGACCGCTGTTTCTATGCCTTTATGGCACTACAAGCGTAATCACTATCAGAAATAATATTAATAGACTTAGGGATACTAAGAGCCTGGAATATTTAAAGAAAGGGAATATAGAGATGCGCGTCCATTGGAAATGGCGTCTGTGAACACATTTGGCCCTGCCACTGGTTCAGAAGAGGTTATTTTTGGTTCCACTCATTGCCAATTTATTCTTATTTGTGTGGTTGGAAGGATGCTGTCTGCTCTCATATCTCCCACAGCTAAGAGTTCTGCCCAACCTGGTTGAGTGGCTATCCATGAATCAAGTGTGTTTTTGGATATATTGATCCACATAATAGGTAAACGGCCAGATATTTGTGTTGCTCTATATAGTAATCTATGACCTACTTGAGAGGCTAGGTCCAAATAGGTAGTTAGCACTCTCTTATTTTGGGACCAAGGATATGCCCATTCAATAATTCCTCTGTTTTGGTGTATAGCTCCATAGGGTTGGGGGGCCAAAATCAATGTAGTTTCCACTGCAACTGTGGACAGTCTCTGTTTGTTCCAGCACCTCCATAATTGTTTGAAAGGCTGTTTTTGCCTCAGTGCTCCATAATCGTGGAGAATCTAACCTAGAGTCTTCTTTTAATATATCATACAAAGGTTGCATCAAAGAATTAGGTATATGTGTTCTTGCTCGGAGCCTTTGTAAATCCCCTATAAGTTTCTAAAAATCATTCAAAGTCTGAGCCTGTTGCCATTGGAGCACAGGGACCTTCTGTTTAACAGTCAAGGGACTCAATTCAAATCCTAAGTAAGAAAATAGGGGGTGTTTTTGGATTTTTTCTGGAGAGATAATCAAACCCAAACAGTTCAGCTCATGAGTAAGTGCTGTCAGCATGCTTCCTAAACCTTCTCTCTCAGGATGGGCTCCCAATACGTCATCCAGATAGTGTATTAGCATTCCATTGGAGAGTATTGTTCTAACCTTCCTGACTGCAAAATCAACATACCATTGGCATATAGTCGGACTATTTTTCATTCCCTGGGGTAAAATTGTCCATTGATATCGTGCTGAGGGGCCTTGAAAATTTATGGTGGGAACAGAAAAGGCAAAACGCTTGCGATCATCAGGATGCAGTGGTATACTAAAAAAACAATCCTTAATGTCTATAATCCAAATAGGCCAGCCTTTTGGTATCATATTGGGAGACGGTAAGTCTTGTTTTACAGCACCCATTGGAACTAATGTTGAATTCACCTTTCTCAAATCAGTCAACATGCGCCATTTACCCGATTTTTTCTTGATGACAAATACAGGTGAATTCCAAGAACTAAATGATGGCTCTATATGCCCTGCTTGTAACTGGTCCATAACTATGTCTTGGAGGGTGGTCAGCTTTTCTTGGGTAAGGGGCCATTGGTCCACCCACACAGGTTCATTTGTGTCCCAAGACATGTGGGGACCTGTTCTCCCCCTTTTACCCCCAATGACCCCACCTAAAAATCCGTAGTGATCCTGACATTCATATTTTTGAGGATATCTCTGCCCCATAATATGAAGGAGAGGCCAGGGATAATTAGTGGTTTGACAGTCCCCTCCTTTCCCTCCTTCTCCCACTTCAAGTGGAATTTTGAAATATATGCTGAGGTAATTCCCCCAACCCCAGCCACCTGGGTCTCAGTTGGCAGAGATTCCCACTCATGAGGCCATGTCTGTGTGGGGAATACTGTCCTGTTGGCCCCTGTGTCGACCAGGCCAGAAAATACTCTCCCTCCTAATCTGAGAGTCATCATAGGCCTTGTTTGCTCAATTTGTTTCGTGAAGAAAGTTTCCTCAACGGATTTTATGGGGCAATTGAGGAGCATGCCTTGAGCTAAGGGAGCTCCTTTGTTGAGGTAAGTGTAATCAGCATCTGTATTTAAAAGGAGGACGGTGTTGGGGATTTTGTGATATATTCTAACCAACAGAGTGGCCATAGAATATGTATCAGGGGGAGAAATAAGAGAAAAGGAGGAAAAACCTGTGAGAGAGGTTGAATACGGACTTCACAGGCGCTGTGTGGAGGAAGGCTAAAGTAGTCTAAACTCTGAAGTTGGAAGATTCTGATGGTTGCTGTGCTGCCAAGGCTGCATAGTGAGCCCTCCACTTGGACATCTGTGGTGCCTGCTTCTCTTGGGCAACAAGCACCTGAGGTTGCAGGGTCCTCAAGGGGCTCCCAAACCCGTTTACCTGGTTCTTTCTCTGCCTACATTCAGAACCCCAATGTCCCATTTGGCCACATTTTGGGCATGGTGTATTGGGTCTCCCTTGACTACCTTCTGGAGCTCTTCCCTTTACCAAGTGCTCCTTTAATCTGTATTTGCACTCCCTTATATATTGTCCTGGTTTGTCGCACCTAAAACAATTTCCACCAATTTTCCTTGGAGCAGCCAGGAAAGAAAACATGAGCTCTGCCTGATAAATTTGAGAGCCCACCTTATCGCATCTTTGAATCATCTCTAAGGAGGCATCTTGTCAGAGCCCTATCATAGCCCTTTTACAATCAGCATTAGCATTCTCTCTCAAGGGGATTTTTAACATTCTTTCAGAGCCTCCCACATCCCCCATGGCTCGAGCTACAGCCTCTTGCATTCAGGCAACAAAATCAGTAAAAGGTTCATTTGGTTTTTTGCCGAATTTGTGTAAAACTTTCTTTGTCCTCTTTGGCCACAGGTATCTTGCTCCAGGCATAGTGAGCACAATTAGAGATATTTAAATAGGCCTCTTCTGTATAGCCCAATTGTTGAGCTGTATCTGCAGAAGGACCAGTGCCTGAAAGTTGTTGAAACTCCAGTTGCATATGTGTACCAGGTGCCAACTCAGCCACCCAGAGGTAGCATTGCTGAGTGTACTCGGCCATCCAAAAAACTGCCTGTCCTGGGGTTAATATTGCTCTGGCTAATGCCTTCCAATCATTGGGACACAGAATGAACTTTGAGATATTTTCTAATTGGTATAGCACAAAGGGAGCCACAGGGCCATATTTAGAGACGGTGTCTTTCAGTTGTTGAAGAACCTTAAAAGGAAGAGGTTCATGCTGCCTTCTCATCTGTCCAGGATTAAAAGGGTCTGGTTCTTCAATAACTGGGAAGAATTCCCAACCGCCTATCATATCCCCTCTTTCTTGGGCCCTCTCTAGTATTTTTTCTAACGCAGAGCATGTGCGTGGGACAGCTAAGGGAACTCTAGTAGCCATAGTTCCATTTTCTACGCTCCACCAGCACCCTGCCTCTATTTTACATGCGCTTTCCTCAGGTGGTGTGCTTGGTACTACTTTTTCTTCCACCCTGAGAGAGTTTTCACAACTATAATCCCTTCCTCCTTTCAGTTGATTCTCCTGACTTTTGCCTAATTCTATAGTCCCAGGGTCTCTGCAAGCAGGGGTGGGTGGGCAGATCCACTCCCTCTCTTTCTCGGGAACAAATCCCTGCTTGGGCCACCTTTGCTAGGAAGGGCTGGGCCTGTTTGAATGCAGGCAGGGAACTTTCGAACCTCCCTTCTCTCTCCTCCAAAGGCATCTTTCACTGGCTGGTAAGTTGTGAAATAGATGCCCCGGACTTCCTCGTCCTTGGGACAGGTCCTGTAAACCTCTCTCTCCTCTGGTATTATTTTGCCTATATATTGTCCCATTTTTACTCACTACTCTCCAAGCCTTTGTCGATTCCCAGACATCACACAATTACTCAGGTATCCTCTCCTGGAGCCTCTCTGCAAAGAGAGGTGTTGGTACCCTGTGTCTTTTGGGCTGCACTGGTGTGATTCTGGGGTCCTTCTTTCAGCCTGAGGGGTTCTTTTATCTGCCCTGCCCAACATTGTGGCATCTGAAACGGCCCTTCTTAACTCTGTAGCCTAAGGGCCAGCCTTAGGCTGTATTCTCAGGAGGGACTGAAGAGACCAGAGGTGAGAGAGAAGTGTACAGCAGCTGTCCTTTATTGTATTGTAGTGTCCTCCTTATATACCCTAGAGGTACATGATTAAAGCATGATATCCACGTGCACTGGAAGGACGGACCAATGGGAGGACAGGCCGAGCCAGCCAATCTCAGCTGCCACTCATCAGGCAAGTGGTCTTTCACGACTTCCCCATGAGCTTTAGCAACTGGGCTGTGACCATAAGCACCAAAGGTGCTTTTAGACTCACACTGATCCCTACAATGCATTCTTGGTGGAATTGTCTTTTAGTCCAGTCCTTCCGGGAAGCATTTTGGGACTACAGTCCCAAATTTCCCAAACTGCATATTCCCTAAAGTGATCAAACAAAGAGGGAAATATAAAAAAGCAATACTTTTTTGTAGTAGCAAAGAACTGGAAACAAAGTTGTTTTACGTTAGTCAATAAACATTTATAAGGCACCCTACCGTGTGCCAGGCCATGTGTTAAGTAAGTGCTGGTAATAGAAACGTAAGATGTCTCTGCTCTCAACTAGCTCACAGTCTAATGGGGAAGAAAACATGTAAACAACTATGTAAAAACAAGCTATATGTAGTTGGAGAATTATTATAGTATGTGAATATAATGAAATATTATTGAGCATGAGAATCTATGAAAGGGAAAGATTCAGAGACACCAAGAAAGATTTGCATGAAATGATACAGAACGAAGTGAAGCAAGAGCTTAATTAGATTAATTAAGATTGATGCAATAACTAATTATTACTTTAGAAGACTGATAATTATGCATCCTTTTCATCTCTTGGCAAAAAGGAACTAGAGACACAGAATGAGACACACATTTTCATAAATCTATAGCACGTGGATCTGTTTTGATTGATTGTACTTGTCAAAAGGGTGAGTTTTCATGTGGCCAAGTAGTGGAGTAATGACAGTAATATTAAAAAAGAAGAGGAAGAGAAGGAAAAGAGAGGCAATGAAAAAAATTTTAAATACACAAAAGAGCAGTATGCTCAGAAGGGGATACAGAAGCAGAACAATATTGTGAATTGTTTTATCTTCCTTAAAATAGCTGTAATAGAGTCACTTAATTCAGTCACTTAACCTCTGTTCACCTGTGTTTTGCAACTGTAAAATGGGGTTAATAATAGCACCTACTCTAAGAGTTGTTGTGAGGATCAAATGAATTTGTAAAGCACTTAGCACTGTCCCTGGCACACAGTAAGTAATATATAAATGTTTACTACTACTACTACCACTACTACTAGTACTACCACCACCACCATGACCACCACCACTACCACTACCACTACCACCACTAATGTACTACTACTAAATCTTGCTGATTTTGCGAATGGTGAAATGTTCGTGTAGATGTTTGCCAAATTTATAAGAGTACTTTAAAAATTTGAGAAATTAATCACAAGGTGATAGAAGTGGTTTGTTCTGAATAATTTTTTAAAAGTGAAATTGATCATATGTTTGTTACCGACATGGTAGCAGTGTTCCTTAATCAGAGGTCTCTACAATTATAACATAAAGTTGCTAGAGCAAAGGTAAAAAAGGGGAAGGCTACATGAGATACTGGGAAAATGGCCAAGTCTGGTAAAATGACTTGTGTTTTAATTGAGGCTCCGCTATGTGGCCCTGGGCTAAGGGCAATCTCCCGCTTTTCCTTTTGGTTCACTACTTAAACCAACGATACGCGGAGGCCTCCCAAATTCCCAGAGAGGCACCGGAAATGCTGCTTTCAGCCGTTGGAACACAAACATAGACCCTTCCCCCCCCCCACTCCCCTCCCACACACATACACACTTCCGTCCTATGTGCCTTTCTCGGCGCACGTGGCTTGTGTCCGGAATTACGGATTGAGTCCGATTGCGGGGTCCAAGTAGGGAGGAAACTGTAGCCGCTGGGGGCGGGCCTGAGGGTGGACGCTGTGGTCGCAAGTCTCGGGGGCGGGAGTTGGGGGGGGTGGCTTTGTCCCAGGGTCCCCGGAGTTTGAGGGAAAGGAGCCCGAGACCAGAGGGAGGAAGCCTCCCCCGATCCCTGCCCGCGAGGAGCTGCGGGGGCGATTGGGGGCAGGGCGGGGCACGTGACTTAAAGACACCCCCACCCCCGCCCCCCAAGGTAGCCAAGAAACCTCAAGCACCTTTGACCCAGCTCATGACAGGGCTCGTCCCTTTTCGCTATGAATGCTTAAATCTCTGTTTCTCAAAGTCAGGGATGGCTTTTACCTATGTGACCACACCCCCAAATTCCTAATGCCTTCCTCTGGCATACACGGGGTGGGGGAGTGTCATCCCTAACCTGCCATTGCTGCCATTGTCGCTGGTGGTTTACAGGTGTAATCCTCTGGTCAACCTGGCAATGTGGAGTGCATATGGTTCTTAAACCGTGGCTCCCTGGCAATTCGGGGTTCGCTTCTTAAGTTCCTAAGTGGCAATTTGGGGCATAGTTCTTTAGCCTCTACTAATCAACCCTGTGCTTACCCTAATGTGGGTAATGAGGGGGGAGTTGTATTGGTGGCTTTTGCAGGGATGGAGACGTGTAATCGTATCTATGTGTGTATCTGTCTATGTGACACAGTTTTGTTAATACACTTCTCTCTCTCATCTCCAGCACACTTGGAAAACTTCAGGATAAAAGACTTCAGTTTGATTTTCCACAGCACAAACTCCAAGCCAGAGCAGGCTCAATGGCAGCAAATTCAAGGGAGGTGGCGGCCCTAGTTCCCCCAACCTTGGATGCTGAGAAGGAAGGAGCCCATCAGGTGTGGTTCTGTGTTAGCTGGTGTGGTATGGCTCTTGATGTTTAAGCCTTTATTTTTCTTTAGGTTCTTTGTCCTCCCTCTGATACCCCCTTTTTGGGAATAGCTCAGGTGGATGAGGAAAGTGTTCATGCAGCATATGGGCCTCCAACTGAAGTCTCTAGCATCATAGGTTAATTTGTTGAGTGTACATGCATGGACTTTCAAGTATCAAATTCTAATTTCTAAGATAGTCCAATAAATTAGTAGAGAGTTCATACCTTTCATTAAGTATCATTCTAGGAGCTGGAGGAAGGGGGGGAAGAGGGACCAGAATAATATCATTAATAATTTCTATTAATGAAACAAAACATATAAGAGATGCAGTATTTTATATAATCCTTTGTCAAACTGAGTAACAGACAGAGTTTCAGAGAATGGAGAACATATTGTGAACTGGTGTATGCTTGGAGGAGGTAGGTATAAGGATGGGTAAAAAGTAAAATATGGATAAGCACAGTCACAGAAACAGCTATAATTATGGTGATTTTGTTGCACAATAAAGCAACAGGCCTGGGGTTCAGTTGTGTAATGATAAGGTAGCATATATACAGTGAAGTCAGATTTTTTTTGAGGGCCCCAAACTGAGAAATTTAGACATTGTATAAGTATTTTGAGAGTTATCAAAAGTTTGTATTGAATGATGTGAAAGCAGTGGTAGAATGTGCAACGGATTAGAGATAGGAGGCAGGCAGACTGTTGGGTTACAAAAAAGTAATCCAGGAATGAGATGATATAGAGCTGGAAGATGATATAGAAAAGGAAGAAGACATATAGATATGAGAGAGCTTTGCTGCAAAAAGCCCAGAGGATAACAAATCAAGCATTCTGGAAGGAACCAGGAAGAAGATAATTCAGACATAATCTGTGCTGTCAAGGAGTTCATGATCTACCTAAAATGGAAGACATATACAACAATTAGGTTAAAAATCTATTGGATTGTAGGATTTAGAGCTGGAGAGTATCTCAGGTCACCTTATTCAAACCCATAATTTTAGAGGTAAAATGGCTTGCCTAGGGTCACAAAGGTAGAGAGTGGCCCAGCTGGGAATTGGTCCCAGACCTTCTGATGACAAGTCCACTACATACTAATATACAAGATTATTATGAAATTTCTGAGGGGGTAGAATATTTTGAATCCTGTTGGTGTTTCTTACTTTTAAGCTTCCATAGTAATTGCCTACTAAACTCAACTTAATTCTGCTATCATGTTAACTATCCACAGGCCTTCGACCTGACAGCTGGACAAGAGATTTTGACTCAGACAGAATGGGAGTCAAAGGGATTCCAACTCCAGCCTGTGACAGATGAGTCTGAATGTGTGAACCTGGAGCCCCATGTGATGCTACAGAATGGTGAGAAATAGAATCTATTCTGTTGGGTTTTTCCCTCCCATCTGTGTCTCTTTATAGATATAGTTTTTATGGAGAACTTTGTTTCTAGTGGGTTTTAGACCAGATCACAGTTTTTAATATACATCTTACTTGGTGTGAACAACTCTGTAGCTAACATTAAGGCAATATAAACCTTTAACTTAAAAATTTGATAATACTAATTAGGAATTATTTCTCATTGTTCCTCGTGACATGTTTATTTTGAGAAATAATGAAGGTAATATTTGAGGTTTTATTTATTTTGGTTAAGGAGAGGCAATTTGGCTAGTGAGTAGAGGGCTGGCCTTGTAATAAGGAAGATCTGGGTTCAAGTGTTGCCTCTGATACATATTGGCTTTATGACTTTGGGCGAATCATTTAATTTCTCAGTGACTCAGGCAACTTTTGTAGACTATAAATTTTAAAACATTTGCTGACATGTCTTTGTAGAGAGAATTTCTTTACTAGCAGTTCCTTGCACTGATGAAATCAAAGGTTTTGTGTAAGGCGTGCATGCCCCCACCAGTGCCAGCTAAATCTTGAATTCATGTTGGGTGAAAGTTTACAGTTTAAACTGAAATTAATATTTTTTCCTGGTTTTAAATTCTGGATCATTTCCACTTCTCAGCCAGTATGTTATTTAGAAATAATAACTCACATTTATATAGCACTTTAGAGTTTACAAATAGCCTTCTCAAGAAAGCTGTGGAAAAATAGGTGGTTTTTTTACGTATTAATTAAGCAAGCATTTATTAAGTGGCTTCTGTGTGCAAGCTTTGTGTTGGGTGATGGGGATACAAAGACCAAGTAGAAAACAGGCCCTGCCCTTAAGGAACCATATTCTCCTAGGTGAGGATAAAATAAGTACACAGATCAATCAGTACAATATATTTTGAGGAAAGAGAGAATTCTTTTTTTTTAAAATTGATTTGTTTATTTACTTTTAGTTTACAAGATTCAGTTCCACAATCCCTTGAGTTTCAAATTTTTACCTCCCCCCAACCCCCTATGGCGGCATGCAGTCAAGTATAGGATCTGCAAATACTTTCACGTTGGACATTAGTCTGCTTGTATAAAGGATTGTAACCAATGGAAAGAACAGTGGGAAAGAGGAAACAAAACCAAACATGGAAAAGAAAGAGAGCATGTAGTTTGCTTTAGTCTCCATTTAAATTCTATTCTTTCTAGATCTTTCTTTGAATGTAGACATCTCCTTCCATCCTGAGACTTTTAGAGTTGTCTTATAACCTTGCATTACTGAGAAGAGTCCAGTTTATCAAAGTTGGTCATCATACATACAGTGTGTCTGTCATTGTGTACAAATTTCTTCTGGTTCTGCTCTTCTCACTTAGCATCAGTTCGTATAAGCCTCTCCAGGTAAATATGAAGTCCGTCTGCTCCTCATTTCTTATAGCACAACAGTATTCCATTACATTCATATACCACAACTT
>CM053584.1:187808689-187829334 GCA_028627135.1 Pseudochirops cupreus | reverse complement strand
ATTTGCTTCCAATTGCCCCCATCTACTTCTGAAGGAATTATTCTCTTCAGTGAGCTTTTGAGATTCTTATCCCATCTGGCAAATTCAGCTTTTTAAGGCATTCTTCTCTTCATTGGCTTTTTGGGCCTCTTTTGCCATTTGAGTTAGTCTATTTTTTAAGGTGTTATTTTCTTCAGTCAGGTTGTTGACTCTCTTTTCATGATTTTCTTGCATCATTCTCATTTCTCTTCCCAATTTTCCTCCACTTCTCTTATTTTCTATATCAAAATCCTTCTTAAGCTCCTCCATGGCCTGTAACCAGTTCATATGTTTCTTGGAAGCTTTTGGTACAGGAGTTCTGACTGTGTTGTCTTCCTCCTATTCCATGCTTTGATCCTTTTTTGTCCCCAAAAAAGCAATCTAAAGTTGTATTGCTATGCTTGCTTTGCTTCCTTTGCCTGCTCATGTTGCCAGTCAGTTAACTTGACTTTTGAGGTCTTTGCCACAGTAGAACTCTGCTTCCAGAGGGGAGAGCTTTGTCCCAAATTGCTGGGGTTTTCATAGCTGCCAGAGCTATTAGGAGGCTGCCATGTCTACAGCCCCCACCAGCTTTGGCTCACTGGTCACACACCTCTGGACCACCACCCAAAACCATGATCCTGATCCAGGAAGGTTAAGACAAGGGCATTTAGCCTCTGAATGTTCACTTGGCCCCCCTGCAATCTGCAGGCTGGGAGCTCTGAAGCTGCCATGTGGAGGCAACAGTAGGGTCGCCACTTCTGTTGCTTTTGGCTCTGGGGGCAAAGAGCCAGACCCACTCCTCTGTCTCCCCCAAATTCAGCCTAGTTCCACTGACCTTTCACTTTGTGTTTGGTATTTATGGGTTGATAATTCTGGAAACCACTGTAGCTGCTGTGATCCACTCTCTCGAATGCTCCAACTGGGCTGGTCGGGCTACCCTGAGGCTAAAACCATGGGGCTGGGCTTGGCTTCCAATGTGGTGCAATGAACCCTTCCTGTCCGCCTGCTGGGCTGCCTTTAGGGGGAGATTTGTTTCTGTCACTTTGTGGGTTCTGGAGCTCTAACATTTGTTTAGAGTCATATTTTATAGGTATTTGAGGTGGTTATGGGGGGAGCCATGGAGTTTCCCTGCTTCTACATCCCCTTGACTCACTTTTTAAAGATGCCTATTCACTGAATGGGTGTCACCTCACTCAAAGTGAGATCTTGGAAAAGATCTAAGCTTAAAAAGGCCAAAGTGACTAGTGATTCAAGCCTGGGGGGGATTTTGGATTTGGAATTAGGGACTGTGCTCTACAAAAACTAAGCTAAACTACAAACTTAAGCCCTTTGTTCTTCCCAGAAACTTCAGTGGTATGGGGGGTGTAGGGGCAGAGGAAAGAGGGGAAGGATTAAATGGAGTATGCTTATATATATTTTTAATATACCTTTGAAGTAACTATTTCTTTGTAAAAGATAATCTGACTTCTCCTCAGAATTTTATATATTTTATATTAGACTGTATCTTTACAGAATTGCAAAAGCTACAAGACTTCACTTTGTTGATTATTTGTTGGCTATGAAAAAACCTTTTATTTGGTAAAAATTGAACAGTTTCAATAGGAGAAAGAAATAATCCAAATTCAGATAAAGGTTCCTAGAGAATTGTGGGTGGTGGAAGAACATAATCTATACAAAAGTTATTAGGAAGATGTTCCCCAAGAGAGGCTTGTCCAAGATCCAGAGATTTTGTTTTTAATCTAAGTTGCTAACACTAGAAGCATGACAGTAAGGACCCTGCAAGTACCAAAGAATATTTGAGCCTAGGGAGCAATGTACAACTGTATAGGGGTTGAGTGGCCATTGTAGTTGCCTGTTTATTGGAGGGCTGGTACACCAGGGACTGCTGGAAGAGAAGGGAGTGATGAAGAGCACCACAGACAGGACTTTTAACATTTCTGTGAACTCTTAAGTACAACTTACCCAAGAAAGTAGTCACATAGTAATCTTTTTAAAAATTTTTCTTTATTAAAAAATTAATGAACACAAAAACATTTTAATATGCAAAAAACAGTATTACATGACACTTTAATTACAATTTTAAATGTGTATATATACATATATATATATATGTTATATATATATATCTATAACACACACACACACACACACACACACACACACAACTGCCTGTTTATGTGGCCCTTCTGAACTTTCTTCTGCTTTCTTCTAGATGCTTTAAAGTATTTCAATAACTCCTTTTTTTTTTCTTTTGCATCATATCTCTGCTCACCAACTCTCCACACACAATTCCTCTTCTCCAAACAGAAGCCTTTCCTTATAAAGCAAAAAGAATCCATATATTGGCCATGTCTGGAAATGTATGCCTCACTCTGCACTTCCTGGTCTATTACTTCTCTGGTAAGAGAGGAAGGATATGTCATCATGAGCCTTCTGAAGTGATTGTTGGTCATTTCCTAAGTAAACAACTTTGAAAGAAAGTTGTTTTCCTTTATCTTATTTTAGTTGTTGGTTCTACTCACTTTACTGTTCATCACAATTTTTATCTGGCATGAACTGCTTAAAACCCTAGTCCTGTCCCAAATTCCTACAGAGATATCTGGAAAAAGGCATGCATGAACAAGTCACAGCCCAACAGAGAGAAAGTGGAGTATGTAGGAGGTTCCTAGGCAGTAAGGCACCCTTCTCTTAATGTCAAAAAGAGGAATGGGCCCTGAAGTCACATCACTTGAATATTTATGGGCACTAGTATCACTGAGTACAGAGGACATCTATTCAAAGTTTTTCACTGCACTCCAAGAAGCAGGAGACAAAGGTGCCAGTTCTGTGTGGTTGTCGTAAAAGTTGTTGCAGAAAGCAAAGGTCAAGGCTGTAGTTGTTAAAGCAAGCATGAATAATACAAGGTTGACCTGAGCAATCAGGGAGAGTATAAATGAACTGTGCCATGGCTGTGAAGAGCAAAAGTCCATACCTATTTAGAACTGATTTGGTCAATCAGGGAGGTAGACAAAATATATAGACAAGGTAGACATACAGAGGCAACAAAAAAAGGGTCTTGCATGACCCTAAACAATCCACTCAGGTAGGGGTCACCAAACCCAAAGCAACCGGTCAGCCAACAAGCATTTGTTAAGCATTTACTACACTGTGCTAAGCAATAGGAATACAAATACAACCAAGAAAGACCTCCCTGACCTTCAAGAGCTTATATTCTAATCAGGAAGACAATATATGAAAGGAAGGTGAAAAGGGGATGAGGGATTGATGGAAAAATTGCCCTCCTCAAATCGAGGTTCTGGGAGGAACCTCCAACCCCTCAGACAGAGAAGTCCCAAGGGCAAAGGGTACCTTTGAGGTGTGGGTTCTCCATAATGAAGAGATCTCCCAGGCAGAGGCCACCCCTACATTGTTCAGGCAGACCTTACTGAAGAGACTCAAGCTGGGCTATTCCTCAGAGCAACAAACAAGAGGTTTGTGACCACAGGTCCAACTGCTCACTTTGGGAATGACACCAAGAGTGCAAGTAAAGAGAACAAAAAGTATTCTGTTACTGCTAAGAATGAAATAGGCACATGACTGTTGGATGCACTTCAAAGGAGAATCCAGCATCTGGAAATAAACAAAAGTTGGGACAAGGTCCCCAAGAAGTTAATCTCTGCCTCACAAACCTTTCTTGGATCCTTTCCACACTGACTTAATAGGACCTTAATAGGACCATGTAATAGTAATAGTGAAGACAGAAGATGCAGAGAATCTGGATCAGCCACAGTCTAGATACCAAGAGATAGTTATAACCTAATATGAAGAAAAATGTTGGAGGTAGCTAAATGGCTCAGTGGATAGAACACTGGGCCTGGAGTCAGGATGACCTGAGTTCAAATCTAATTTTAGAAACTTCTTAGCTGTGTGACCCTAGGCAAGTCACTTGTTTGCCACTGGAGAAGAAAATGGCAAACTATTCCAGTATCTTTGCCAAGAAAACCCCATGGATAGAAGTCCATAGGGTCATGTCGCATTGGACATAACTGAATAACAATACAACAATATCCCATGGGTCTCTGTGAACTGAGTGACAAAGTCCGTTTGTATCTGGGCTATAGTATGTTCATAATTTTGCAGGTAAATTTTGGGAGTCATAGAAAAGACTGACACCATAGCCATGTTATGTCCAAACCCAGCAAACATCTCTGCAGCACTGATATTAATTTGGGCCCAACTCAAGTGGCAGGAGCAATGTTATCTACCAGGGTTACTGCCATGGAGGCTAAGCTAGCTTTTCATAAGAACCTGCCCCCTGCAAGATAGACTAATTGTTTGTTTTTTTAGGGTAATGAAATTCTCCTTTAGATTTGATTGGCTCAGGAGACAAGGTTCAGGCCATTGACATAGCTTCCTGGTCACCAAAAAGCATAAAAGAGATCCACCCATGTCAAGTTGGGTTTGACTGGGAGTCATTACACCTTGCCCTGATGACCAAAGGGAAGCCTTGACTATCTAGATAACCAGTATGTCCTTGCTGAGTATCCTTCCCATGATATGGCTAAATAAACCTTTTTCTGTTAATTGTTTACAAGTATCTTATTTCATTCTAATTGTGAACCTGAATACTATTTTGTCCTGTTAAATTATAAAACAGTAATAGTACCAAGAAATCAAGTTGGGGCTCAGTATCTGAACATCTCAACAATCTATTCATTACTCTTGTGCAGAAGCTTTGAAGAGGACAGAAGACCATGTTGACTAAGAATCTTGGCAAAACTGAAAACTCAAGGTTGAGAGTAGATCCAGAAAAGTTCCAATCTGGTGACTTTCTAGTGCCCTAGGCATGGAAGAAATTCAGCTCAAGGTGTTTTCATTGTCTAAGTGCCCAAGGTATGACACAAATAACCTACCTTGATGACTCCTACCTTTTTAAATGGTCCCACAAAACTCTCAGAAATGGAGGAACTCAGGAACCACCTAAAGGAAATGTTATTTGATTGCATCATTATAAAGTCCATATGTTTCACCCATACTAGTGCTATGAAAAGACTGGCAAGATTAGAGTATTTGTGGACTTGAATAAAATTACTGTGGATCATTAGTACACCATATCCTTGAGTCCAAGAAGCCCTGCACTGGCTGTTAAGACAGAAAGGTCTACAAACTATTGTACAAAGTGAAAGTATTTGCAGATCCTATACATGATTGCACGCCACCATGGGGGGGGGGGGAGGGAGGGGAGAAAATCTGAAACTCAAGTGATTGTGGAACTGAATCTTGTAAATTAAAAGTAAATGAGTAAATAAAAAAAAAATAAGTATAAAAAAAAAAAAGACAGAAAGGTCTAGTGCTAGATCTGAGCAGTGAATATCAGCCATAACAGAGGATAACAACAGAAAGACAGCTTTCATCTGACCACTGGAATTCTACCGACTTGAGAACACAGTTTAGAGGACAGCAGTGGCTCCTGCCATTTTTTAATGGCTCGTGGAGAAAGTGGTTATGAACAAGAACTACATGCTGTTTTTTGGAGGTAATTTACCTGGAGTGCTCATCATATTTTAGAAGACAATGGAAGAGCATGAAAAAAGATTATTGATCTTTTCCCACCTAATGCCCTTCCTAAGGCTCTACTGGGTTACTCTTCTTAAAACAGACATATCTACATGACTTCCTAATGATGGGTGCATGTAAACACATGTGGCCATAACAAAATCAAGTTTCTTTTCTTCCCTATGTGTTACTTAAGTAAATGGCTGTAAGACAGCTAACTTCAGAGAGACTTATTTTAAAAGACTGTCTTAAACTCTAGCTAGAATAGAAACTGAAAAGAAAAAGCAGATGCCTGTAAATGTATAATTTGCATCACGGAGGAAATCAATACATTTGCCATTGAAAATGGGAAAAAAGATGACTAAATATGAGATGAACTAGAAGTTGATACTTGTCTAAAGCTGTCAATTGACAAATGCCAGGTCTACTGAACCTCCATCAAATACATGGTTCAAATGGTATCATGAGCACCAAACCCAAGGAATATAGAAGCCTTCCCTGCCTGGTCAAGGCTGAGGGCTGCCCCAGTGAGCTGGAGCTATTTGGGACTTTTACATTTTGCATTACATTTATATAAAAGGCAATAATATTAGAAATGGTAAAAACAGTAAATCGGTCTTTAATATGAGGATAGATCAGACAGGGGAGAGACTAGATGAAAGTAGACAACGAGAATAAAGTGATTGAGGGCTTGAATGATATCTGTATGTTGAGAAAAAGGGATGAATATAGGTGATGTGGTTATAGAATTGACTGAAATAGGCAAGTGACTTGAGTATGAGGAGGGGGTAAGAGTGAAAAATTGAGGATGACTTCAATGCTAGGAACCTGAGTGACTGAAAGGATGGTGATACTCTCAAAAGTAATTGGGAAACAAAAAGGGAGAGCGGGTTTAAGGAAAAAGTTAATGTGTTCTATTTTAGAGTAGAATGAGTTTGAGGTGTGTATGGGACATCTAAATGAAGATGCAGGACTTCAAGAGGCAGATTATAATGGGTTGGAGATGTGTGGATATGGATGTGTGTATGTGTATATGTGTGTGTGTGTGTGTGTGTGTGTGTGAGTGATACATATACATATCCTCATCTGTGCATTCTCCATTTGTAAATTCATCTGTATTTATAATCCCAAGATAAATATTTGCAGTGATCTCATGATCATTTATAAACATGCCCATAGTAGGAAAAAAATTTGAGTCACTGGATACACTCATTCCAAGCAGAGGTCAACAGAAGTTCTGACTTGTCTAAGCTCTCATACCATAAACAAGTATCCTGTTTGCCATCTATATAATGTCATGTTTTTCACACTTCTGTGCTTTTTGTTGGTAATCTTGCTGTTTAAAATGCCCCTAAAAGTAGTGCTGCAGTGTTGTCTAGCGTTCCTTAGCACAAAAACACTGTGATGTGCCTTACTGAGAAAATACACATGCTAGATAAGCTTCATTCAGGCATGAGTTACATATAGTGCTACTGGCTTTGAGGTCAGTATTAATGAACCAACAACATGATACATCTAGAAAAAAAAATAAGAGGAAATTCACCAATTTGGATCTATACATGAGGTTGCTCCAGAAGGTTTAAAGTAAACGTGACCAGTGGCTCACAGGAACCTAACCCTCTCTATTTCCTTGGAAGAACTGTTCAGTCTTCACCAATTCAGTATTCACAGTGACTTTATAAAACATAACTACCACAAATGACAGGAATCAACTCCAAGTACCATAATAAAGATTAAAATGAACTAATGGGAGTTTATGATATCATTGAGAAAGGGTGTAGGGAGAGAAAGGGAGAAAGGTTTAGTGAGTACAAAGCAAATAAATGATTATCCCCCCACCCCCCCCCCCAAAAAGCCTGAAACGTAGTCAGACAGTAAGACAACTGAGAGTAATGTCATGAAGGCCAAGGGAAGAGAAAATAATGGAGAGAGTGGTCAGGAGTGTGAAAAACTGCAAAAGTTCAAGAAAGTTGAATGATAAAGGTATTGTATTCACCAGCTGAATGCATTAGTAACCTTTGTTGGAAAAAGATTTTGCAAAGGGTTGAGAAATGATGGATGTGAGGAAGTGAAGATAATGCTTAAGTTTAAGCAGCCTTTACTAGGAGTTTGGCCATAAGAAGGAAAGATAAAGGACCATATTTTAAAGATATGGCAAGGTCAAGTAGAGGTTTTTTGTTTTTATTTTTTTGCTTTTTGGAGGGCAATTGAGGTTAAGTGACTTGCTCAGAGTCACATGACTAGTAAGTATGTCAAGTGTCTGAGGCCAGATTTGAACTCAGGTCCTCCTGACTCCAGGGCCAGTGCTCTAGTCACTGTGCTACCTAAGTAAAGGTTTTTCTTAAGGACAGAGTAGGCCTGGGCATATTTATAGGTAGGAGGGAATGAGCCAGGATATTTCTACAATGGGTGGAAGTTGCAAAGAGGCTTTATGTCAGAAAAAATTTCCTTACAATTAGCAGTCCAGAAGTGGAATGGGTCACTACGAGATGTGGTGGGTTCCCCTTCTTTTGAAATCTTCAAGCAAAGACCGGATGGCCCCTTGTCAGTTATGTAGAAGAAATTCCTTTTATATAGAGGCTAGCCTAAACAGCTGCTGAGACCCCTTGCAAACCTCAAATTCTGTAACAGGCTGAAAATGAGAGAAAGGACTGGGGGAGGGTGATAATGGAAGGCACAAGCTTCCAGAAGAGATGGGAGGGCATGGAAGTTGAGTACAAGTAGAGTAACTGGTCCAGGAAAGAAAAAGAATCAGACTCCTTCATTAGAGACTGAAACAAAAAGAAAGGTAGATGATATATAGCAGTTTGAAGGCACAGAATAGAGGAGAAAAGAGAAATTTGTGATTTTCTCAGGAGTAGTAGGAAAGTCTTCTACTGAAAGAAAGCAAGAGCTGGTATAGAAGGCTTGAAGAAAGAAGAAGGTCTGAAATGTTTGTGGTGTGATTTTCAATCAGGAAGCACGAAAGGATAACTAAGCAGTATGATAGGTGCAGGTGGGATCAGACAAATTAGTGAACTCAGTACAGTGATGTGACTTATGTTCAGTGACTTCAGTTATTTAAAACTCAGTGTTAAGCTATGTCTGAATAAAAGCAAAAAATGAAGATGGTAAGAATAGCCCAAAGTAGTGGTTAGCAAAATATCAAAAGCAAAGGGACAAAGAGGGCAAAAAAAAAATTCTATGACGTTTGAACATACACTAATTATCTGTAGGGTCAGCATTGCAAAAGCAGACAAGTGAGTTGAGAACAGGGGTGACGGACTAGGAAAGCTTCATATAAGTATAGGAGCTGGAAATTTCAAGGAGGAAGCATAGGTTTAGGAGTATAAGAAGAAAGCAAAGCCTAGAAGAAGAGTGAGGAACCTGCAGCCTCGATGCCCACATGTGCCCTCTAGGTACTTAAGCAAAGGTCTTTGATTGAATCCAAACTTCACAGAACAAATCCCCTCAATAAAAGAATTTGTTCTGTAAATCTTGTTCTCAGTCAAAAGGCCATACCCAAGGACCTAGAAGGCCACAGTTTCCCCATGCCTGGCCTAGAAGGTTGAAATTTAAGAGGAATTCCATAGTTACGGATTGCAGAGGTAGGAAACTTGTGGAAATGGTGAGATCAAGAGTGTGGTCATCCACTGTGTATAGCTGAGATGGAACAAAGTTGTAGGTCATGGAAATGCATATTGATAAATTTGGTAGGCTAGGTGTTTTTGAGGATATCTACTTGCCAACATTTCCCAAATTAGAGGGGAAGAGTAGAAGATTTTTTTGTTTTGTTTTGCTTTTTGGAGAAGGTAAGGTGGGGCAATTGGGGTTAAGTGACTTTCCCAAGGTCACACGGCTAGTAAGTGTTAAGTGTCTGAGGCCAGATCCTCAGGTCCTCCTAACTCTAGGGCTGGTTCTCTATTCACTGTGCCACCTAGCCACCCCAGAGTAGATTTTAACAGGTATAGAATTCCTTAAGAAAGAAGGGGATTAACTATAACCAGGATCTGGAAAGGATGATATACATAGATGGAGTTCACTTCAAAAGATAAATGAGTGATAATAAAAAAGGGAAGTTCTGGAAGTGCTAAAGAGAAATAAGATGGACCAAGATTCTGGTCGAATGTGTTGGAGGCCCCTAGTACTTGAAGAGGGTGGCTGTGGATGATTCAGTGTCTTCTAGGGAAAGTCAGACTTTTTACTAGTTCTAAAAGATATAAGAAAGGAAGAGGAAGAGGTCTAAGACAAATGAAAGTTTAAAAAGAGGACTGAAGTTCCAGAGGGCTCAGTTTAAAAGGACCAAGGAGGCTAACTGGAGATTCGGGTTTTTACAGGACATAAATGTCAAATGAGTTCTTACAATAATCAATGTGGGCTAAGAAAGGTAAGATTTAACTAAGACAGAATGAAGGCACTGAAGGGAAATAAGATAGAAAGCAAGGACATGAAAACAAGAAAAGCACAAGATATGTTCATATGTGACAAAGTAAACCAACATGCCTTGAATGAAAGACTAGAAATCTCCCACTGGAGTTAAACCCACAAAAGGACAATGGAGCCAAATTTTCAAATATACAATAAAGCCTGGCTGAGGAGTTTAGACTTTATCTTCTAGGTAATGGGATAATAAAATCTCATCTGGAAGGTACTTTAAAAGTAATAAAATCCTACCCATATCTGAAGCAGAAATCTCCTATACAGAGTTCCCCAAAAGTGGTCATTCCTCAAAGACCTTTAGAGATATAGAGTTACCTCCCAAGGTAGCCCATTCCAACTTCTGGATAACTATAGTTTTTTGCAAGTTTTTCCTTATATTGAATCAAAATCTGGTTCTGTTACTTGTCACCAATTGGCCCCATTTTACAACGTGAGGCAGAGTGCAACCCTAATCCCAACCTTCTTCTACATAATGGTCATTTAAATATTTGAAGATTAGTATCCTACAGTTAAGTCAGGGGTCTGTGAGGTTGTTGGGTTTAATGTTTATACCTATTTCAACATAACTGGTTTTCCTTGTAATCATATCTATTTTATAATTTTTAAAATAATATCCCAAAATGCAATCCATACACTTCATCAGACAGCCTAGGGGGGTCCAGGACACAAAAAAGATTAAGAACCCCTATTCTTAGTATTTCCTCCAGGAAAAACACTCCCAATTTCTTGAAATGATCATCATATGGCATGTTTTCCAGTCCTCTCACCATCTAGATCATAGATATAGAACATCTATATGAGCTTCAGTTTTCCAATACCCTTGCTAAAGTATGGCAACCAAAATCAAATATGGTATAATCTAACCAGTGAAGAGAACAGCAGAATAGCTTCCTCATTCTAGAGGTCATACTTTTATTACTGTTATGTGGATGCCATACACTTATTATTAAGATTACATTAGCTTTTTTGTCTGCTATATCACTTTGTTCATATTGATTTTGCAGTCCATCAAAAGGTACACAGACAGTTAAGTACTCTTCATGTTGTGGGTCTTTTTTTAAATGCACTTTTCTAAAAATGCATAATCTATTCCTTGGTGGTTGGATTTTTCACCCAAGTGAAAGATTTTACATTTGCCCCTACTATATTTCATTCTATTAGATTTATTTAACCCACTGTTCATACCTGTAGTCTTTTGAATCCCAGTTCCCTCTTCAAAAATGCTAAAAGCACAGACTGTGCAAGTAAACCAAAGACAGTTGGCAAAGGTTGGATGTTTGTGTAACTTTCACCCTACCTATGACTCTAACAGTCTCCAAACGTAAGTCACTTCCCCTCTGTGGATCCCAGTTTTCTCATCTGTAAAATGAAGGGGCCAGATTAGATGATGTCTAATTTCCTTTATAACTCTAAAACTCTATGAAAAAGTAGGCAGGAGGCTGGAGCTACTGAATCCCAGGGTGCCACTTAAATCACTTCTACACAGGATTTTCCTGCCTGCTCTTTGGTTAGTATTTATGTTTCTGGCTTAGAGGTCATACAGAAAAAAAATTATTAACAAACACTGGGGCAGAAGACAATGCTGATTTCCCTTCATTCTGGTCTCTTTCCACTGTGAACATTCAGAATTGTATGAGAAGTATTGAATTCTCCTCACTCTCAACAGTCCCAGAAGCATTTATTGATTCTTCTTGAAAAAGGGGTACCCATCCATAGCTTTGTGTGCTTGCTCCATGGACCCAGAAAAGTGTTACTGGTCACATTACAATTTGAAATCTTATGTCAGTCCTTTTCTCTGGAGTTATTTCCTTCTTTGTACAGCGAAGACACCCTCCTGACAAGGGGAGGAGAATAACTAACAAATAGTAGAAAATCCCTACATCATTCAGCATCAAAAAACAAAAAATTGGCCTGATATTCAACCTCTATTTCCTCCCCTTGAATTCCATCTGCTTTTTTGACAACTGGTCTCTTCAAAGATACTGAGGCAGTATCTCTGGTATGCTAGTTTTTTATTAAGCTATAGATTACTACAAGTACTGTTACTTCCACTATCCTATTTCAATATAATAACTTCTATGAATAAATATCAGATTACTTGGCATAAAGAAAACAATGGAGTAAAATGCTTTCCAGGAAGGACAACCTACTCTAGAGCTTACTTCTAATTCAAGTATATGTTTTCCTTCACTGATACAGCTTACAGTTGGCCCAATTCAATTCAATTCAACAAATATTTATCAAGTGCCTACTATGTGCAAAATATTATGCCAGGCACTAGGGAAACAAATAGAAAAACAGAAGTTTCTGCCCTCAAAGGGCTTATATTAATCTGGGAATGATAACACACAGTAAATACTAAGCAATTTCAGGAGGGAGAGAACACTAACTGGGGGAGAACAGAAAAGGTCTTGTCTTCTAAAGAACTTAATCTAAGCCTTGAAGGAAATTAGAAAATCTAAGAGGCAAGAGATGAGGAGGAATCACATTCTAATCATGGTAGGGATTTGGGGGACCTGGAAAAAGCCCTGGAGAGAGATGAATTGTCAAGCATAAGGAGCAGCCAGTAGCCACTCTTGACAGTAACAGAGAGTACATGAGGGGAGTAATTTGAAATAAGACTGGAGAGATAGGTGGGAGTCAGACTGTGTTAGACTTTAAATGCTGAACAAATAATTTTCTATTTTATTCTAGAGTCAATAAGGAAGATTCTTGAATAGAGGAATGAAATGGTCTGTTATGTGTTTTAGGACTATTAACCTGGCAAAAATATTGAGGACAGATTTGAAAAAGAAGAGAGAGACTAGAAGTAGGGAGTCCAATTATGGGTCACTGCAATAGTTTAGACAAAAAATAATGAGGGACTGACCTTTAAGAATATAGTTCAGTGTATTTCTGAGTCTACAGGACTGCCCTACGGAGATAACAGTGACACTACCCAATCAATATCTTTTTATATATAAAACATTGCTTGAGACAGGACTGAAATTTCCATTTCTTAAAATAACTGGTTTGCATCATGTAAATTTGGTTGTGTTGAATCATGTGTATTCTTACTGAAGTCTTTCTCCACATTCATTTTTTTCCAGGTAGAAATTCTTCAATATTCAACAAAGTGTGGTATTCAATTAAAAGCCTTCCCATATTAATTAATTTAGTTTCTCTTTAGAATGAATTTTCTGGTGCTTAATAAAGACTGAGCTCCGACTGAAAGATTTCCCACATTTATTACACTCATAAGGTTTTTCTTTAGTATGAGTTCGCTGATGTTCAATAAGGTGAAAGATTCGATTGAAAGATTTCCCACATTCATTACATTTGCAGGGTTTATCTCCAGTGTGTGTTTTCTGATGGTCATGAAAAGTTGACTTGTGCCTGAAGGCTTTCCCACATTCATTGCATTTGAAAGGTTTCTCTTCAGTATGGATTCTCTGATGTTGAACAAGATGTTTTCTCAGACTAAAAGCTTTGCCACATTGATCACATATATAGGGCTTCTCTTTGGTATGAATTATCTGGTGTTTAATAAAAAGTGCACTTCGACTAAAAGCTTTCCCACATTCACTACATTCATAGGGTTTCTCTCCAGTATGAATTCTCTGATGTTCAACAAGTCGGAAACGTCGACTATATGATTTCCCACATTCATTACATTTGTAGGGTTTCTCTTTAGAGTGAATTACCTGATGTCCAGTGAGGTATGATTTCTTACAGAAAGCTTTCCCACATTCGTTACATTTATAAGGTTTCTCTGTGGTATGTATTCTCTCATGCTCAATGAGGCATGAGCTATTGCTAAATGCTTTCCCACACTGATTACATTCATATGGTTTTTCTCCGGTATGTATTTTCTGGTGCCGTAAAAGTCCTGAATTCCTAGTAAAGGATTTTCCACACTGATTACATTCATAGTGCTTTTCCCCAGTGTGAGTTCTCACATGTTCAAGAAGTTGTGAACGGTGACTAAAACTCTTCATACATTTGTCACATTCATATGGTTTTTCTCCAGTATGAATTCTTTGATGGTCAATAAGACGCGATTTGCGCCTGAAAGCCATGCCACATTCATTGCAGTCAAAGGGTTTCCCTTCACTATGGATTCTTTGATGATGAAAAAGACTTGAGCTGTTCTTGAAAGCTTTTCCACACTCAGTACACTGATAGGATTTCTCGGAGTTATGACTTCTCTGATGCTCTGTAAGGTTCCAGGACCGCCTGAAAGCTTTCCCACATTCTTTACATACATACGGTCTCTCTCCAGTATGAATTCTTTTATGTTCAATAAGGTATGAATTACATATAAAACCTTTCCCACAGTCGTTACATTTATATGGTTTCTCTCCAGTATGAATTTTCAAATGCTGAAAAAAGCTCAAGCTATTACTCAAAGTTTTCCCACATTCCTCACATTTATAAAGTTTCCCTCCTTTGTGAATATTATGATGTCGAAGGAGACTTGAGCTATTTATGAAAGCTTTCCCACATTCATCACATTTATAGGGCTTTTCTCCAGTGTGTGCAATCTGATGCTGAAGAAGGCTTGAACTATTACTGAAAGACTTTTCACATTCATTACATTTGTAGGGTTTCTCAATGGTATGAATTTTCTGATGTTCAATTAGGCCTGTGTTCTGTCGGAAGGCTCTTCCACATTTGTTACATCTATAAGGTTTCTCTCCAGTATGAATATTCTGATGTTCAATAAGAGTTGATTTTCGCTTAAAGGTTTTCCCACATTCGTTACAGGAAAATGGTCTCTCTCCAGTATGAATAACTTGATGTCGAATCAGATCATAACTCCGGTTAAACCTTTTCCCACATTCATAACATTCATAGCGACCTGGTCCAGTGTGAAGGCTATGGTGCTGAGTAATATGTGCCATAGAAATAAAGCTTTCTCCACACTTCTGACAATCATAAGCTTGTTCTTTAGTTTGGAATACTTTAAGTCCAACTACGGCTGAGTTCTGACTGAAAGAACTCCCATATTCATTAAATAGGGATGGTTGTTCTTCTGTGTGTAATAATTGGTAATTATCTAAAATCTCCTGCTTCAAAGTTGCCTCTTCATTCGTTGTCCTGGTCTCACCACCTGACATAATAAATAGAAAATACAGATGTTACCTAATTCTCATGCTAAAGTGAAGGAAACTGAAGAAGGGTCAAGAATACAATTCACATATAAATGTGAATAGGACCCAAACCAATTCATAATTTGCATATAGCCAAAAAAGATACCTTTTGAATTTTAACCTTGATCTAGTTCTACTTCATATTTTACTTTGTCCATTAGTGGTCACGGAGTTCATAGCTTTCACCTTGATAGTAGCCACATATAGACAAGGCTACTTAAAGTAGCTATAAACATACCCCATCATCCAAAATTTCTTCAAGATCCCCATAGAGCTTCCCATGCCACCTTCCCATTCTACTTTCCCCTGCTACCACTGGCTCTACCCAACACAAAAAAACAAATGTATCGTTACAAGGCCTTTAGAAGTCATCTAGCCCACCCTCCACCCCTTTATTTTATAGAAGAAGAAACTAAGGTCCAGAGATATAAATGACTTTCCCAAAACTATAAAGGAATAAGTGGCAGAGTCAAGATAAATGATAGCTATACTCCCCTACCTCTTCTCCAGGCTAAACACCCCAAGTTTCTTCAACTCATCTCCAGTCTTCACCAACCTGGTTGGCTTCCTCTGGACAGCTTGCCAACATTCTCCCTAAAATATGGTGCCAGAACTGAATAATAAAATAAATATGTCTTCCTGTATAGATCTTTGTTTTAGGCAGAAGAATACCCGAGGATAAAGGATGGTAATGGTAATCTATCTGAATCTAAGGAATATGCTGTGTTCCAATTCAACAAATGATAAAGGAACACAAGCCTCTTGATGGGTAGCAGAGAATAGTGAGTAAAAGGGGAAAGTGAGTCAGCTGAAAGACTTCTCCAGGAGTTGTGGACAAAGTGACCTGCTGCTCAGAAACTCAGAAGAACAAAACTGGTAGTAAGAGCTAAGCAAACAGATGAGAAAGAATCCTTGCTTCCTCATGGGGCCTGAGAAAGTTAGGGAAAATTTAGTTTGAATCAGGGTATAAGCAAGGGGACACTAGAAAGAGAATATAAACACCTCCAGGAATAGTAGGGGAACAGTTCCAGTCCGGTCATATTCATGTAGATGGATTGTGATATTGTTAAAACTTCTTCAATTTGACAAAGCTGGACTCCATTTACGCCATATGCTTATGACTGCCAACTTGTATGCAACTGTAATACATAAATGCCTCTGATCAGCTGGCAGTGACTAAGATTCTTCCTTCCTCTCCTTCCTTAATCAGTTCCCTGAAACTTGGCCTACTTCTCCTTTTACAATCCAAGCACTAAACTCTCTAGTATCCTTTCACAGTTCCAATGGAGGCGGGGGGGCAGGGGGGAGGAAGGAGTGTTATGGAAGAGGAAAGGGGGAAGAGATCAATGATAGTATATCAAAAATAGCATAAACAACTAAGAATGTGAGAAGGTAAAATGTAAAGAATTTAGAAATCACACAAAAATGAAAATGAAAAGACAATATTTTGAGGTACAAATAAATGAACTAGTGGGAAACTGTTCTAATAAGTGAACTGGTTAAGAGAAAGCCTAAGTCTTTATATATTCAATTCCCTATTGAGAATTTTAGAAGCCTGAGAGAGAGAGATGTGGTAGTACAGGCAAATGGCTTGGAGATCATCCAGGTAAGAAGTCAAGATCTACTGGTAGATGCCAATCTACTAGTTCAGGATTTCTCCTTTGTACTGGCAGTATCTGATCATGAGCAATTTGTATGCTAAGTAGGACAGGAGAGAAAAAAGCTCAGCTGAGCTATGACTCATCACTTGTACTTCAATCCCCACCCAAAAATATGAATTACCCATCCCCCCAAAACCCACTTAAACTCCTGAACATTCCAATGAGATCAAACATAGACATTTAGAAAAGTTAGGGGAAAAAGGTGGGGGGGGGGATAATATTTACCTGACAGCTCCCTCTCTCCTCATTTCATGATTCAAAGCATTTTTTTAATCTGATAAACCACTAGCCCCAGCATTCTGGAGCAAAACAAGTACAGCAAGGCACACATGAAAAACTCCAGCACTTTGGATTCTGATGCAAGAGATTTCCACAGCAACTCGTCCAACTGATTCTGCAAATTCTATAAATCAATATTAAATTATGCCCAAAAGTAAAAATCTTATGTCTACCGACATCTCATTATGAGGCATAAACCCCCAAACAGTTAAATGACAGAAAGGTCTTGTTTACGTGCATGTGTTTATACATAAGTCACACACACACACACACACACACACACACACACACACACACACACACACAAACTCATATCCATAAAGCACACACAACACTACTATATATAAAAGCACAAATATAAAGCACTGTAAAAGCTACTATAAAACTAAAACCTAAAAACAAAATAGGTATCCATCAAATGGGGAATGGCTTAACAAATTGTGGTACATGAATACATGGTAAACTGTGCCATAAGAAATAAAAACTATCCAGAAACACAGAAAGTGAGACAAATTGAAGAGAGCAGAGAACCGAGACACAATGATCACAATAAAGTAAATTACAACCCTCCAAAGTAGTCAAACACTGATGAATTTTAATGAACAATCTCAGTCCTAGAGAAAGATGCTCCCAATAAACAAGCTGAGACTACAGCTATGGGATACAGCCCATACAGTCAGATGGAGTCGTTATGGCTTTGCTTAGATGCTTCTCCTTGTTACTTTTACTGCTTAGCCTTGATCGCTGCTTGAGCATTGCCTCAGTCAAAATGAAATCTGTTAAAAAAAAAAACAACTTAGCCTTAAAAAGGCTAGGATCTCCCACTGCATCCTGGGCCATCTCCAGTTGTCCTGATCCTTATCTTAGCCACTGACCCAGAAGGCTCTAGAAAAGAAAGTGAAGCTGGCAACTTTCCACAGCCCTCCGTCACTTAAATCCAATTCACTTGCAGTCATGGCATCACCTCCCTGATGTGGTAAACCGTGCCATAACCATATTCTCTTCAAGAACAACATTCATTGTAACAAGGAAGGGTTTAATGGAAGGAGGAGGTTTAAGGGGAGATAACTGTCGTAAAAATCCAAAAGTAATCAATGAGCCCCCTAGAATAGAAATAATGCAATATATCTCTTCCCTCAAGGCAGAAAGATATGGAACTTGTAGGACAGAATATCATGTGCAATGTAAGACACTGTCTTTCTATTAGATATTTTTGTTTAACCATTCTTGTTGCAAGGAAGGGTTTAATGACAATGAAACAAAAAAAACTGAACCAACAAAACTTTTTTAAAGTAAAGCTATTTTAATCATGTCACAGGGTGGTAAAGAAGACTAGGGAATGAGAGGAGGGAAAAGAACATCTATCAGAGAGAATATAGTGCTAAAGACAATAGATTTTAATAACTGATTGGATGTGGGAAGAAAAGGAATTCCAGGTTTCAAACACATCCTGGGACACTAATTGTTTTTAGATTTACAGTAAAATATGAAAACACACACGGAATTCATAAAGAAAAAAAGAAATTTTCACTGGGCAAGGTCAATTGACTGAAACTGACTGTAGTCCTCCCAGTGCTCCAATAGGCAGGGTCTTTAGGACAAACAATGCTGCTGAAGGGATTTCATCAGCAAAGTGAACTACTAATGTGAGAACCTTTTCACTTAACAGAGAACAACCATCTTAAGATTTACCAAGGAATCACTTGGGCACAAAGACTAAAACTTGTACAGCGTCATACAAATAAGAAATTTCAGAGCTCGGGTTAAACCCAGTCCTCCCTGACTCAAAGCTCAGAACTCACTCCACAACACCACTGTGTTGTAGACAGAACTGACCATTCTGTTCTGTTGATCTTTTTAAGGATATTGTGCACGAGGACAGCAGAAGTAGAGAGATGCAGTCAGATCTAAGGACCTGGCTGTATGACGGATTTACCATCCTTTGGGACTAGAATCGGAGAAGTGGTGGTATCACCTATGTCTGTCTGTGCTTGTACTATTCAAAAGATTGTTGTCATTGTTGTTATTCTTTGTCCTTTGTTCTAAGAGGACCATGGCATCAGGAAGGTGATGCCATGATTTGCAAGTGAATTGGATTATGTGAGGGAGGGCTGTGCAAAGTCACCAACGTATCAGTGGGAACTCTCATATATTTTTTAAAAGTAGCCACCCATGGGATACTCTAGAACCCAGGGTAGCAGCTGTCTTCATGGGACCCATCCCAAAACTGGATTTGTCAGGTTGGAGGGAGAGGAGGCTGGTACCTCATCAATATTACATTGATTGCCTCTCTGAAACAATTCTAGAATACTTTCCCTTTTGATCCTTCCCTTCATGTGGAATTTATTATGAGATTTAACCTATATGTACCCTGGGACTACATTACATACATTTTTGTTTTTAAAACCTTATTGTATTTGCTCAGGTTAACATTAAAATAAGCTTCTTTCCTTGCCAGAAGAATCACTAGCTGTGGGATAAATCCCCCAACCTCTCAGAATCTCAGCACTCAAGGGAGGCACACTAGTGAAACTCAAGGAAGGTGAGCCTGAACCATCATCACAGGACCAGCAGCCAAATATTGATCAAGTAACACTTAACCAGTGAAAGTGAATAGTCAAAGGTCCACTTAACAGAATTGGTTTGGAGGCCTAGCCCAACCTCCTATCCAAGAGCCCAACTCACTTGAGAGAAAAAAACTGACAACACTCTATCATCACAGGTCGCTTGAGGGTGGGAGCCCCAAAGTCAAATAGAACAATTTCTCTGTTCTTTGGCTAGCAAACTCACATCCTTCTCTATTCACAGCAGTGATTCAAAGTCACCAGCTGCCTATGGAAAAAAGACCCTCAATTTCTACTATCACTTTTTTTCTCTCTCATCTCCATCCTTGGCATCCTCCTGGGTAGGATCTTCATTCTGCTCTGCCCTTCCTTTCCATTTACCTCTGGAAACCCCATTTTATTGTTAAATTTCCATTTCTTCAACATCAATGGCCCTGACTTACACCTCAGTCAAACAGAATAGCCATAACTTTGATCTCACCATTCCCCATGAGATATTTACCTCCATGATCCAGAACACTGGAATTCCACTCTCACATCAGTCTTCCATCTCTCTGTATCTTACTCTTCCTAAACCTGTTTTGACCTCATTAAAAGGAATTTAATCAAAACAGGATAGCAAGGTATATCAAAGACATTCAATTAAGCTGCCACATTCTTGGCAACCATATCACAATAGAGTCACACACACCACCAATGCCACAGCCTCCATTTCCTCATTTCCTATCACATAAAAAATTCACTCACGTATTCCAAAACAATTACTAAGAGCCTACTATGTGCAAAGCACCGAGGTTGTAAAGCAATCCAATCCAATACAGATATGGTTTCTATTTAAAGACAATACTGCCTGAGGTATTATTTTCCACTCTAAAATTACATTTTTCTGGTATTTCCCAGTGATATTTCCCAATAACAGAAGAACCCTCTGTAATGCCATGCACCAGCAGATTCCCAAAGGAATGCTACTGTGAACAGCTTTTAGAGTTCAGATTACAAAATAGAGTGAACACTCTGTTTATTCCATTACAAATCAAGACAAACATTCAAAACAT